>JAXQQM020058201.1:0-240944 GCA_034641835.2 Pinus albicaulis
CTAATCATACCATTGCTCCCTTGCTATATTCCCAAGATAATACAAACCAATTATCACAACTCTAAAAATTTGTTCTAGGGCGACATTAGGGTAGAAAAGTGCATCCTCTAGGCCAGGTCGCAGGTTTTGGGACGATAAGTGCGACCTATAAATCCGGGTCTCTCGGTGGTAGATTTCAGAAAAAGTTGTCATCTCAGCTGCAGATGATGTCTGTCACTTGCGCAAAAGGGCCAGAAACACATGGAAGTTAAAAATTTTGATGTTTGAGGGTTTTTGAGGTGAAAAACACCATAAAAATAGGAAAAACAAAAAATGAAGAAAAGCCCTAAGATCTAAAATAGCTAGATATGCAAGAATATATAAAAAAGACAGCGTGCATGAAAACCCATGTAGGTAAAGCCAATTGTTAGTATGAATTTTTTGTGAAATGTGCGAGAAAAATACCACTTTAGTTACGTATTCCATAAGAAATGGCCTAACATAAAATATAGCTACGATATCTTGTAATGTCACAGTTAGTAGATCTGAGACAAATCTTTTGCTAAAATCCGGATCTATGCATAAAAGACATTAAAGCGGTCGAAAATGGTTTATCATGCATCCAATAGACAAGACAAGAACAATATTTTTGAAAGAATTTTTATATTAAGGGCACCTAAGAGAAAAAAAAGAAAGGTGTTTCCAATTCTCCTCAATGGGATGGTTTCTTGAAAGTCCTCAACACTTCAGATCTAGCATTTATCTCTCTTGTTGGTCTAGAAAACCCAAACAAACATAGAACTCAAAGGGAGCTTACAAAGCAAATAATGGAGAATGTGACAATAATAATGGCTCAAATTCAGACCAAGGGCATATATCGAGAGTGATCTAATGAGCAACAAAAGGTGACAAATGAATGAGAAAACCCCTCTATTTATAACAAAATATTGGGTCATTCTAGATCTTGGTGCATGATTAAAATAACATTAACCAAGTCTAGATCCACCTTTTATGGAATATTTTATTATATTTTTTGGAGGGAAAAGGTATTTGACTTAGGTCAAATCCCTTTATTTGTAAGTAATAAATAAATAAATGATTTATTTATCATTTTAAGGAAGTGGTTGGATGATAATCAAATAAATAATGATTTATTTAATTATTTATGGGTGATTTAGTCATATTTAACAGGGAATATTATTTAAATAAGATTTAAACAATTATTCCTAGAAAATAATAAGATAAATAACGATTTATCTAATTAATTTCTTTGTTTTGGGTTAAACATGACCAGGAATAGTGTTGTAAATAATAAATAAATAAATTATTTATTTATTATTTTAAGGAAGTGGTTAAATGATAATTAAATAAATAATGGTTTATTTAATTATTTATAAATGATTTAGTCATATTTAACAAGGAATATTATTTAAATAAGATTTAAATAATTATTCCTAGAAAATAATAAGATAAATAAGGATTTATATAATTAATTTCCTTGTTTTGGGTTAAATATGACCAGGAATAATAATTAAATTATTGTTTAATTAATTATTCCATGAGGAAAATCAAACAAATATAGATTTGTTTAATATTTCCTTTTGGGGTTTCCTGTTTAGACCATAAACAACTTAATAAATGTGTTTTATTAAGTTATTTCACATAGTGAAAGAAATTTTACTTAGGGTAAAATTGGTCTTACATGGTGTACTTGGGTCCATATAATGATAATAAGTTAGATGACCAAAAAATGGTGTAACATTTATAATAAGAAACTTAAACTTTATTATAAAGTTTAAAGGCATGAGGGGGAAGTGGTTTAAACAGCGAGGATTATATAATAATAAAATTTGATATGTTTATTATAAAGTCTTACAAGATATGGTGGGGAAGTGGTTTTGTTATAAATCGCATTTATGTTTAAACAATTTTCTTAATGCGATTTTGCAATCGGAAGGGGGGGGAAAGGGATTTTATTAAAGAAAATATAAAACATTAAACATAAAGTTTAAGGGAAAAATGGGAAAAAGGAGAAGGGTTAGGATATAGAGGACCTTTACTTCACTTAGGCATAAATTTCAATCCAGGCGTCATTTTTGAGAGTGTAATATACCGTTGGAAAGATCTTTCCAGGCTCTTTCTGTTGGATCTACTCAGAACATGATTTGATGCTGAACATGCTGCGGAAAACTTCTATGAAGGTAGGGTGCTGACTTTGTCGAGATAACAGCTTCTGAATTGTGACTTATTACATATGCTGACATAAAATTACATAATGAATGATAATAAAGGCAAAGTATCATGTTTTCACCTCAAGACATGATTTTGAGGTGAAAATTACATCAAGCTAAGTAAAATATTTCTTTAATCTTCCAGGTGCTGTGACTTTTAGTTTATTGACTTCCTCATGACCTTGCTAATATTTATTGACACTTGACTCATTAGTTTGACCATGGTGAGATTTTAGGACCTAATGATATGATTCACAAAGTGAAAGTAACTCATGACTAAAAACCATAGAGAGGAGAATCAGCAAGTTTCACATGAGGGAAAACTAATGAAACATCACTACGATCAATGAATCCATGACCTAGCGGAATGGTGAAATTTATTGGTATGGGACTCCTAATATGCAAATGCAAAAGAGAAATTTTGATCACTGATGGCAATGTGACTAGACCGACACTAACATTGGCTCCAATGGGTATGGTAGCTCCTTGGAGGTGCCAAGAACACCGTAGACCAAGTAGCCTTATCCATTGGGCATGGAGTCAAAAACACTAAAAAAACTGACACAATGCAGACTGACTCTGACTCAAGACTAAGACTGAAAAGTTAAATAAAACCACACCATACACATATCATCCAAGTTTTACAGCCTTCACCTTGGGCCCCAAACTTGAATGACTGTGTACTTGAACTTTGATAAAAAATAACATGGTATATACAATGGTGATGACATAGATTTCTAATCCATTGTATTCAACAATGGTAGTGCTTCAAAATCCTACCATTTACTACTCCTCCAGGGCAATCTTGGCCATCCATTTCTGAAAGCAAGAAGACATTCTGTCCCCTATATGTTGAAATCTTGTATGGTCCTTTCCACGGGTTGTCAAACTTACCGTGCTTGCCTTTGTCCTCATTCCTCTCATCCCATCTCAACACTACATCATCCAGCTAAAAATTTTCTACTTTGGTCTTCTGGTCATAGATTTTCTTTATCTTCTCCTGCAACTGAACAACGTTCTATGACACTTCCTCTCTTGTTTGCTGAAGGTGGATCATCTGAGTGACCCTTCGTTGATTGTCATCATCTTCGCTACCAAATTATTGCAATAATATCATAACTGGGACTATAAGAGATGTAGGAAAAATAGCATCAGTACCATAAACCAGCTCAAAAGGTAACATACCTATTGATTTCTTACTGCTCACTTTGCCCGCCCACAATGTGTTGATGAGCTTGCGATGCCAGTTTATTTTGTTTGCCTCCATCATTTTCTTAGTTATATTTACTAGTGATTTGTTCAATGATTCGCCCAGGCCGTTGCCTTGTGGATAATACGTTGTTGAATGGCCCAGCGCGATATTGTATTTGTCACAGATATCGACCATCTTCTTGGATCGGAACACTGCTACGTTAGGGACATATGCTATAGTATGTGAATGCAGAATATAGACCCTAAAATCCTTCAATGCCTTTATACGAGACAATGCCTGCTTTTCAATAATAATATACCTTAAAGCAGCATCTCTAATATTTCTACTGAAAAAGGAAATTGAATTTTCTACCTGATCTCTTTTTTGCATTAAAACAACAGCCATAGTATGCTCCGATGCAAATGAAAAAATGAAAAAATCCTGAGTATAGTCAGGACTAATCAAAACTAGGGCATTAGACAAAGCAAACTTTACCAAATTGAATGACTTGATAGCTTCTTCACTCCACTTAACAGTGCTATCCTTCTTCAACATATTGGTCATTTCTCTTAGATGTCATTTCTCTTAGATGTTTTATTATTAACTCGGAGTCGCCATATATAGAAATCCTCTTTGCATTCAGCTTTTTCAAAATTTTGAGACCTGCAATCAAAGCCTTATATTCCACTTCATTGTTAGAGCAATAAAAATCCAACTTATAAGCACATACCCTAACATTGCTGGGAACCTTTTCAGGTTGGAAAACAGGGCTCCTAATCCATATTCCGATACCAGCTCCATCGCTGCCAATAGCTCCATCAAAATCCATGCTCCACAGACCTTCTTCTTCTTCTTGTAGATGTTAGAATTTTGTTTCTTTCTCTTCTTTACCTTCGCTGATTTCTGGCTGTTCATTGTCTTTTTGCTGCTGGCAGGCAGGAGACTCAAAAGTGCTTGCTGCTTTCTCTTTTTCCTACTTGAGGACTTCTCTGAAATTCTCTGAAATCTCAGGTATTTCATCTACTTGTACCAACTTAACATTCTCATCATTTAAACCACCATCAGAATACAAGACAAAGGACTCTAAATCTGTATGGAAAACATTAATGGGATGGTTTACTGGCTCCTCTTTGCTGGTAATCATATATTTCATTTTCTTTTCCCTATATAGCTTTCTAAACTGGCCAAATACAGGGATAGTGGAATAAGAGAAGTCAAGCTGCATGGTTCCCTTGAGTTTTTCACCCCAATATCTAGATAGAAGCATTCCAAACCTTGGTGGGACATCAGCAACAATTACATCCATCAAGACATTTTTTGCTGGGATCTGATCTAAAGACACTACCAAATCTTTAATGAGACCAATACAATGAACTCTACCTGAGTAAAAAGAATACAAATCATGGTATTTTCGAGTAATATCCAATCCTAACTTTTCCATGATGGCCTTGGGCATCAAATTATGTGAGGCTCCACAGTCCAACATAGCATTATGCAAGATGAACTCATGTAATCTAAGACTTAGGTAAAATGGTGGGACTTCACTTTCTTAAGATTCTTCTGTGGCTGGACCAAAGATAAGTTCAAGGTATTCATATTCTACATTAACCATATCAGAGACAGATTCTATTTTCAAGACTTTAGACACCTGACTTTTATATGCACTATTCTTCACCAACTCAATGAGGGGCATAGACACTTTCAGCTTAGAAATTTCATTTTCTAAATTAAAAGAAGGAGCTTTTTCTACCTCTTTAACTAGAGGATTTTTCTTCTCTGTTTGCTCCTTGACTGTGCTCTGCTGATTCTTTTCATTTGGGTTGTTAGTCACTGAAGGCACTTTTCCGGAGGAAGGGTCGGCCAGCTCTTTTCCTTTCTTCTACGAATCGTTCTTCATTTGAAGCTCTTTTCTCTTTTGAATGGGACTGATCGTAACATCTCTATTCCTCAAAGAATATTTTTGCTGGGCTGATAGAGCATTCATGTACCCTCTCTGGTAATCATCGGATTCTTCTTCTAATACTGCGTCATTTTCCAAGATGAAATCTTCATCTTTTTGAGTGTCTGGAGTCACCATGCATTCTTCTTCTTCTGTGAGGAAGATAGGGGCACCATCAGCAGTGAAAAAGTGATTGGCCTAAATCATAGGATCATCATCATATGAGTCTATCCCTTGCATGTAGTTCTGTTGCAATTGAGTTTTAATCTACTGCTGTGGTGGTAATGCTTGGTCCTGCGCTCTCTTTTCTCTCTGCTTGATTCTGAATTGGGGCTACTGCCCTCTGAAGTTCAGATTTCTTGTTTGAGGTTCAGGTTTGTCTAAAATGGTCAATCTGTCAACCATATTTTCAATTGTATGAATCAGAGTGTCCATTTTGATGTCTGAAGAAGAGGCTTCCTCTTTCACCACGACTCTCTTTTCAGCTCTGGCTCGTGCTCTTTTAGCCAACAAATTAGCTTCAACGCTTACTGCTATCTTCTGCATGTCCTCAAGTGAAGACAAATCTCTTTCACGCAGTTGATATTCCATATCGGCATCAAAACCATCTGAAACCTTAAGCAACGCTAATCCCACGGGAGGCTTCAGGTTAGCTAGAATAGCATTATATACAACATTAAATCTTAAACAATAGTCTTGCACAGTATCACCCACATTTCTTTTAATATTCCTGTATTTAGATAGAATTTGAAGTGGGTTCTTTTTTACCTCCCACCGGTCTAGAAACTGTGTGTGCAACTTCTGCAAAGTGCAAATTGAGCCTGCTGGTAAGGCTCTAAACCACTTTCTAACTTCACCTTCGAAGCTTTGTACAAATAACCTGGTAGTTACATTCTATGCTTCTACCTCATGTAGATCAAAAAAGTCATTCATTTTATCAACTTGCTGTTGGGCTGTGATGCTCTAGGTGGCATCAAAGATGGGAATTTTTCTTTGATAGTCAACAAGCATGTCATTGAGGACCTAAGGCAAAACCAGGGGTGCATACCAGGCAGCCATGGTTCTAGGAGGATTTACAACAGTGTTTGAAGGATTTAAGGGAGGTGTTGATGGAGGAGATGACAACTGGGAATTGACTGATGGGAATGTTGATGAATTGGGAGGAGGTAATGTTGTTCCTGATGATTCTGAAGGCTCAGGAATATTAGTTACAGTGATGAATGACTGAGGGGAATTCAGAATATAATCATTAATGGAAGAATTTTCTCTTTGAACTTCAATATCTACAAGGAATTTCGGATCTAAAAATGTATCATCAATGTTAGTTTCAGTCTTATTTCTAAACAAAGAAAGCTCAAAACTTTCGTCAAAAGAAAGATCTTCTACAAAAAACCACTCACTGGGCCAAGAATAGGATCTGAAGATAGGTCTGGGACTTAGTGATCCTTCTTGTCTTCTGACAATTCTTGGGATAATATTGGGATTTTCAAACACAGGGGGAGGATTTGGATCTAGATTAGCCCTTGTGTATCTTCTTGAAGCCAGTGTGGTCAAATTTCTATTGTACAAAATTTATTTCCAGCCTAGCAAACTCTGAACATCATTATCCAGAGTCCAGGAATTTACAAGGAAAATATTACTGGGGTGATAAATCTTTTATGCTATGAAATGTCCCCAGTACGGTCGCCAGAGATGTTAGCACCTAATTTGAACCTCAAGCTGAAAAAGTCAAATCAGGGGAACAACTAAACCATGCTCAGCCTTGCAGCTAGCCCTACAAGGACAGGAGAGGGCTCTCTCCATAAAATATATTCAACAAAGTATAATTATGAATCTGATATTAGGCTAGATAAAATGATGGAAAAAGGTTTTAATAAAATGAATGAATTTCAGGGATGTGTGGGATAAAATAGGACATTATGAAACTGGGAATTAAATCGAGAAACAGGGTATTTTATGGGGCAAGATAGGCAGGAAATTTTAGCAATTAAGGTTAAATAAGAATGGGATGGGGAGACTGGTGAGGAGCTGAAAAGGGCACAATAGATGGATCATTTTCAAACAGAATAAAAATATAGAGTATGAATGATTTCCCAAGGCAGAGCATATAAAATGGATTCTACCTTTCTATCTTGAAAGCATTCAAAAGGGAATGTTTGTGGATGAGAGGTGAAAACATAACAACTTACATATGAAACAAAGGAGAGAAACAAATGCTAAATCTCATACCACATGGATCCCACAAATCAGAGTTGTATCTCTTATTAATTCCCTATTGTTAGCCACCTATAAACTTTGTTATATCAAAAGGTGGCTAAGACTTTTTTGAGCCTTTAAGGAACAAATTTCATTGCTAAAAATTGTTGGCTCTTGAAGACTCCTTGTAGGCCTCATGCCTCTCCTCTGTCCAAATCTTAACTACTGTTCCCATTTTACACTTAGAAATCTTGCTGATTTCCAAGCCAGAATATTGCTACAAGCACCATTTCCCTTTTCCCCTTCTCCCAAAAACTAACTTTCATTTGCTTCCCTTTTTCTCCATAAAACTCCTCTATTTTCATGATTCCCTTTATCCCTTTCGTGAAAATCCTCTTTACATAGGTTGAAAACTCCTTTTTTGCCTTATTGGAACCCCTCTAACCCTTTGAAAATCATTGAAAAACTATAAAAACCCACATTTTGGGCATATATGGGTCCTAGCCCTTTTTCCCATTGACCCTCAGTCACATCATTTCCCATGCGCCCATGAACCCGCAATCGAGCGCCAAGCCATTTTTTAATTATTCCCGCCAAAGTTTAAAACCATTGGTTATATATATAAAACCTTTGTTTATATTAATTTTCCTACGTTTAATTATTTTATTAAATTTTCCACCAGTACAAGTTTTAAATCATTCCGCACCGTCAATCTGATCTAAAGATCGGATGGTGTGGAGTCCGTCTCCCAATGGTCCCCACATTCCACTAACCTGCTCGAAAATTGTGCGGTATTCATTGCACCGCCTTTGGGCGATGGCAGTTTTTTCCTGATCGCCAGCGATTCCACTCATCGTTTGACACGCGTCCTGGGCACTGTTCACAAAACCATTGTCCATCACGCGTTAATGTTTGGACGTGGATGCCGCGTTATATCGCCGTATACCGTCCGATCTTCAGCCGCCCATCCAACAGGTATCGCTCACCAAAGTTGCCCAACAGTTAACTGGGCTACGGCGTGTCATTCAATCAATCTCCGCCGTTGATCTGACCTGCAGATTGATGGTCCATATTTCATCGCCCTATTTTGATCGTCTAGTCAACATTTTCCATTTTAACTTTCCATTTCCCGCTCCCGACCGTCGATCTCTGCGCGATCGATGGCTCAGATTTAAATGTTTCTTCCGCCTTCCCTTTGTTTCCTCTGATCAAATCTCGACCGTTGGATGATGCCATCCAACGGCCATGCTTCCTCCACGTGTCCTTTGCAGTAGTAAACCTATATATGCAGGATTTTATAATATATTTTTGTATTTTGTAGGGTTTAAATGGTTTTCTCGCCATTTTTGAAGAAAATTCGAGGGCGGAGGAAGACGATTTTCCTGCCTTCGATTCACCAAAGAAAATCACCACAGGGGTTAAATCCACATTTTCATCAATCATTCATGAAGTATTGTTGCCACATAACCCTGCACAGCCCTGCATATCAGAAAAACCATGAATCAGGCATAGTCAGAGAGTATCAGTGACGAAGACCAAAATTTATCAGAACAGAGGATTAAAGAAAGATTTTGTGGGGATTACAGCTAAGAAAGTTTATGAAAAGCCTAATCCCCAATTTAAAACACAGTTTAAAGAAAATCTGAAGTGTTTTATTGAAAGGAAAGCCTCCACCGCCACAAATTGAGGCAAATTGATCCCTCTAGCTACCATGACGCCACCTGTACCTCAAAGTATTCAATTAGAGGCCGAATTTATTGCTCAAGATCAAATATTTGTCTCAACGTAGCCAGAAAGTTACTTCTGCAAGGAAACTTAATGAAAAGAACATCTGCAGAGTTACTTCGATGCCACACAGAGCCTCAAAGGTCAACAAGAGCTCCCACCAAGCTTAATCTTTATGTAAATCATTTAATATAGAGGATATGTATGTAAGTTTCTTCATTGAGCCCCTCAAAGGCCAAGAAGCCATTAAGTCTGTATTAATTGTAATTGAGTTCTTTTATCAAATCTCACCTCCTCATCCTTCTATATATACTTCTGCAGAAGATGAGTGAGGGGTTGGTTGTATAACTTTGAAATATATTTGAGCTTAAACTTCTGATTGTAAATAGTGTTCACTGGCCCTTCGAGCTCTGCCTGTGATAGATTAGTTAGGCTGGATAGTGAAGATGATTGTTGAACTAAAACATTGGACCTGAGCACTGTAACTGGTTTGACATCAATAAACAAGTTGTTTCTTGGGATCCTGGTCTATATCACTGGTGAAGTGCCTCTTTCTATGTTATTGTTTTCCTTTGATGTATGTCATATTGTTCACTTTCTCTGATAAATAACATCATTTATAGAGTTAGGACCTACTATATATCAGTAACCTTCTCTAACTGAAAAGCTTTATCTCAATGTTTTCCTCCAATTTGTTTATTTAAGAATGATTTTATACAGTTTAAGAAGTTAGGAATGTTGGAGTTCCCTCGTCCTACTGTTTGATTTAAATATTGTTCTTGAAAGTTATTTTTCTTATTTGATTATTAAAGATGACTATGGAAGATATGGTGTGCCCTGGTCCTAGTTTTTCTCCAAAAGCAGATTCTGAAAGTTTCCCTTGGTGTTGACTGAAATCAGAATAGGTTTAAAAGTACTTTATCTGATCTTAAGTTTATACTTTGTTTCCCTTATATGTTTTCATACTTTCTGAAGGTAATTATGTGTATTACTGGATTTTTTTTCAAATAAGCTGCTTTAATACAAACTTTCCCAAGAGGTCAATGGTTAGCCCTGCACTTGGTTGGTTTTAAACAGTTACTTAAGAGGATTTTCTTGTTTGGACTGACTATAAATCCTTTGTGAAATTATTATCAGTTTCCACCATCTCCAACACTTTATTGTTTCCATTCCATTACTCTAATCTCAATAATCTTGTGATATAGATAACTTGCCCCTTATATCACTCTTGATGTTGTTGTTCAATTAAAGCCCTGTTATGACTCCATAGCCCAATGGACTAAAAACCAGCGTTATATCTATCTTTTTAGCCTAGTTGTTTTATTCACTTGCAACTTCTCACCTTTGAAACTGTTTTGCATTTAGAACTTTCCCCTCAAGTAATATTCATGCTCAACCATCCAAAAAACAAGCAAACCCTTGGCCTTCATAACTAGCCTAATATCATTACCCCAAATTTCAAAGACAAATCCATCTTTGTACTTATTGGATAGATCCCTCTCCGGATTCAGGAGGGCTAGATCCTAGGATCCCAAAGTTGGTTGAAATAATGTTGCTTCTATAGTTTTAGTCTCACCAATCTGCTAAAATTACAGATTACTAACATTTCTGGCGACTCCACTGGGGACACATTTTTCTGAGTTAATAAAAGTTCAAAAACACATTAAAACTCTAGATAACCCCTGGTTTTATGAAAATTATTCTTTTTGCTAGCTGAGCCACCAGCAAAGAACATTTCTGGCAACTTTGCTGGGGATGAACCTAATTGTAATCTCTGGTTCCCCTAAAAAATTTCATACAAAATTTGTGAGTCAAAAGCGGTTTTTTCAAGAACTACCAAAGAATGGTAATCATGATAGAACTTGTCTGAATCAGTGACAAACTAGGTAAGCCCTAGGATTCCCATAAGTATTTATCTAACCTTGAAAAATCAGTTGGCTTAGCCATAAGAGTAGACTGTCTTTGTCTCTTAACCGTAGCAAAGTTTTGAACAAAGTTAGGATATTCTTAGAAATGACACAGTTTAAAAAGAACTCAGAAAACATAAAAATATTTCAGGTTGGTATTCAATAAACATGGCGGTGGACCATAAAACCTTTTACCTCTGAAAAGAGCTAAAAAATTCCACTTGGTGACTCCATAATCCTTAAACAGGCCTTAAGACTCCACTGGGAAGAACCCTTATCATTGTAATATCTTTCAAACTCAGTTAGAGGACTGTAGGATTGAATTTCAAACAGATTAGTTAACCCCTCAAAGATTGTCATACCTATTTGAACCTTTCTTGTTTATTTCGGTCTGAAAAACACAGCATAATGGCTCCTAGAAAGATTCATACTAGAGCCTATCCTGACCCTGATCCACCTGAGTTAGTTGATAAACCAGAAGGTATCCTTAGGAAGTCTCCTAGGATTAAATTATCAACTATTTTCAGATCACCCTTGAGAGCTAATTCAGTCCCTGAAAATCTTTCAGCTCTACAAAAATCACAAGTTGACTTAGTAAATCCTTTTAGAACTAGGTCTCTTGGTGATTTAGATCAGTTAGATTCTGAGTCTTCACTTTCATCTCCTGAAACAAGTGAACATCCTGGCGGTATAGAAACAACACCTCCTGATTTGCATTTCCTTCACAATTTAGGTGTCTCTCATCCAAGATCAGCTCAACAATCTATTTCTGGTCCATCCACTTCTGCTCACCCTACATCCACTGTTCAAACCACTCCACTTTAGCTCACTTTCCCTTTTGTTAATCCACCTCGTGTAAATCCACCCCCACCACATATCATGGCAACATGGTATGCTCCCTTAGTCCTTCATGCACCATTAATCAATCTTCCACAAGACTATCAGTCCAAAATTCCATTATATGATGCTAGCAATGCTACAACTGCATCACAACATGTGGATAAGATGAATGACTACTTTGACAAAAATGAAATTGATGATGATTCTGTCAAACTTAGATTATTTGCTCAGAGCTTAGGGGGAGAAGTAAGAAAATGGTTTAAAGGTTTAACCCCCCATAGTATTAATTATCTCCAAGCCTTCCATCAAACATTCTTAAACAAATGGGAA
Source organism: Pinus albicaulis (assembly GCA_034641835.2). Classification (NCBI taxonomy): domain Eukaryota; kingdom Viridiplantae; phylum Streptophyta; class Pinopsida; order Pinales; family Pinaceae; genus Pinus; species Pinus albicaulis. The sequence goes on from JAXQQM020058201.1 coordinate 12,340, forward strand.
GTAAAGAAGAATCCTCTCCCAAGTCCTTTATGATTACAAGAACCTCCATAGAAACACTGGGGAAAGTGTGCAAGATTATTGTACTAGATTCAATAGTGTGTATAATGCACTTTCCCCAGAACTAAAACCTCCACAAGGCTCAGATTTAAACAAGTTTCCTAAAGGGTTTGAATCTGACATGACCTATCAGCTGAGAGAGAGAGATTTTGCAACTCTTGAAGATATGCAAAAAGGTGCTCTTTCTGTGGAAGTCAACTTAATGGAGAAGAGAGCAAGAATGAAAACTGAAAAGAGAGTGTCTTTTAGAGAGGAATCCACACCTTCTACTTCCAACTCAAAGATGGAAAAAATGATGGAAGAAATGATGAAAGAAATGAGCATAATTAAGAGAGCACAAGCAAGCCAAAACCAAAATGCTCCTCAAAATAGAAACCAGAACCAAAACTAGAATTTTAGAAGAAACCAACCTCCAAACAAACCTGTGGAATATGATCAACATATCACTCCTCTCTTTCAGCAAAACTATGTAAGTGAGGTTGAGGAAACAGATGAAATAGCAGAGGAGGATGATATCAACATGCTGGGGATAGACAATGATGACTTTGAGATTCATTATGATAGAAAACAAGGTCTATACACACCTTATGATGACAAAAGAGATGATGATGAAAATTATTATCAAGACATGGAAAATGTCATCATAGAATCTCAAAAAGAATATGACCTCAGAAGCAAAACCAGTCAACAAACCCCCAACAACAAAACCTCTAACAAATCTTCAAAAAACAGCACTACAACCAAGCCTAGAGTTGTCAAACAAAAGGATAAAATAGTGGCTGTAAATTCTGATAACAGAAAAGAGAAAGGCACTCAAAACAATGAAAAACAGAGTGCAGACATTAGTAGTACTAACACTTCAGCTAGTACTCCTGTGAAAACAATTTTGTCAAGTGTAAATAAAACAAATCAGCAAGCTGATATTGCTGATAGAATGACAACTAATAAGGCTGAAACCAACTCTTTAAAGAGTCAAATTCCTTTCAGCTTGGAGCAGGAAATTTCAAAGATCAAAATCTCTGTTCCCTTGACTGAGTTAGCTGCCCAACATGTATATACAACCCAAATTTTGAAGGCTTTAAAAATAGAAGAAAATGAGGACATAGTCAATCTTAATGATGACCAGCCAGAGCTGATTTTTGGTCCTAAGATTGAAGGTAGGTATCAAGAGGGACATGTTCCTCCCTTTTATGTGAGTTTAAACGTTCATGACAAAATTTTGCACAATGCTATGCATGATTCCGGGGCTTCTCATAATTTAATGCCAAAAGCTGTAATGGAGAGCCTAGGTTTAGAAATCACCAAACCTTACAAAGACCTTTACTCCTTTGATTCCAGCAAAGTAAAATGTTTAGGATTAATCAAAGACCTCAGTGTTAACTTAGCCCAAATTCCAGCCAAATGTTAGTCATGGATATTTTTGTGGCTAATGTGCCCCCAAAATATGGAATGTTATTGTCAAGATCTTGGGGGGCTAAGTTACAGGGGACTATGCAAATGGACATGACCTATGCGACTATCCCTGTTTTCAACTAAACTAGAAGACTTTATAGGGAGTCCCATATGAAATTCACAGTTACAAGTCAAGACAAACCACAAAAATCTCCTATGTATTCTGTAAATACAGGCCTTGATTCTTTTATCATGTTTAATGAGGAAACACTTGGTGAACAAGTCACTTTAACAGGATTAGTGGCCGATAGGGAGGAAGAGGACATTCACCAAACAAATGAAATTAAAACTAGTCCTCTGTGGAGTATGTATTTTGATGGATCCTGCACGAAGAACAATGCTGGTGAAAGTGTTTGGATTACTAACATTGAAAAAAAACCACATAGAAAGCATTTCCTGCAAATCAAACTTTCAGTGTTCCAATAACATAGCAGAATATGAATCCCTTCTCTTAGGCTTACACCTATTGAAAAAGTTAGGAGCCAAAAGAATCAATGTGTATGGGGATTCATAATTAGTCATTATGCAAGTCAATGGGGAATATAACGCAAATCATCCCAGACTTAGAGCCTACCGAAACGATGTCATGGACCTTTTGAAAACATTCGAGGAGTCCAAACTGTTTTTTGTCCCAAGAAAAAGAAATATTTCGGCCCACAATTTAGCCTTTGCAACTAGAACATGTTTAACGCCATATAACACCAAATACTGCACAACTGAGATAAAATTTAGACCAGTTATTCCTGATAATGAGAAATATTGGCAGGTATTTGACAATGACAAACAAATAGAAGACTTCATGCAATTCAAAAATGAATTCGAACTAAACAGTTCGGACTCAGACTATGAAACAGACTGTAGGGAAGAAAATTTTCTTGATGAAGAAGAGCCGTCTCCTGAACTTGCTAATATAAACTTGTTATCTAGAAAACTTGAAAACAAAACAGAATTGAATGCAGAGTTAGAAACAGAGGAGTTAGAAACTCTACACTCTAAAGATGAGAGTTTGCCTAAGGGTCTAGCCCCTTTGGAAGAGTTGTTCGATTTTAACAATGTGGCGAATAAACCAAAATTGGAACCTGTAGAGACTGAAGTGGATGAGTGCAATATAGGCAGTGAACTTAAACCTATGATGATTAAACTGTCTGAAACTTTACCAGCTCACATTAAACTTAAATACATAGAGTTGTTCAAGGAATTTTCTGATGTTTTTGCATGGAGTTACGAAGATCTTAAATCCTATGACATTGAAATAATACAGCACAAAATTCCCCTCAAAGAAAACCAAAAACCATTCAAACAGAAATTGCGCAGAATAAACCCTATTCAGCTACATTTGGTTCAGAAGGAGATCATGAAAATGTACGATGCTGGTATTATTGTCCCTATTAGATATTCTGAGTGGGTATCTAATCTGGTGTCTGTTAGGAAGAAAACTGGAGAAATCAGGCTTTGTATAGACTTTAGAGACTTAAACAAAGCTTCATTAAAAGACAACTACCCTTTACCTAAGATGGATCATATTTTACAAAGGGTGGTAGGGTCTAGAAGAATTTCTTTGCTGGGTGGCTATTCAGGGTACAATCAGATCTTAGTCCACCCTGCTGATCAATTAAAGACATCATTTACTACACCATGGGGAACTTTCATGTATGTGAAAATGCCTTTTGGTCTAATGAATGCTGGAGAAACTTTTCAAGGAGCCATGGACATAGAATTCTCGGAAGAACTGGGCTTCTTCATCATTGTGTTTTCAAAAACAGATGAAGAGCACTTAGAACATTTATGAAAAAATTTCGAGAAATGTAGAAAGTTTGGAATATCTTTAAACCCTAAGAAGACACTATTTGGTCTCCAAGAAGGTAAACTTCTTGGACACATTATTTCAGAAGAGGGTATAAAGATAGATCCCAAGAGGATTGAGGCCATATTGCAAATCTCTCATCCTCGAAACATCAAAGAGTTGCAATCATTCATTGGAAAGATTAACTTTTTGAGAAGGTTCATCCCCAACTTGGCTGAGCTCCTTAGAAATATCACAAACATGTTAAAAAAGGAGAAAGGGGTAAAATGGACCTTGGAATCAAAGAAGTCCTTTGAACTGGTGAAACAAGCGTTAACCAAAACACCGGTTCTTATAAGTCCTGATTTTTCAAAAGATTTTTATATTTTTTCATTCGCATCACAACATACCATAGTTGTTGTCCTTTTGCAGAAAAATCCACAAGGACAAGAGCAGCCTATTGCATTCTTTAGCAAGGCATTGAGGGATGCCCCTCTGAAGTATAACATTATGGAGAAGTAAGCTTTTTCTTTGGTTAAAGCTTTAAAAGACTTTAGAGTATACATTCTTCACTCACACATCATTGCCTTTGTCCCAAACTCAGTTGTTAAAGAAATTATAACACAGGACCCAGATGGTAAGAGAGGTAAGTGGATTGCTATTATCCTTGAGTATGATTTAGAGATAAAACCCACTAAACTCATCAAAGGCCAAGGTCTAGCTAAATTAATGGCTGAATCTAATTTTGAAGTTCTTGATATCAATATGATTAATGCTTTGGATGACCAAGAAGAATTCTCAACTCCTATTGTTGAAGATCATTTTATGAATTCTCCTTGGTATGCTGATATTATTTATGTTTTTCTTAAATTGAATACACCTCTTGGTTTGACAAAAACAAAGGCAAGATTCCTCAAATTGAAAGTTGTAAACTATTGCATTATTGATAGATGTATTTACTGGAAAAATGCAAGTGGTGTATTGCTTAAATGTTTTCCTGAGTTTGATGCAGAGAAGGTTAAATACCAGTTCCATGAAGGAGAGTGTGGAGGTCATTTGTACTAGAAGACAACAACCAACAAAATTTTGAGGGTTGGTTTCTATTGGCGTACTCTTTTTCATGATGTGCACAAGATGATCCTAGCCTATCATAAATGTCAACTTTTTGAAGGCAAAGGAAAACTGCTACCCCTGCCTCTGCATCCAATCACTGTTGAAGCCCCATTTCAATAGTGGGGACTTGACTTCATAAGAGAAATCCATCCCCCATCTTCTGCCCAGCATAGATGGATTCTCCCTACCACCGACTATTTCACTAAGTGGATAGAATCCATACCTTGTAGATAGGCCAATGATTCAGTTATCATAAAATTTATGGAGACTAACATTCTCTCCAGGTTTGGCTGTCCTACCAAGATTATCACTGATAATGCAGTAGCATGTAGATCAAACAAGATGGTTGACTTCTATCATAGATATCCGATAACATTGGGGCATTCCATGGCCTATTACCCTCAAGGTAATGGACTTGCAGGATCCTCAAACAAAATTTTAGTGAACATAATCAAGAAACTGTTGGAAGACAACAAAAAGTCTTGGCACACCAAGCTAGTTCATGCACTGTGGGTTGATAGATTGACCTTGAAGAAATCCATTGGCATGTCACCTTTTCAGTTGGTGTATGGTATTGATGCAATTTTTCCAAACAGCCTTGGTGTACCAGTAATGAAGTTGATTCAAGAGTTACAAACTGAAGATAATGACATGATCAGAAGAATAAACCAGACCATTCATCTTTAGCAAACCAGAGAGGCAATTTATAACAAAGCATTGCAGAAACAGATCAGCATTAAAAAGATTTTTGACAGAAGAACAAAGGCCAGCAATTTCAAAATTGGGGGCAAAGTTTTAAAATGGGACTCAAGGAGGGAAGAGAAGGGAAAGCATGGAAAATTTGACAACTTATGGCTTGGTCCTTACTCTATTAATTCATCTGTTGGTAACAATGCATTTTTCTTGCAGGAGTTGAATGGAGCAGAACTGTTTGGGGGTCCTGTCAATGGCAGGATGCTTAAGCATTACTTCTCTTGATCCATGTTATGTTCCAAAAGCATTTTTTTATATTTCCCATTGTAAATATTTCATCCACCATTGCATTCAAGTTGTAAAAATAAAAAATACAAAAAGAAATAAAGAAAAGAGGGCAGATTGTGAAAAAAAAAAGGTATAGCCCCATACCAAAAAAGAGAAACAAATCTGAAAGTGTGCAAGCTTAAATGCCACTACTGAAAAACACACTTCTAGTTAGTCAAACAGCCTAATCTTGAATAATTAGCTTTAAATTTTCTATTGATAGGATAGTGAAATCGATTTTCCAAAATTGTTTAATCTTCGCTTATCAGTAGATAGTTTAGGATATAAATTAAAGGTTCAAACATGATCAAAATTTGAACCTAAGTTTCCAAAAAGAGATGACTCAAATCTGTTTCATTTTCTGAGTCAAAAAAGATGTAAATCTGGTTCTAATTAGCTCAAAATCTGAACCAGAGAACAAAGAAAAACAACTCAAACAAATTCAAAACAGAGCTGTAGAAAAGAGGAAGGAAATATTTTAAATTTTCAGATCTTAAGCCTTCCATTTTGATTTAATTTTTTGCAAAATAAATGTCTATGTGCAGCTTGTTTTTATGCCATAGATCACAGCAAGTCAAACAACTTAATCTTGACTTGACTGTTTTTAAATTTATGTTTTAGAATTTAGAGAATAAAAAACTGTTAGACTGTTTAATCCTGACAGATTGGTATAATAGGTAGAGAACCATATGGGCTCAATTGTTTAATATGAGTCCATGGAGAAATAAGGAGTAGAATTAGATTAGTTTTATGCTTTCAAAAGAATAAATTTTTTTAAAAATATTTTGCCAATCTAAGTGCACTCTAATGAAGAAAAAATGTTAGATCAGTAGGATTGGGTAGGTAGAAAGTTTGTATTGATGAAGATCCATTATGTTTATGGTTGCTAATATGTTTTCATAAAAAGTCATCTCAGCAAAGGAAAAGTAGCCCAATGGATGAGGCAGCTGATCAGCCTCCTAGAGAACATGAATGGATCAGGCACAGGTCAGCCTCCCAGAGAATGCAGGTGTAAATTTCTTGATTCCTTCAAGAAGGCACCATCCCCAAGTGGAGCCACTGTTTGCCACCTATAAACTTTGTTATATCAAAAGGTGGCTAAGACTTTTTTGAGCCTTCAAGGAACAAATTTCATTGCTAAAAATTGTTGGCTCTTAAAGACTCCTTTTAGGCCTCATGCCTCTCCTTTGTCCAAATCTTCACTGTTGTTCCCATTTTACACTTAGAAATCCTGCTGATTTCCAAGCCAGAATACTGCTGCAAGCACCATTTCCCTTTTCCCCTTCTCCCAAAAACTAAATTTCATTTGCTTCCCTTTTTCTCCATAAAACTCCTCTATTTTCATGATTCCTTTTCTCCCTTTCATGAAAATCCTCTTTACATAGGTTGAAAACTCCTTTTTTGCCTTATCGGAACCCCTATAACCCTTTGAAAATCATTGAAAAACTATAAAAACCCACATTTTGGGAATATATGGGTCCTAGCCCTTGTTCCCATTCACCCTCACTCACATCATTTCCCATGCGCCCACGACGCCGCAATTGGGCACCAAGCCATTTTTTAATTATTCCCTCCAAATTTTAAAACCTTTGGTTATATTTATAAAACCTTTGTTTATATTAATTTTCCGACGTTTTATTATTTTATTAAATTTTCCATCGGTACAAGTTTTAAATCGTTCCGCACTATCGATCTGATCTGAAGATCGGGCGGTGCGGATTCCATCTCCCGGTGGTCCCCACATTCCACTAACGTACCCGAAAACTGTTGAGATTGCAACAAGATGAGGAGCTTAGTGGAAAGGAGTCGCCTTCACTAAGTGGGCCCGCAGGGTATTTTTGGCGCAAAGTCTATTTTTAGACTATGTCTATTTTTAGACATATGGATCATGTTCTATGAGTTGCAGGATGATATTTGTGGATGGTTGGTCAAGTCGGAAGAAATATATGGACTTCTATTTTTAAACATACTGGCGGAATCTATTTTTAGATTGCCAGTCTAAAAATAGATATGTCGAATATTATTAGCTCTTAATAATATTTGGACTCTAAACATTATCTTATCCTCTTGGAGCACTTCATTTTGATGCCTGGATGTGGCACATGCAGCTGACAGAAGGAATTATGCTATTCCTAGGGTTTAGTGGAGCTATTTCATGGTTGACTTCAGTTAGAACTCATGTGACAGAGTTTGGTGGAGTTGATGAGACAGTTAATGGAGTTGTGTTGAGTTTAACTTAGTTGAGCTAGTTGTATCTAGTCTAACTGATTGATACAATTAGTGAGAGTGGTGTGAATTAATTATTAATTAATTCACTAATTATTAACTCATAAATCAACTAAATAATACATTAGTTAACTACAGTGCATGGACAGTTTCAGTGGAGACCAGTGAAGAGGTAGGTGAAAGAGCAAGTGTGACTATCAGTTGTGACTATACTGGTGCATGAGAATTGCACACACATTGATTGAGAAGCCAATGAGGATTGCGCAGTACATACCAGTGGGATTTGAACCTTGATCTGGCAATTATCCATATTGGATTGCGCAGTAGAGGCTAGCTAACAGGTGGAGCAGATTGGAGCATGTGTTTTGTATGATCTGAGCTTGTGTAGTGTGTAACAATTGGAGATTGTACTGAGAGCTTGTGAGGAGTTTGTACAATGATTGTTACATGATCTCTATCATTATAATATACAAATATTTGGGGGTTTTCAGCTTTAAGCTTTCCCATAAATACTGTGTTTATATGTGTGATTGTTTATGGTTTTAATGTGCGCATGCGATTGTTTAATTTCCGCAAATTGATGATCAATAGTAGAAGAGGTTATGTATTATGCATGAAGCTCAAATAGTGTGTGATCAGGATAATATCGGTGAATAATTTAACATTTATTCAAATTTCTACATGGTATCAGAGCAATATTGATCATTGGAGCAATTGCAAAGCATTGAAGCGGTTGAGTTTTGTGCTGGTGGAATTCGAATTTGCAGCAGTGTTTTCTTGGTGTCGAAGTTGAGATGTCTTTCAACGGATTGTGATTGGAGTATGCCCTTGAGGGCAGCTCGAATTATATTGCATGGAAGGACAGGATGGAGGTGGTGCTAGATGAAAATGGGTTGAAGGAGTTCATAGATGCTGAAGTCCCAAAGCCTACTTCTAGCGATGCTGCCGTAATTGAGGCTTGGAAAAAGAAGACAGCAAAGTGTCGAAGGATTCTGTTGGAGGGCATGAAGGATCACATAGTGTCCAGCCTGCATGGTCAGGCTCCTCCATTCTTGATGTGGAAAGCCTTGACAGATTTATTCCAAAGCAAGAGCGACCAAAGGAAGTTGGCGCTCAAGGATAAACTCAGAAACGTAAAGATGGAGAAAGGCGACAGTATGCCCAAGTACCTCACGAAGTTCATCCAATGTAGGGATGAGCTGGGAAGTGTGGGGGTGACTGTAGATGATGAGGACTTGGTGAGCTTGGCTCTCCTTGGGCTTCCGAAGAGTTGGCATTCCTATCACGACTCTGTCAATGGTCGGGAGAAATTGCCAGGATGGGAGCGACTTTGGTCGGATCTTGTGCAAGAGGAGATAAGGTGGAGTACCAGGGACGGATCTTCATCAAAGAACTTTGATGAAGAGAATTGTGCTTTGGCTGCCAAAGCAAAGAAGGAGAAGAGCAAGAAAGCTTCTCAATCCGGTGCGAAAGGCAAGAAGCAGGACATGTCCAAGGTGAAGTGCTTTCACTGTCACCAACACGGACATTACGCCACTAATTGTCCACAGAAGAAGAAAAATAAGCAGGTTGTTGGGACTGCAGCTGGAGAGGCCTTAGCCTCGCAGTTTGAGCTAGATTTTTCGCTGATTGCGTGCTTGGTCTCAAGTATGATGGGATCAGTGTGGTTTCTTGACAGTGGTGCGTCTTTTCACATGACAAGAGATCGAGATTTGTTTACTGATCTGGATGAGAAAGATCTTGGAGTGCACATCGAGATGGGCGATGATGGTAGATACAATGCGACCGGTATCGGTACCATTTCCTTTGAGAGGGAGTCTAGTAAACCCTTCGTATTAAAGGAAGTGATGCATGTTCCAGGATTGAAGAAGAATCTTATCTCTGTGGCGATGTTAGAAGACAAGGGATATGATGTTGTCTTTAGCGAAGGAAAGGCTTTCCTGCGCAGTAAGGCAACTGGTGAGACTCGGAGGATAGGGGTTCGAGTTAAGAACCTTTATCAATTGCAGGTAGATGGCTGTGCAGCAATGGCAGGCAAGGCAGAAGGAGTGGTGAGCCGGGATGATGGCGAGTTGTGGCACCGGAGATTGGGCCACCTTCACCATGGAGCTTTGAATATACTGCAGCAGATTTCTACTGGGCTTCCTAAAGGCACTCTTGCGCAGTCAGATGAGTGCAAGGGGTGTACCTTGGGAAAATTTGTGAAATCCACCTTTCACTAGAAGGATAGTCGTGCCACGACGATCCTTGAGAGAATTCACACAGACGTGTGTGGACCTTTCTCAGTAGCTTCGACAGCAAAGCACGGGTATTATGTGATATTTGTTGATGATTTTTCTCGTAAGTGCTGGATCTTCTTCATGCAGAAGAAGAGCGAGACATACTCAAAGTTCTGTGAGTTCAAGGCACTAGTTGAGAAAGAATCGGGGAAGCAGGTGAAGGCTCTAAGGAGCGACAATGGTGGTGAATTCTTCTTTGGTGAATTCAAGGACTTTTGCAGCGCAGAAGGAATTCGAAGAGAGCTCATAGCACCTCATAACCCACAGCAGAACGGGGTTGCTGAGCGGAAGAACAGAACGATCGTGGGTGCTGCACGGGCGATGTTGCATGATCGGGGCCTACCCATTCACTTGTGGGCGGAGGCATGCAATAATGCAGTATATGTGCAGAACCGTTGTCCTCACAAGATACTTGGCATGAGTACACCCGAGGAGGCGTTTTCTGGTAAGAGGCCTGATATTTCCCATTTGAGGATTTTTGGTTCACCTGTTTACATTCATGTGACAAAGGATGCCAGGAAGAAGCTGGAGCCGACTGCGGAGGTTGGGATATTTGTAGGGTACACTGATATGCCCCATAAATATCGTGTGTATTTGCCAGACAATCGCAAGACTGTTGTGCGACGGGATATCAAATTTCAGGAGGAGAAAGCCATGAAGTGTTCGCTTGAGAGGGAGCCACACTTGCATGCAGATGAGGAGCTATTAGTTCCTAAGGATGAGTCTCGGGATGTGGATCAGCCACAAGATGAGGTTCATGGAGTGGAAGAAACCACTCATGCAGCGCCAACCATCAGAGGGCGGAAGCGCACTACAGAAGCTGAGCGACTGGCTCAAGATGTAGAGAAGGTTGTAGGAGCACCTACATCACAGCGCAGACAGAGACAGTCACCTGACCAGTATACTGGATACATGGCTCTTATGAGCAAGTGTATCGTGACAGAGCCATCCTCTTTCGAGGAAGCTGTGGAGGACCCCGCATGGGTAGATTCCATGGTGGAAGAGTATGATTCGATTGTCAGAAACAGTGCATGGGAGATTGTCCCAAGGCCGGAGGGGAAATCAGTGGTGGGTTCGAGCTGGATCTACAAAGTGAAGCAAGCAGCTGACGGGAGTGTGGAGAAGTACAAGGCAAGATTTGTTGCCCGAGGCTTCTCATAGATAGAGGGGATCGATTATGAGGAGACCTTTGCACTTGTCGCAAGGTATTCTTCCATACGGACGATCCTTGCTCTCTCAGCGCAGATGGGGTGGCACATTCATCAGATGGATGTGAAGACTGTGTTCCTCAACGGAGTCATTGAGGAGGAGGTGTACATAGAGCATCCCGAAGGTTTCGAGATCTTCAGCAGCGAGTCGCATGTGTGCAGGCTCAAGAGAGCGTTGTATGGGTTGAAACAAACACCTCGTGCTTGGTACACACGGATAGACAGTTATTTCACCGGACTTGGATTCTCCAAGAGTGAGGCGGATCCTAACCTATACCAGATTGTGGTGGAGGGTAAGTTGCTGATCATTGTACTTTATGTAGATGATTTGATTTTGACAGGTGATGAGCTATTGATACTCTCATGCAAGGAGGATCTTGCAAAAGAGTTTGAGATGAAGGACTTGGGCCTCCTTCATTATTTCGTGGGATTGGAAATTTGGCAGCGCAGTGGTGGACTGTTTGTTTCTCAGGGTAAGTATTCCCGGGAGATACTGGAGAAGTTCAACATGCATGACTGCAAGCCTGTTGATACTCCTCTTCCTGGTGGTTGGAGGAAGGAGGATGCTACTTTAGCGGAGGTAGTGGATGCCACTGTTTATAGACAGTTGGTGGGGTCGTGATCCGGATTTATGCAGGAACGCAAAAGAATAAACATATAACCATAAATACAGAGATGCAGCAAAAATAACACTTCATTTCATTAATATCAAAGAACTGACATTTGCTTACAGACAATGGAAATAAAACTAGCTAGGGCGCTGGTAGCTATCTCTGAGAAGAGATGTGGCGGCTACAGGCCTCTGAACTGAGTTAAAATGAGGCTTGAGGGCCTATTTATTATTGAGAAACAATGGAGAATCCTGAACATCCAAAAACCTACCCCTAGGAGATGAAGCGCCAAAACTATGGGCCCCGTTTGGGTAAATTGGTGTTTCAACTTCCCAGGGACGTAACTTTGGCATAATATCTCTGTTTGACGCACATGATACATCATTAGAAAGCTCTATCCGAGGACTAAAAATTTCGCCACTAATATCATTTTGAAAATAAATTATATTTGCTAAATGCGCGATGCCCAAAAAACATCGTTTAGGGCCTCAAAACAGCTCCGGAAGTTCAGGACCCGAAAAACTGCTAAAAATAGTAAATTATGCCGAAACTGAAAAATTGAAAGAGACAACGGTGGGGGCCCAAGTGGAATAGGTGGGTGGCCAACAATATCCACCTGGATCATTCCTCCCCCCTTAGGAAGAAATGGTCCCCATTGCGTTAAGTTCCTCCATGAGATGAGGAAATTTCTGCTGAACTTGGTCCCTGGTGAACCACTTTCCTTGGTGCATGAGTTGGCCAGCTTTGACAACCCGATATAGTTGGATCTGCTGCTGGAGAGTGTTCTTGATTTGCATGTCCATGATGCAATCTGTGGTGGCCTGTTCCATGCAGTCTGGATTTAACTCAGTTGGTGTGAGTTGTTCTGCAATGTCTGAGGTGTCCAGTAGAGGTGGGAAGTAAGGACGAAGGCGATCCACATTGAAGGCTGGGTGCAGACCAAGGAATGGTGGAATACTGAGCTCGAATGCATTGTTCCCTACAGCCTTGGTGATGGTGTACGGCCCGTATCGGAGCGGGCGAAGCTTGCGGTGGGGTCCAGTGAGGCGCTCCTTCTGCAAATGTAGCCATACTTTGTCACCCACCTGGAAGTTGTGTGGCACTCGGTGTTGATCATGGCGTTGCTTGTACTTGGCATTGGCTCTGTCCAATATATCATGAACCTGTTGGAAGATGTGTTGAATGCGCTCGATGAAGCTACTTGCTTTGTCAACTTCAGACTGGACATGATCTGAATTGGCCTGAGCAGCTGCAAATGGCATGGCTACGTCAATGGGACATAGTGGCTGGAATCCCAAGCCCACCTGAAAGGGGCTATGGCCAATTGAACTGTGGAGAGCCCGGTTATAACTATGTTGTACATAAGGGAGGCTCTTGTCCCATGTGCATGGATGCTTTGAATTGTACATGCGCAGAATGTGTACAATCATTCTGTTGACGACTTCTGTCTGGCCATCTGTTTGGGGATGGAAAGCTGTGGACTTGGTGAGCTTGGTATCCAACATCGACCAGAGGCTGGACCAAAATGTGCTGAGGAACCTGCTATCCCGATCTGATATGATAGACTGTGGGATCCCAAAGTGCACCCACACTCGTTCAAATAAGAGTTTAGCAGTGGCTTCTGCTGTGATATTCTTCTTACAGGCCGCCATGATGGCCATCTTCGAGAATCTGTCAACGACCACGAAAACACAGTCATTTCCATTCTTAGTAGAAGGTAGGCCCGACATGTAATCCATGGAGATGGATTCCCAAGGTCTACTAGGGGTAGGTAGTGGAGTATATAGGCCTTGCTTCTTGATGGTCGGTTTGGAAATGGCACAAGCAGTGCAGGATCTGATGTGCTTCTTGACATCCTTTCGAAGGTTTGGCCAATAGAAATACTTTTGTAATATTGCTACTGTTTTCTCGACCCCGAAATGCCCAGCGACTCGACTGTAGTGTGCTTCCCATATCATCTTGGCACACTCTCTTGAAGGAACACAAAGGTGTCCCATGTGACATAAAAGTGCATCTTGGAGGTGAAAATTTGGAACTTACGTACCCCCCAAGAGTGCCTTGTAAGTGTGGCCAAATTCTGGGTCACTCTCATAGAGAAGCGGCCAATCAGAAGTCTCGTGCCCACAAGAGTTGAGCACGGTGGTGAGTGCCACGATCGGTGGTCGGCTGAGGTAGTCTGCAACATTATTGGTGCTACCCTTCTTGTACTTGATGTTCAAATGAAACTGTTGCAGATATGTGGACCACTTCTGATGGTGATCATTCTGCAATTTCCCTTGTGTCTGTATGAACTGCAGGGGTCGGTGGTCTGTGTGGATGATTGTTTCCTTCCCCAAAATGTAATGCTTCCATTGTTGACAAGCTTGCACAATGGAATACATTTCTTTGTCATAAGTGGGATACTTGCGAACTGTGTCAGACAATGTCTCACTATGATATGCAACTGGATGTCCCTGTTGAGTAAGAACTACCCGAATAGCATAGTCGGAGGCATCTGTCTCGATCTCAAATGGCTGTTGCAAGTCTGGTAAAGTGAGCACTGGGGCAGAACAGAGGCGATTTTTCAATTCTGTGAACGCCTTCTGTTGAGGTTCCAACCAAAAGAATTTTTCTCTCGCTCCTCCCTTAGTGACTTGACTCAAGGGCCAAGTGATATGAGAGAATCCCAACACGAACCTCTGGTAGAAATTAGCAAGACCCAGAAAGCTGCGAAGCTCTGTTATAGTGGTTGGGGCTGGCCAATCCCGAATGACTTGGATCTTGGCTGGATCCACATGCACCCCCCTTTCATCAATAATGTATCCCAGATATTGAACCTGGGTCATGCCAAAAGTGCACTTCTCCAAATTGGCACACAACTTGTGTTGCCGCAGTGTTTGGAGGACTTGTCGGATGTGGTGAAGGTGCTCTTCCCAAGTCTTGCTGAAGATCAAAATGTCATCCAAGTACACCACTACAAATGAGTTGGTGAATGGCTGCAAGATGTCGTCCATCATCCTCATGAAGGTTGCGGGAGCATTCGTCAACCCGAAAGGCATGACTAGCCATTCGAAAAGGCCTTCCTTGGCTTTGAAGGCAGTCTTCCACACATCGGAGGGTTCAATTGGTACCTGGTGATACCCAGACTTCAGGTCGATCTTGCTGAAATATTTTGCACCTTTGAGTTGGTCCAGGAGGTCATCAATCCGTGGGATTGGGTACCTATTCCGGACAGTGATCTTGTTCAGCGCCCGATAGTCAATACAGAGTCTCCACGTCCCATCCTTCTTTTGTACCAACACGATCGGGCTCCCACGGGGCGATGAACTTGGTCTGATGTGACATTTCTGCAACAGCTCCTGAATCTGCCTCTTGATTTCATCATTTTCCAGAACAGAGCGTCGATAGATCGGTCCATTGGGTAGCGGCGCACCTGGGGTCAGATCAATCGGGTGCTTGACCTGGCAGTGCGGAGGAACCCCTGTGGGTGAGGTGAAGATGTCCCCGTACTCCTCCACGACCTTATCCATTTGTTGTTGTCGTGCAGAGGGGCCCTGTCTGGAGGTCGTGGCCACAGTCTTCTTCTTTCCCTGGGGGCGGATCATCAGGAAAACGAATTTCCTAGTTTGGGAAATGAGCTTACTGCATTGTTTTGCAGTAACCAAAGAGATAGCCGCAGGAGGTGGTACCTTTGGTATCCTGTACAACTTATTTCCCAAAGTAACAATGACAGCACGAGGTCGAGACTCATACACAGCATGGCACTTCCACAAGTATGGTTGTCCTAATAATACATCAGAAACATCAATAGGAGCAACATCACATAATACCTCATCCGTGAAGGGCTTGATGCTATAGGGAAGGCGGCACTGCTGGCTGACGCAGAGATCTCGTCCTTGGTGAAGCCACCCGATGGTGTATGGATGTGGGTGAGTTGTGGTCGGCAAACCCAACCGCTTCACGGCGTCTACTGAAATGAGGTTCTTTTGGCTCCCATTGTCAACAATGAACTGTACAGGGGAGCCCTTTACCCACATCTGGGAGTGGAAGAGACGTTCCTCCTCCTCTGGATCTTCCGGTTCCTCCTTTTGGATCTTTGTAGTGGAAACATTGGCATTGGGCTCCGCATCAATAATCTGTTTCCCTTTTTCATTCCCCTTTTCAGGTTCTGATTCGGAGTCGGAGCATGCATCTGACTTAGAAGCCCTCATCTCGACCACTAGCGACTACTTGGCCCGACACTCACTTGTGTTGTGAGTGGAGCTCTTATGGAACTCACACCACTTTCTCATGTCCTTCTTTGGCTTTGCGGTGCTGTTCTTTTCTTGTGGCTTTGACAAGTTGTCTTTAGCCGCCATGCCTTGGCTCTGTCCTTTGTTCTATGGTTTGGAAGCACCTTTCCCTTGCTTTTGATTCGCATATCCAAAGTCTCGCTTCTTCTGTTTGAATTTCTGCTCAATCTTGGCAGCATACCGGTATGCCGTACCAAGCGAGGAGATGTCGAGGAACTCCATTTCCTCCTGAATGTATCTGTGCAGACAGTTGCAATACTTTAGCACCAAATGTTTCTCTGAATCTTTGATACCCAACTTTGTGCGCAGAGTATGGAACAGATTCGTCAGCTCGTGCACATCTTGATCCCTTTGTTGTCGCAGCGTGGTCCATTGTATGTACTTGTCCTCATAGCTCCCCACGGGATAGTACTGTTCCTTGACGGCATCTCGGAAATAATTCCAAGTTGGTACGGCCGAGAACAGAGAGGGTTCTGTCTGGTCCTTGTTCTCACAGTAGGTTTCCCACCAGTCCTTAACATGGGGGGTAGCTTTGAAGAGTGCAAAAATAATCTTCTCCCGGTCTGAAAAGTCATGAACAGAGAAATATCCTTCTAATAGATTCAACCATCTATCTACGGCATCTGCGTCTATTTGACCCTCAAATATGGGAATGTCAAAATTTACTTGTACCTTAAAGGAAGTCGCAACTCCAGAGTGGCTACTGGATGCAGATGCGCCGCCGGTGGGCAGCCGTTGAAGGATCTGAGCAAAGTTATCCATCATCGCGTTCCTTTGTTTTTTGAGGGCCTCCTCGAGCAATATTTTGATAGGATATCCTGCTCCCTCATCTTTCTTTTCATCCCCCATGGGCGTCCGTCGAGGTTTGCGAGGTTGATCTTGCAAAGGTTCCACTAGATCAAGCCCTAGCTCCTTATACCTCGACCTTGTTGGGGACATGCAAAGAAGGATCGAGAAAAAGCAGACCCCTATGATACCACTGATCTGGATTTATGCAGGAACACAACATAATAAACATATAACCATAAATACAGAGATGCAGCAAAAATAGCACTTCATTTCATTAATATCAAAGAACTGACATTTGCTTACAGACAATGGAAATAAAACTAGCTAGGGCGCTGGTAGCTATCTCTGAGAAGAGATGTGGTGGCTACAGGCCTTTGAACTGAGTTGCAATGAGGCTTGAGGGCCTATTTATTATTGAGAAATAATGGAGAATCCTAAACATCCAAAAACCTAACCCTAGGAGATGAAGCGCCCAAACTATGGGCCCCGTTTGGGTAAATTGGTGTTTCAACTTCCCAGGGACGTAACTTTGGAATACTATCTCTGTTTGACGCACATGATACATCATTAGAAAGCTATATCCGAGGACTACAACTTTCGCCATGAATATCATTCTGGAATGGAATGATATTCATTGGAGGCGCGATGCCCAAAAAACGTCGTTTAGGGCCTCAAAACGGCTCCGAAAGTTCAGGACCCGAAAAACTGTTAAAAATAGTAAATTATGCCGAAACTGAAAAACCGAAAGAGAAAATGGTGGGGGCCCAAGTGGAATAGGTGGGTGGCCACCAATATCCACCTGGATCAGGTCGCTTATGTATCTGGTCAATACACGACCCGATATATGCTACGCAGTTAACCAGCTTTCAAAAGCTATGGTTAAGCCTACCAAGCTCTTTTGGAAGGCGGGAAAGCATGTATTGCGTTATCTCAGAGGCACATCGGGATATGGATTGTGGTACAGACATTCGGATGAGGTGAAGCTGTGTGGCTTCACGGATGCAGATTGGGCAGGGAGCCCAACGAACAAAAAGAGCACATCTGGAGGGATTTTCAGTATCAGGTCGACAGCAGTTTCTTGGTACAACAGGAAGCAGAGATCCGTGGCACTCAGTTCAGCAGAGGCCGAGTATATGGCAGCAAGTTTGGCTGCATGCAAGGCTATATGGATGAGGAAGATCTTGGTCGGGTTGTTCGGTTCACACTTAAAGCCTACTGTGATTTATTGTGATAATCAGAGTTGCATCAAATTCTCGGTTAATCCATTATTTCATGATATATCTAAACACATTGACATCCGATATCATCATATCAGAGATTGTGTGCAGCGGAGAATCATGTTACTTTCATACATTCCTACGGAGGATCAGGATGCTGATATCTTGATGAAGGTGCTCACCAGGAGAAAATTCGAATACCACAGGGGCAGGATAGGGGTTGCAGATAATCCTTATCTTGTTGAGAGGGAGTGTTGAGATTGCAACAAGATGAGGAGCTTAGTGGAAAGGAGTCGCCTTCACTAAGTGGGCCCGCAAGTTATTTTTCGCGCAAAGTCTATTTTTAGACTATGTCTATTTTTACACATATGGATCATGTTCTATGAGTTGCAGGACGTTATTTGTGGATGGTTGGTCAAGTCGGAAGAAATAGATGGACTTCTATTTTTAGACATACTGGGCAGAAGCTATTTTTATATTGCCAATCTAAAAATAGATATGTCGAATATTATTAGCTCTTAATAATATTTGGACTCTAAACATTATCTTATCCTCTTGGAGCACTTCAGTTTGATGCCTAGATGTGGCACATGTAGCTGATAGAAGGAATTACGCTATTCCTAGGTTTTAGTGGAGCTATTGCATGGTTGACTTCAGTTAGAACTCATGTGACAAAGTTTGGTGGAGTTGATGAGACAGTTAATGGAGTTGTGTTCAGTTTAACTTAGTTGAGCTAGTTGTATCTAGTCTAACTGATTGATAAAATTAGTGAGAGTGGTGTGAATTAATTATTAATTAATTCACTAATTATTAACTCATAAATCAACTAAAGAATACATGAGTTAACTTCAGTGCATGGACAGTTTCAGTGGAGACCAGTGAAGAGGTAGGTGAAAGAGAAAGTGTGACTATCAGTTGTGACTATACTGGTGCATGAGATTTGCACACACATTGATTGAGAAGCCAATGAGGATTGTGCAATACATAATAGTGATATTTGAACCTTGATCTCAATGATTATCCATATTGGATTGCGCAGTAGAGGCTGGCTAACAGGTGCAGCAGATTGGAGCAAGTTTTTTTTGTATGATCTTAGCTTGTGTAGTGTGTAACAATTGGAGATAGTGCTGAGAGCTTGTGAGGAGTTTGTACTATGATTGTTACATGATCTCTATCATTATAATATACAGATAGTTGGGGGTTTTCAGCTTTAAGATTTCCCATAAATACTGTGTTTATATGTGTGATTGTTTATGGTTTTAATGTGCGCATGTGATTGTTTTTTCAATTCCGCAAATTGATGATCAATAGTAGAAGAGGTTATGTATTATGCATGAAGCTCAAATAGTGTGTGATCAGGATAATCTCAGTGAATAATTTAACAGTTATTCAAATTTCTAAAAAAACCGTGCGGTATTCATCGCACCGCCTTTGGGCGACGACGGTTTTTTCCCGATCGCCAGCGATTCCACTCATCGTTTGACACACGTCCTAGGCACTGTTCACAAAACCGCTGTCCATCTCGTGTTAACTTTCGGACGTGGATTCCGCATGATATCACCGTACACCATCCGATCTTCAGCCACCCATCTGACGGCTATCGCTCACCGAAGTTGCCCGACAGTTAACCGGGCTACGGCGCGTCATTCAATCAATCTCTGCCATTGATCTGACCTGCAGATCGATGGTCCATATTTCATCGCCCTGTTTCTATCATCTAGTCAACATTTTCCATTTTGAATTTCCATTTCCTGCTCCTGACCGTCGATCTCTGCACGATCGACGTCTCAGATTTAAACGTTTCTTCCGCCTTCCCTTTGTTTCCTCTGATCAAATCTCGACCGTTGGATGATGCCATCCAACGGCCATGCTTCCTCCATGTGTCCTCTACAGTAGTAAACCTATATATGTAGGATTTTATAATATTTTTTTGTATTTTGCAGGGTTTAAATGGTTTTCTCGCCATTTTTGAAGAAAATTCGAGGGCAGAGGATGACGATTTTCCTGCCTTCAATTCACCAAAGAAAATCACCACAAGGGTTAAATCCATGTTTTCATCAATCATTCATGAAGTATTGATGCCACATAACCCTACGTAGCCCTGCATATCAGAAAACCATGAATCGGGAATAGTTAGAGAGTATCAGTGACGAAGACCAAAATTTATCAGAACAAAGGATTAAAGAAAGATTTTGTGGGGATTACGGCTAAGAATGTTTATCAAAAGTCTAATCCCCTATTTAAAACACAGTTTAAAGAAAATCTGAAGTGTTTTATCGACAAGAAACCCTCCACCACCACAAATTGAGGCAAATTGATCCCTCTAGCTACCATGACGCCACCTGTACCTCAAAGTATTCAATCAGAGGCCAAATTTATTGCTCAGGATCAGATATTTGTCTCAGTGCAGCCAGAAAGTTACTTCTGTAAGGAAAATTAATGCAAAGAACATCTGCAGAGTTACTTTGACGCCACACAGAGCCTCAAAGGTCAACAAAATCTCCCACTGAGCTTAATATTTATGTAAATCATTTAATACAAAGGATATGTATGTAATTTTCTTCATTGAGCCCCTCAAAGGCCAAGAAGCCATTAAGTCTGTATTAATTTTAATTGAGATCTTTTATCAGATCTCACCTCCTCATCCTTCTATATATACTTCTGCAGAAGATGAGTGAGGGGTTGGTTGTAGAACTTTGAAATATATTTGAGCTTAAACTTCTGATTGTAAATAGTGTTCACTGGCCCTTGGAGCTCTGCTTGTGATAGATTAGTTAGGCTAGATAATGAAGATGATTGTTGAACTGAAACATTGGACATGAGCACTGTAACTAGTTTGACATCAATAAGCAAGTTGTTTCTTGGGATCCTGGTCTATATCACTGGTGAAGTGCCTCTTTCTATGTTATTTTTTTCCTTCTATGTATGTCATATTGTTCACTTTCTCTGATAAAGAACAACATTTATAGAGTTAGGACCTACTGTATATCAGTAACCTTCTCTAACTGAAAAGATTTATCTCAATGTTTTCCTCCAATTTGTTTATTTAAGAATGATTTTATACAGTTTAAGCAGTTAGGAATGTTGGAGTTCCCTCGTCCTACTGTTTGCTTTAAATATTTTTCTTGAAATTTATTTTCCTTATTTGCTTATTAAAGATGACTATGGAAGATATGGTGTGCCCTGGTCCTAGTTTTTCTCCAAAAGAAGATTCTGAAAGTTTCCCTTGGTGTTGACTGAAAGTAGAATAGGTTTAAAAGTACTTTATCTGATCTTAAGTTTATACTTTGTTTCCCTTATATGTTTTCATATTTTCTGAAGGTAATTATGTGGATTACTGGATTATTTGTCAATTAATTTTCTTTAATACAAACTTTCCCAAGAGGTCAACGGTTAGCCCTGCACTTGGTTGGTTTTAAATAGTTACTTAAGAGGCTTTTCTTGTTTGGATTGACTATAAATCCTTTGTGAAATTATTATCATTTTCCACCATCTCCAACACTTTATTGTTTCCATTCCATCACTCTAATCTCAATAATCTTGTGATATAGATAACTTGCCCCTTGGATCACTCTTGATGTTGTTGTTCAATTAAAGCCCTGTTATGACTCCATAGCCCAATGGACTAAAAACCAGCATTATATCTATCTTTCTAGCCTACCTGTTTTATTCACTTGCAACTTCTCACCTTTGAAACTATTTTGCATTTAGAACTTTCCCCTCAAGTAATATTCATGCTCAACCATCCAAAAAACAAACAAACCCTTGGCCTTCATAACTAGCCTAATATCATTACCCCAAATTTCAAAGACAAATCCATCTTTGTACTTATTGGATAGATCCCTCTCCGGATTCAGGAGGGCTAGATCCTAGGATCCCAAAGTTGGTTGAAATAATGTTGCTTCTACAGTTTTAGTCTCACCAATTTTCTAAAATTACAGATTCCTAACACCTGTCAAAACTGTACAATGGAGCGCAGAGCTTTCTTTCCACACTATTCCCTTACTTCTGAGTTATAGAATTCAGAATCAGGCCACCTTACAAATGATTTAAAATTACATTAAATACACCAGATTTGTGGGAACATAGATCCACAGAAAAAAGGGAGTTATTTTCCAGCTCAAAAACTGAAGTGAAATCACAAAAAATAAATACAACAATTTTCCCCTGAAAATAAGGGACAGCGATACATTTTGACCCCTTGAAAATTCACTGAAGGAAAAAAAATAGACAATCTGATCCTATTTTTTCTGCTGCTGTAGACATCTTTGTTTTAATTTAAGCTCTCGGCCAGCTAACTGTTTCCTTTGCTTTCCATTATCGTTTGAATAAAACTAACTTTCATAAAATGCTATTGAAATGGAATAGAATGAAATTATTACCTTTGTGAAGGGAAAATTTAACTATTGAATGGGGAAAGGGAAGGGGGGCGGGACCCGTATTATAATCGCAATCAAAATCGGAAGGGCTTGGGAAAGGCAAAATATAATGGGGTGACAGAAAACTCCGATGCGATTAATTCATAAGGGCAATCGGAATCAGAATCTAAAGGGTTAGAAGGGGGATAGAACTTTATAATAAACCATTTGAAATATGCTTATGTAATGGTTCCATTGAAATCAAAATCGGGGGAAAGGAGGGTATGCGATATATAATAACTGACGTAATCGCAATCGGGATCGGGAGGTGGGAGCGGAGTATTATAACAATGAAACTTTCGCCGATGCGATTAGGGGAGGCCTTTGTATAAAATAAATAAAATTAAACTTTGGTTTATACAAAGGGAAAGGGTTTTATGTTATGAACGGGGTGGAATATAATATGGTGGGCTAGAGGGCCAATCGGCATCGGGGATCAAAGGGGATAGGGATAGAGTGATACATATGAAATCGCCGATGCGATGGGCGCGATGGGCTGTGGGCCGTCAGACTGGATTGAGAGATCGATGGCTGAGGGATAATTGGGAGCAGGCCATCGGCGGGATTCAATCGGAGGGGGATGATCGGAGGCGCCGATTGTGATGGAGTGATTGCATACGGGCCGTTCGATGGTCGATCAGATCAATGGTTGGGATGTTCATCGGACGGGGCCAATACAATCGCATCGAAGTTTTTGCGATAGGCCGATCGGGGCATGCTTATTAACATTTGCGATGCGATCAGGGTTTTATAATAAGAACCTTAAAATTTATTATAAATTTTAAAGGCATAAGGGGGAAGTTATTTAAACGGCAGGGATTATATAATAATAAACTTTGATATGTTTATTATAAAGTCTTACAAGGTATGGTGGGGAAGTGGTTTTCTTATAAATCGCATTTATGTTTAAACAATTTTATTAATGTGATTTTGCAATCGGAAGGGGGGGAAAAGAGATTTTATTAAATAAAATATAAAACATTAAACATAAAGTTTAAGGGAAAATGGGAAAAAGGAGAAGGGTTAGGATATAGAGGACCTTTACTTCACTTAGGCATAAATTTCAATTCAGGCGTCAGTTTTGAGAGTGTAATATACCGTTGGAAAGCTCTTTCTAGGCTCTTTCTATTGGATCTACTCAAAACATGATTTGACACAAAACATGCGGCGGAAAACTTCTATGAAGGCAGGGTGCTGACTTTGTGGAGATAACAGCTTCTGAATTGTGACTTATTACATATGCTGACATAAAATTACATAATGAATGATAATAAAGGCAAAGTATCATGTTTTCACCTCAAAACATGGTTTTGAGGTGAAAATTACATCAAGCTGAGTAAAATATTTCTTTAATCTTCCAGGTGCTGTGACTTTGAGTTTATTGGCTTCCTCATGACCTTGCTAATATTTTTGACACTTGACTCATTAGTTTTACCATGGTGAGATCCTAGGACCTAATGATATGATTCACAAAGTGAAAGTAAATCATGACTAAAAACCATAGAGAGGAGAATCAACAAGTTTCACATGAGGGAAAACTGATGAAACATCACTACCATCAATGAATCCATGACCTTGCAGAATGGTGAAATTTATTGGCATGGAACTCCTAATATGCAAATGAAAAAGATAAATTTTGATCACTGATGGCAATGTGACTAGACTGACACTAACATTGGCTCCAATGGGGATGGTAGCTCCTTGGAGGTGCCAAGAACACCGTAGACCAAGTAGCCTTATCCATTGGGCATGGAGTCAAAAACACTAAAAAAACTGACACAATGTAGACTGACTCTGACTCAAGACTAAGACTGAAAAGTTAAATAAAACCACACCATACACATATCATCCAAGTTTTATAGCCTTCACCTTGGGCCCCAAACTTGAATGACTGTGTACTTGAAATTTGATAAAAAATAACATGGTATATACAATGATGATGACATAGATTTCTGATCCATTTTCTTCAACAATGGTAGTGCTTCAAAAGACTACCATTTACTGCTCCTCCAAGGAAATCTTGGCCATCCATTTCTGAAAGAAAGAAGGCATTCTGTCCCCTGTATGTTGAAATATTTTATGGTCCTTTCCACAGGTTGTCAAAATTACCGTGCTTGCCTTTGTCCTCATTCCTTGCATCCCATCTCAACACTACATCATCCTGCTGAAACTTTTCTACTTTGGTCTTCTGGTCATATATTTTATTTATCTTTTCCTGCAACTGAAAAACGTTCTATGACACTTCCTCTCTTGTTTGCTGAAGGTGGATCATCTGATTGATCCTTCGTTGATTGTCATCATCTTCGCTGCCAACTTCTTGCAATAATCTCATAACTGGGACTGTAAGAGATGTAGGAAAAACAACATCAGTACCATAAACCAGCTCAAAAGGTGACATACCTATTGATTTATTACTACTCACTTTGTCTTCCCACAATGCGTTGATGAGCTTGCGATGCAAGTTTCTTTTATTTGCCTCCAGCATTTTATTAATTATATTTACCAGTGATTTGTTAGATGATTCAGCCAGGCTGTTTCCTTGTGGATAATACGTTGTTGAATGGCCCAGTGCAATATTGTATTTGTCACAGAAATCAACCATATTCTTGGATCGGAACGCTGCTGCATTAGGCACATATGCTATACTATGTGAATGGAGAATATAGACCCTAAAATCCTTCAATGCCCTTATAAGAGCCAATGCCTGCTTTTCAATAATATTATACCTTAAAGCATCATCTCTAATATTTCTACTGAAAAAGGCAATTGGATTTTCTACCTGATCTCCTTTTTGCAATAAAACAGCATCCACAGTATGCTCCGATGCAAATGAAAAATGATAAAATCCTGAGTATAGTCGAGACTAATCAAAACTGGGGCATTAGACAAAGCAAAATTTACCAAATTGAATGACTTGATATCTTCTTCACTCCACTTAGCAGTTCTATCCTTCTTCAACATATTGGTCATTTCTCTTAGATGTTCAGCCAGATTAGGTATAAACCGACGCAAAAAGTTCATCTTACCATTAAAGGCCTGAATCTCCTTTTTGTTTCATGGAAGATCTATGAGCTGAATTGCCTCCACTCTGGCTAGATCGATGTGAATACCATATTTAGAGATGATATGCCTGAGCAGCTTGCCTTCATCCATGGCAAAAAGACTCTTCTTGGGATTGAGAGAAATTCCAAATTTTCTGCATCGCTGAAAAACAGCTCTCAAATGATGCAAATGCTCATCATCTGAACCTGAAAACATTGTCAAATCATCTAAATAAACAACAAGAAAAACATCTTTTTCATTGGCAAAAGCAATGTCCATTGCACGCTGAAAAGTAGCTCCAGCGTTCTTCAGTCCGAATGGCATCTTAGCATACTGGAAGGTCCCCCAGGGTGTTGTGAAGGTAGTTTTATCTTGGTCCTTCTCATGCACCAAGATTTGGTTGTAGCCTGAGTAGCCATCAAGCAGTGACATCCTAGATGCTCCAACTACTCTCTGCAGAATATGGTCCATTTTCAGAAGTGGATAATTATCCTTTAAGGATGCTTTATTCAAATTCTGAAAATCTATACACAATCTTATATCTCCAGTCTTCTTATGCACCGGGACCAAATTTGAAATCCAGTTAGAAAATCTAATGGGAACTATAATACCTGCTTTGTACAATCTTTTTACCTCTTTTTTGATGGATGGCAGTAGCTTTGGATTGATTCTTCTCAGCTTTTGTCTGAATGGTTTTTGATCCGGCTTGATATGAATAGTATGCTAGATTATTTTCTTATCATACACCCTCAAATCTGAATAATCCCATGCAAACACATCAGAAAATTCAGAAAACAATTTGACATACTCCTCCTTTACTTCAGGGGATAATTCCTTTGACAACTTCACAAACTTGGGCTTGTCAGGTGTTCCAAGATTCACATCTTCAACTCCTTTCTCAGTGGGCACCAAGCTTGGTTTTTTTGCAAAATCATCCTGATAAAAAAGCTCCTCTAGAGGTATGAGACCTCTAGGAATTACATTATCCTTTATTTGCAAAATTTCCATCTGGTTTTCTTCCAACTCCTGATCATCAACCTCATACTCACATTCTATTGGAGTGTCTTTGAATTTTCCATCACCCTGCAAAAATGCATTAATCTCATTGTCATCCCAAAATACTTGCCAATACCTTAAATTGTCTAGAACAATGGGCCTATGTTTGACATAGATCTCAAAATTGTTGATGGAGTTCATCGGAATCTTCAAGTTGCTGGCAATAGTGGCAAGAGAATAAAAAATGAGATTCTGAATCCTGGGTACTCCTATCAAAGTATATTCAGGGAATGTCTTCAAAATTTCCAGAACTGCATTCCTGTATGCCCTCAACCTGGGATGCTTAGCTTGGTATACTCCTTTCACCTGTTTGATTATTAACTCGGAGTCACCATATACAGAAATCCTCTTTGCATTCAGCTTTTTTAAAATTTTGAGACCTGCAATCCAAGCCTTATATTTCGCTTCATTGTTAGAGCAATCAAAATCCAACTTATAAACACATACTCTAACATTGCTGGGAACCTTTTCAACCTGGAAAATAGTGCTCCTAATCCATATTCTGATACCAGCTCCATCCTTACCAACAGATCCATCAAAATCCATGCTCCACAGACCTTCTTCTTCTTCTTGTAGATGCTGGAATTTTGTTTCTTTCTCTTCTTTACCTTGGCTGATTTCTGGCTGTTCACTGTCTTTTTGCTGCTGGCAAGCAAGAGACTCAGAAGTGCTTGCTGATTTCTCTTTTTCCTGCTTGAGAAATTCTCTTAAATTCTTTGAAATCTCAGGTATTTCATCTAATTGTACCAACTTAACGTTCTCATCATTTAAACCACCATCAGAATACAAGACAAAGGACTCTAAATCTGTATGGACAACATTAATGGGATGGTTTACTGGCTTCTCTTTGCTGGTAATCATATATTTCATTTTCTTTTCCCTATATAGCTTTCTCAACTGGCCAAATACAGGGATAGTGGCATAAGAGAAGTCAAGTTGCATGGTTCCCTTGAGTTTTTCACCCCAAGATCTAGATAGAAGCATTCCAAACCTTGGTGGGACATCATCAACAACTACATCCATCAAGAAATTTTTTGCTGGGATCTGATCTAAAGACACTACCAAATATTTAATGATACCAATACAATGATCTCTACCCGAGTCAAAAGAATACAAATCATTGTATTTTTGAGTAATAGCCAGTCCTAACTTTTCCATGATGGCCTTGGGCATCAAATTATGTGAGGCTCCAGAGTCCAACATAGCATTATGCAAGATGAACTCATGTAATCTAAGACTTAGGTAAAAGGGTGGAACTTCACTTTCTTAAGATTATTTTGTGGCTGGACCAAATATAAGTTCAGGGTTTTCATCTTCTACATTAACCATATCAGAGACGAAGTCTATTTGCAAGACTTTAGACACCTGACTTTTATATGCACTATTCTTCACCAACTCAGTGAGGGGCATAGACACTTTCAGCTTAGAAATTTCATTTTCTAAATTAAAAGAAGGAGCTTTTCCTACCTCTTTAACTGGAGGATTTTTCTTCTCTGTTTGCTCCTTGACTGTGCTCTATTGATTCTTTTCATTTGGGCTATTAGTCACTAAAGGCGCTTTGCTGGAGGAAGGGTCGGTCGCCTCTTTTCCTTTCTTCTGCAAATCATTCTTCATTTGAAGCTATTTTCTCTTTTGAATGGGACTGATTGGAAAATCTCTATTCCTTAAAGAATATTTTTGTTAGGCTAATAGAGCATTCATGTACCCTCTCTGGTAATCATCTGATTCTTCTTCTAATACTACATCATTTGCCAAGATGAAATCTTCATCTTTTTTAGTGTCTGGAGTCGCCATGTATTCTTCTTCTTCTTTGAGGAAGATAGGGGCACCATCAGCAGTGAAAAAGTGATTGGCCTCAATCATAATATCATCGTCATCAGAGTCTATCCCTTCCACGTAGTTCTGTTGCAATGGAGTTTTAATCTGCTACTGTGGTGGCACTGCTTGGTCCTACACTCTCTGTTCTCTTTGCTTGATTCTAAATTGGGGCTGCTACCCTCTGAAGTTTGTATTTCTTATCTGAGGTCCAGGTCTGTCTGAAATGGTCAATCTATTGACCATATTTTCAACTGTACGAATCAGAGTGTCCATTTTTCTTTCTGAAGGAGAGGCTTCCTCTTTCACCACGGCTCTCTTTTCAGCTCTGGCTCATGCTCTTTTAGCCAGCAGATTAGCTTCAATGCTTACTGCTATCTTCTTCATGTCCTCAAGTGAAGACAGATCTCCTTCACGCAGCTGATATGCCATATCGGCATCAAAACCATCTGGAAACTTAAGAAATGCTAATCCCACGGGAGGCTTCAGGTTAGCTGGAATAGCATTATATACAACATTAAATCTTAAACAATAGTCTTGCACAGTTTCACCCACATTTCTTTTAATATTCTCGTATTCAGATAGAATTTGGAGTGGATTCTTTTTTACCTCCCACTGGTCTAGAAACTGTGTGTGCAACTCCTACAAAGTGCGAATTGAGCCTACTGGTAAGGCTCTAAACCACTTTCTAACTTCACCTCTGAAGCTTTGTACAAACAACCTGGTAGTTACATTCTCTGCTTCTACCTCATTTAGATCAAAAAAATCATTCATTTTATCAACATACTACTGGGCTGTGATGCTCTGGGTGGCATCAAAGATGGGAATTTTTCTTTTATAGTCAGCATGCATGTCATTGAGGACCTGAGGCAAAACCAGGGGTGCATACGAGGTAGCCATGGTTCTAGGAGGATTTACAACAGTGTTTGTAGGATTTAAGGGAGGTGTTGATGGAGGAGATGACAACTGGGAATTGACTGATGGGAATGCTAATGAATTAGGAGGAGGTAATGCTATTCCTGATGATTCTGAAGGCTCAAGAATATTAGTTACAGTGATGAATGACTGAGGGGAATTCATAATATAATCATTAATGGAAGAATTTTCTCTTTGAACTTCAATATCTACAAGGAATTCTGGATCTAAAACTGTATCATCAATGTCAATTTAAAACTTATTTCTAAACAAATAAAGCTCAAAAATTTTGTCAAAAGAAATATCTTCTATAAAAAACCACTCACTGGGCCAAGTATAGGATCTGAAGATAGGTCTGGGACTTAGTGATCCTTCTTGTCTTCTGACAATTCTTGGGATAAGATTTGGATTTTCAAACACAGGGGGAGGATTTGGATCCGGATTAGCCCTTGTGTATCTTCTTGAAGCCAGTGTGGTCAAATTTATATTGTACAAAATTTATTTCCAGCCTAGAAAACTCTGAACATCATTATCCAGAGTCCAGGAATCTACAAGGAAAATATTACTGGGGTGATAAGTCTTCTATGCTACAAAATTTCCCTAGTACGGTCGCTAGAGATGTTAGCACCTAATTTGAACCTCAGGCTGAAAAAGGCAAATCAGGGTAACAACTGAACCACGCTCAGCCTTGTAGATAGCCCTACAAGGACGGGAGAGGGCTCTCTCCACAAAAGATATTCAACAAATTATAATTATGAATCTAATATTAGGCTAGAGATCGAAAAAGGTTTTAATAAAATGAATGAATTTCAGGGATGTGTGGGATAAAATAGGATAGTATGAAACTGGGTATTAAATCAAGACACAGATTATTTTATGGGGCAAGATAGGAAGGAAATTTAAGCAATTAAGGTTAAATAAGGATGGGATGGGGAGACTGGTGAGGAGCTGAAAAGGGCACAATAGATGGATCATTTTCAAACAGAAGAAAAATACAGAGTATGAATGATTTCCCAAGGCAGAGCATATAAAATGGATTCTACCTTTCTAACTTGAAAGCATTCAAAAGAGAATGTTTATGGATGAGAGGTGAAAACATAACAACTTACATATGAAACAAAGGAGAGAAACAAATGCTAAATCTCATACCACATGGATCCCACATGTTGTCGACAATTGTTGTCGCTCCTAGAGACAGCCTAGAGTTGCCATAGACCAGTGCCTAGGACATCTTAGCATAGCAAGGAGTGTATAATGTAAATGAAAATATTGATTTAAATGGGACCAGAACTTACAGAAACTACCACAAGGAAAGTAATGTTGCAGAAACAAGATGCAAAACTCCAGTATAAAAGCATCAGACAGTTAAGAGACAATTTACTGTAAAGAGGGCCGATTCAAGTAATATGCCACAGAAATCAAATATCAGAAGGTGTATGCAGTGAAAGAAATATGAGAAGATATTAGTTAACTTTGGTCAGATACCCAGATACACAACAGAACCATATATGGGCTTATCATTCTAAGAATCCATACATGACAATGGTGTTTTAAAAGCACCCTCCCAAAGCAACTAATATAGCAGAAATATGGATGAAATGAACATGAAACAGTATATCATGCATTAGCCATATTTAAAGCGCTTGACTGATTTAAGTATGGGCATCAACTAGGATGAATCCTTACCAAACCAGTGAGCCACTCGCATTCCAAAACATGATACAAGAAAGTGGATGAAATGAAATGTTATATTTAACACATAAGAGAAAGTTACATACTGTGAAATACCAAAGACCAGAATCCTCATTACAGATAGAACTCCTCCTCACTGAGACCCTACGGGCTCTGAGCCTTCATACAGAAGCTTTACAAAATGTATACAAACGTGCGTTTCACTGCACAATTTTCTGATACAAGTCTGGAACCCTTACAATGTTTTTCTTCCTCCCTTTTATAGAGGAAGGAGAAAAGAAACTAATAAAAGAAGTAGGTGAAACATTTAATTTTCTTAATTTGAACAAAATGGTGGAAACATTCGCACCCATGTGGCTTAATTAATATGCTGAGCTATAGGTATTCTGAGGCCGGCTCCATGAAGTAAATGCTGTAGGTGCAAATTTCTCGAGGGATAAGACATGAAGAATAAAATATGTAACATTATGTACCTTCCTGAGAGAAAAATATATTGAAATTAAACCTGGAGGATATGATTTTGGTGCACTTGTACTCTTTGCCTTCTGAAAGTTGAATTTTTATTTAAAATCTTTGGCACCGGACGTTGAATTTCCTGCTCTATGACTAATACTCCTTTTCCACGGCATCAGGATCTTTATCTGCAAGGCACCTGTGTCTTAATTGCTCTAGAGGATTCATTAAATATTTACCCGGGCTTCTTTAATGGATGTCGTGTCATCTGCAACTGCCCAAGATTTTTCTCATGAATTATGCACTTAATAACCGGTCCTTTGACACGTCCTTGAGTTTTGCAATAGAGGCTGTAAATTATGGGGATTTCTCGTCGCTGAAACCTGCAAAACCCACAAAGGTGTTAAATAAAACCAAGCACGGGGATGGAAATGCAATGGAGGTGGCCATGTGACAGAGTGACATGATAACGTGGTGGTAGTACGCAAGGTGGTGGTGGAGACACAGTGGAATAATGGTGAACGAGCCGGGCGGAGGCTTATAACGTAAAACGTTTAAAATTACACGAAATGCATCATGATGGATGAAATATAACAAATATGCGGGGGTGATGACGTGGAGGGGTACGGGATTAATAGCATGGCAAGGGAATGATCCGGGCCCTTCAATCTTAAAACAAGATCGACGACTAAGACCGTATTGGGGAACAATGAGATGGTGGGCCAGGGCGTCGTTCAACTTGGGCTATCTTCCGTGCAACTCTGACAAGCGACCACCGTTGGATTGAGCTCTTCAGATCGGATGGTCAGCGTTAATATCGCTGCACAACTTTGATCGAAAGATAATGTGAGATGGAGGGTGGTATTACGGTCGTACACTGGGACACGTGGCGAGCGCCCAATGGAATCGCTTCGATTTGGAGAAAACTGCTCGCTACCGAAAAGTTGTGTGAAATGGACCGGCCAGTTTCAGCGGTGGTTTTTAGGGCGCGGGGACCACCATGGAAAATTGTTTGCAGACCGTCGATCTATGTTTGATCGTGTGGCTGAGAATACGCCCGATAGCTGTACACGGCAAGCGCCTTCGGATTTAGCATTTGGTCTCGGGGCCAGGTCGTATGGAAGGAATAGGTGCTGGGGCTAAAACCGAAGGGGCTAGGCCCGATACAATTTTACGCGCAGATTTCAGCCTTTTTCCCAATGTATTTCGTGGGCGGGAATGATAACAAGTGGTAGGATATGAAGTTTTTAGGCCACGAAAGGGAGTCTAAACGGGTTTAAACGGGACTGTAAACCAAAAAATGAAATGGAGGGGCTAATGGTCAAAAATTTTGATGGGGGGCTGACATGGATAACATCTCTTTCTAGCGCTGCTGCCGAGGACCGAATTTAAGAAAATCATTATCCCTGGGCCTCAACAATATTTATTCACTCTCTAATCAGGTGAGCACAGAGAGTTGAAGAGTTGCATATCTCTCATCTTGGCGACTCCACTGTCTCTTAATTGATAAATCTATTGGTAGTCCTGGCTCCTCGTAAGCCACATTTGAGGTCAGATACATCACAGTCAAAGACACCTTCGGTATCTGACCCTGAGAAGATTATACATAGAAGAAGTTGGAAATAAAAGAAATCAGTCCGTGTTGAAATTCCTGAATATGCTGTAGAATATTATCCATCTTCCTCTTCTCAAGAAATCCCAACAGAAAATCTCGACTCCACTGAGGAAAATACAGTCCGCACATAACTTTTAAAACCACATAAATAAATAAAAAATAAAAGAAGCTTTTTGTATGTTCAAACATCATAATATATATATATATATATATATATAAGATCATTGTGTACACTGTATAAAAACTATATCCAGCACAGGATATTTCTATATGCATTTATATCACTTGATATGTTAAATAATATTCAATGTTATAGTAGGGGTTAGCTGCTTTTTGGGTCTTACAAATATATCACCTATTATGATTCATTGTATGTGAGATGTATTGTTACTCTTATAGCTCATATTGTATGTTAAACTTTTGAAGCGGTGAAAGCTCCAACCCACACCATACAATCCAAGTGGAAACTTGGCAACAACACTTGCCCTCTTCACTGCATTGACTAGTGTTTGATCCAATCTCCAATCAGCTACTACCAACTCTGACTTTTATGCTGTAATATCCTTAGTATTGCTGAAGAAAGTGTGTTTGGTTGGCTAACTTGTGAAATGGCTTATAGACAGAGCCTTTTTTCCTTCTTCATTACATTGGCTAATAGACCAATGCTCCTGCAGGCTGCGCCACTGCTGACCATTACTTGTCACATGAAATTATGTTTTTGACTAAGGCTACCTTTGCTACGAGGGCAATAGTTACAACAATTATACATGCCTATCTTGAGGAGTCTTGGGATAGCTTCAACAACTATAAAATATCCTCTTCCAATTCCTTCCAAAGACCATTCAATACTTATCCCAATTTACGTATTTAAATTATCTATTTGAGTAGCTTCTAAAAGTGTACTCTGGAAACACTAGAATAATTTTCTCAATAAACAAATTTCCACCATCTAAAAATTTTCCCTTCTAGATTACTAGATCTAAATAATCTCTAACAGGTTTTAAACCAAATCCCCTCTGAGGAAAAATAGTGACAAGAGTAAAATGAAATCAATATACAAACACTAAAGAAGAAAGAAAAATATATGAGAAATTCTCGTCAACATGATAAACCTTCTATAAAGATGATTATGCAACTTGATATCCCATGAAACATTGGATATCAATAAGCACAAGGCTAAATATATAGTATAATATGAAAAGGGTTGGGGAAAAAAGCTCACACCAAAGTATTTTTATTAACAATAATAATAATAATACGAACCTAAGTAAATATTATACACAAACATACCTCCTAAAGGCTGATCATGCGACCTTTTGAAAAGACAATCACTTGTACTCTAGTGTGAGATCGCTAAAAGGATGAAAATGTAGTCTAACTCCTTATCTTTCCCTTCAACATCCTTGACGTTGACATGAATTCGGTTGAACTAAAACAAAATTCTTCCACACTATCGAAGTCACCAAGCTTGAGACTACTGGTCAAATTTTGGCTCAAGGTAATACAAAAAGTGGGAACTATTGTGGTTTGGGGTCGGACAAAATCTCCAGTTCTAGCTCATGTAGAGAAGATTTATAGATTATTGTAGAGCCTTCAGATAATCCAACTAGAATGGATGACTTGGGAAAAGTTACAAATCAGCAGAAATAACCATATTTGGATCTTAACTCATTACCATCTATTCCATGTGCATGCACAGAAAAAATGAGAAGCCACGTGAGATTATCATCCTCTGATCCATACAGAAAAGGGGATCTCACTAATTAGGAGATGTGCTTTGGAGTTCACAAGGGGATCTGACATGGCACACAAAATTTCTCTGGAAAATTAGGAGATTTTCTTAGTGGGACATGGGACATTAATTAATAACATGGTTGAATGTCACTTAGTCCCAAATGTTCCCTGGGTGAAATGCTCGGGATATATAATATTTTTAGGTCAATTTCCCACTCCTCCCTTCGCTTCAAGGCTTCTGATTTCATCATATGGAATGCTTCTTCTCTTCATAGTGTTCAACATATTCTTTTGGTGTGCTAATTTCAACCTTTATGAGATGCTTTAATTTTCCAACAAAAAAGGTTTAAAAACTAATATGGGCAGGCCTCAGTTCAACATCAATTCAATTTTGATATGAACCAAACATGTGGTTTTCTTATATTTCATCACTATGCATTTAACATATAATATAGGCCTATTTATATTTTTGTAGTTGTATGAGAATTATGGGTGCTAGAAAACTCATCAATAAATGTTTGCAATATAAAAATGACTTCCAAGAAAGAGACTAAGCCGAAAAAAGCACATAGCTAAGAAGAAGACATTTAGTGCCAGCCTTCCATTTTCCATGGATGAAGAATTATGGGTGTTATACACCTCATGAACAAATGCTTCCAATAGGAATATGTCTCTATGTATGCTAAGGAAGAGGCTAAGTCACAAAATGCACATACTTGAGTGTCATTCAGTGTCAAATACCTGATAAACACATTCTTCCAATAGAAAGATTCCTACAAAGGAAGAGATAGTCACAGAATGCACATACCTGAGAAACAATTCAATGCCAACTTGCTATGCTCCAAAAATTCATTCTATTTCTATGCTATTTCTATCCAATCAATGTCGGATACCTAATGAACAAATGCTTCCAACAGAAAGACTCCTTCGAAGGAAGAGGCTAAGTCAGAAAATGTAAATATGTGAGAAACCATTTAGCTCCAACTTGATATACTCCAAAAATGCATGTTATTTCTATTCAATCTACTTGCATTGAGAATTATGAATCACGAGTGCTAGAATATGTGAAAAGTCATTCAGTTTCAACCATTTATTCTCTAATAATGCATGTTATTTCTATCCAATTTGCTTGCATGGAGAATTATGAGTGCTAGAAACCTCATGAACAAATGTTTCCAACATAAAAAATCCTATCAAGGAAGAGATTAAGTCAAAAAATGCGCATATGTGAGAATCCATTTAGTGCCAACCTACTACAAGAATGTCTGCTATTTGTATCCAATCTTCTTGCAATGAGAAATATAAGGAAAAGATTAAGTCACAAAATGCACATATATGACAAGCCATTTAGTGCCAACCTACTACAATAATTCTTGATATTTCTCTCCAATATGCTTGCACTAAGCAATATGATTGATATAAACCTCATGAATAAATGTTTCCAATAGAAAAATGCCTGCTAAGGAAGACACTAAGCCACAAAATGGCTTCCATGTTCCATGGATGAAGCATTATTGGTGCTAGATATCCAAAGGCTAAATCACAAAATGCATATACGTGAGAAGTCATTCAACGTCAACCTTCTACACTCTAAAACAATTTTTCCCATAGAAAAATTCCTGCCAGGGAAGAGTCTAAGCCACAAAATAGACAAGAAGTTATTTATTGCTGACCTTCCATGCTCCAGGACGAAGCATTATGGGTGCTAGATACCCCATGAACAAATGCTTCCAAAAGAACAATGTTTCCAGTAGAAAAATTCATGCCAAGAAAGATTCTAAGACATAAAATAGCCAAGACGTTATTTATTGTCAACCTTCCATGCTCCAAGATGAAGCATTATGGGTGCTAGATACCCCATGGAAAAATTCTTCCAATAATATTTCCAATAGAAATATGGCTTCCAAGGAAGACACTAAGTCAGAAAATGGACATACATGAGAAGCCATTAAGTGCCAACCTTCTATACTCCAAGAATGGCATTTCTATCCAATCTTCTTGCACCTTTTTGTAGGATTCCAAGCGCATAAATGCACTACTTACATCTAAAAATGCACCAATGTGGTTGTAAATACCTATCTAATGAAGGAGAACATAATGGGGATGTGCTAATGGTTATTACACATCATTTCTTATTAGCAAACTTGTTAGTAAATTCTTGTCCAACAAAAGGATAACATAATGGAGATGTGTTGTGGTTGCGGGAAAATCTACCCTAAGGTCTGGGTTGAGGGACCTAACATAGCGGAAGGCATACAATCACAAGAAGAATTCAAATTATAAGTCCTAATGCTTGAACTAGAAAATTAGGGATAGGTGACCTTACCCGTATGTCCTACGTTTAAGGTCAATCCCGGAGGGTGCAAAACCTCTGCTACTCTTCGTGCTTCGAAACCTGAAACTCACTCCAGACAAAGCAAAAATACTAGTTGTACAACTTATATATTCTAAATGTCAGTATGTTAGATCATATAAACTCATAAAATAATCATGAAATAACGATTACAAGATCATTAACATGTATATGAAACATATAAGAACATGACATCAGGAACGAGACAGAGCTTCTTTTATTGATGTATGTAAAAAGAAAGTGGAGATATCACTTGAAATCAGCTGCGACTCCAAGTGAAACCATCCTTCGGATCCATCCAACCCAAGCCTCAGCAATATTCTTCCATAAGAAGTGCACAAAGGATGTCACATAAAGGGGGTAATCATCACAAGGAAATAAGGATTTCCTGAACCTGGGAAGTGCAGGAGGCACAGGGATAATCAGACTTGATCTAGGCTATAACAGGCTATAGTATCAATAGCATTATCTCTCCTCCCTTAGGCCTTCCCAATGAGGTGTATTTATACTTCCTCAAATTAGTTTTTCAGTTGGGAAATAGTTTGGCCACGGGCTGGTGTAGGTGGTGCTCAGGTAAAACCCGTAAACCCCGCCCAATTAATGGGGAGTTTATATTTTATTAATATTTTAAATTGTATACGCGGGTCAAATATGATCGAACTCGTGTCTGCACACGTTAAATTCTGGGTGGAGTCGTGTATGGAATTCAAAATAATGTTTTTTAAGAATTCGACCAAGTCTGAAAGGAAAAGGTTGCCCAAGAACAATACATAATTCATCAAGTATATAAAGGTGATAAATGATGCTATAAAAATTTTTGGTTATCACACATCATTTATCAAGCTTAAAATTGTATGCCATAGGCATCAAACATGTATGACTCTAAAAAATCCCAAATCCGAGTTGAAACTGCGAAAAATCCCAAATTTAAACTCTAATTGAGGAATATTTATCTTGAAACTTTGATTGTCCTTCCTCATATAGTGGTAATTTCTTCATAATCAATTTACCCCCCCCCCTAAAAAAACGAATGAAGATAGAAAAAAATTCAACTTTTCATTTCATGTGTTAACTGACACTAGGTCCGTGTTCATTTGAGTACCACTCATAATTGTAACTTGTCATTTCATGTGTTAACTAACACTAAGTGTTTATTTGAGTATGAGTCTTGCTACGGTATTTCATCAAAGAACAACAGGGGGGACCAACCAAGAGTATTTCCCCTTTTACTCTTTGGTTTATTGCATAAGCCACACCCAATTTTAGTGGATTGGAGGTGCCCTTGCCTTGGTTTATCCTTTTTTCCTTGTTAAATGGAAAGGTCGTGGGTATTAGGGTCCATAAAATATAGCTTCCCAGTACAACGCCTCCTCCGTCGCAAGAAATCTCTCTTTGTTTCGTAGATAAGACGTGACTTGTGTACCTCTCTTGCTCACTCGCCTAGACACTTCTGGCATCCTATCCTCCCTCGCCACTCTCCCTCACCTCTGACCTTAACCCCCAGTCCATGTTCTCCCATGTGTCCACCCTCTATGACATCCCAAGGAAACCCTAAATTCAGGTGACCTCTCCACCCTCTTCAGGTTTCGTATTCTACGATAGTGACATCAGAGAGGCCATTTGGGTGATGAACAACAGCAAAGCAGCAGATGAGGATGATTTCCAGGCAGAGTTATTTAAACATGGTCTTCGTGCTATGGTTACCTATTTGGTTGATCTCTTCAACCATGTGGTCTATATAGGTTTCCCATCTATTAGGTCTCTGTAATAAGCAAGATTGGCAAAAGTCCGATCACAGAGTTAACATCATTTCAACCAACTTTGGGATTCTAGGATCTAGCCCTCCTGAATCCGGAGAGGGATCTCTCCAATATGTACAAAGATGGATTTGTATTTGAAGTTTAGAATAATGATATTAGGGTAGTTATGAGGTCCAATGGTTTGGTTTTGTGTTTGGAGGATTGAACATGATTGTTGTTAGAGGCGGAAAGATCTATATGCAAATAGGCTCAAAGGTGAGAAGTTGCAAGCAACAAGAGTAAGCTTCGATCAAGATGAAAGATGGTGGAAGTTTTCAATCCATTGGGCTATGGAGTCATAAGAGGATTTAATTGAAGCAAATCAGGTTCAAGAGTGGTCTATGGGGCAAGTCATCTATGCCTAAGGATCTCTTTAAGGTTTGATTTATGGAATGGAGTGATACAATAAGAAGGGGAAAAACAAATGAAGAACAAAGAGCAGCCCAGGATCTGGTAAGTACTTTGAAACTAGCCAGCCTTTGACCAGGCACTTAAGAAAAACATAGAAGCAAACTAGGATCTGGTAAGTACTTTGAAACTAACCAGCCTTTGATACACTTCTAATAGAAAACACATAAAAAACAAAGGGAAACTCGAAGGCAACCTTTGGAGTAGAAACTAGCGGGTCGGGCTCACCACAAATCCTCTCCTAGCTCTCCTTTACTTGGTTACACCCAAGACAATCACAGAGATAACACAGAATGGCCTAAGATCTGATAAGTACTTTGAAACTAGTCAGCTTTTAACACATCCTAAGGGAAACAATCAATTAGTTGAGCAAATAAGAAAGGGACTCAGGGCTAACCTTAATTTCCTCAGTTCATATTTACACAACATATATTGAAAGTAACATTTAAAAATAACATTCAGTCAAGGCAATAAGATGAGGTAACGCCAACATGCCTATGTCTAAACTGAATTAATCATTTCCAAATAACACAGATAGAAGAAAACATCTAAATAAAGATTTCTCAGCCAGAGAAGGTTACTGGTATGCAGTAGATCCTAACACTGTTTAAATTGTTCTTTACAGAAGAAAATGAAACATAATGAAAACAAAAACAAAATCACAAGTTACAATAAGAATAACATCACCGTCAGCATAGACCAGGATCCCATAAATCAGCTTGTATTGATGCTCCAAACCGGTTACAATCTTCAAGTCCAGTGTTTTAGTTCATCCTTCTTTCACAACCTAACTTATCTGTTACAAGCAGAGCTCCAAGAGCCAGTGAAAACACTATTTACAATCAGGAATCTTCAGCTCAGTTACATAGAATGCTTCAGCAATTACATTGACAACCAACCAACCCCTCACTCATCTTCTACTGAAGTATTTATAGAAGGATGAGGAGGTGAGACCTGATAAAAGATCTCAAACCAATTAATACAGTCATAAATGTCTTTCTTGGCCCTTGGGGGCTCAAAGAAGAAATTATACAGGTGTTCTACTGCATTAACTGATTTACATTTATGAAAATAGCTCGGGAGCTTTGTTTGACATTTGAGGCTCGGTGTATCATTAGGGTTACTCTGCGGACGTCTGTTAATAAATTTCATGGCAGAAGTAATTTCTTCGGCTGCTTCGAGGCAAAATCTGATCTTGTTCAATAAATTCAACCTCTGATTGAGCGTTTTGGGACAATAGGTGGCACTGCGGTGGTTGAGGAATCAATTTGCCTCATATATGACGGTGGAGGCATTCTGTTTGATAAACACTTTTAGGTTTACCTTTTAAACTGTGTTTGAGTTGGGGATTAGGCTTTTGATAACTGTCTTAGCCGTAATCCCCACTCATTTGTCCATTAATCCTCTGCTTCTGGTTATTTTTCTTATTTTCAACATCTGATACTCTTTCTCTGCATTGATCTTCATGTTTTTTCTGTCGTGCAGAGCTGCGCAGGGTATGTAAGGCATCAATGCCTGTGAAAACACCAATATAACGTGATTTTAAACCCTGTGGATGATTTCCTCGGAGGAATCGAACAAGGGAGGGTCGTCACCCTCAGTCGCCGAATCTTCTTTGGAAATGACAGAAAATACATTTAAACCTGCAAAAAACACGAAAAAACGTTATATAATCATGCGTTTATATGGAAAATCTGCATCGTAGGGCGTGCAGGAGAATGGTGCGATTGGAGTCGTTGATCGTGCTGTGATCAACGGTCGGGAGTGATCAGGAAAGTCAGCGGTAGAGGGAGTTTGACAGGGCTACAGAATCATGTATTTGAATGTGGATCGTCGATCTGCAGAGATCGACGGCGGAGATTGATTTTCTGCGGCGCCGGGGTTCAGCTAACTCACGCGCAGTTTGGTTAAAGGTCGAACGACTATCGAGAATGATGGCCGTTAGATGCGAGGGGCCAGATCTGACGGCCAAGATAGATTTCGCTGAGCGGTCACGGTCTGACGGATAACGTGCGGGGGACTGACTTTATGTGGCGGTTTTGAAACAGGGCGGAGGACACGCGTCAGGCGGTGTGTGGATTCGCTGGGCTTCGGGCCAAAACAACCTTTGCCCGAAGAGTGGTGTGGAATAAACCGGGGTTTTGGAAAACAACACGGGGAATGGCGGGGTCCACAAGGCAAGTAGCGCTCCGCGCCATCCGATCTGCGGATCAGATCGACGGTCGAAATTGTTTCAAAATTATATGGGCGGAAAACCTTTGGAAAATGATTAAAACCCGATTTTTACAATTTAGAAAGGCTTTTGGTGCTTCGGGCGGAGAAGAATGGATAAGCACCCGATGGTTTGGCGGTGGGTTCTGGTGCTCGGGCATATGGAGAAAAAGAGGTAGGGGGCTTAGCCTGAGGGGCTTAAGTCCAGCGCATAGAAAAAAGTGTGTTTTCTATGGTTTTTAATGGTTTTTTAAGGAGATAAAAGGCTTTCGGTAAGGTCAAAATAGTGGGTTTTAACCTTATAAAAGGGATTTTAATGAAATGAAAAAGGGAGGAATATTAAATTGTGGGGCTTTCATGGGAGATGGAGGAAAAGAAAAGAAGGTTAGCTTAAGGGGGAAAAAGGGGGAAAAAAAGGGGTCCTTTGCAGCAGTGTATGACTGTGGATTTTTATGGGATTTCAGAAGCTTTTGAGATGTGAAAAAGTAATGAAGGATTTTGGACAGAGGGAAAGAAAACAGGAGGCCTTATAGAGACTTCAAGAGCCAACAATTTTTAGAGATGAAATTTGTTCCTTGGAGGCTCCAAAAGTTTTTAGCCACCTTTTGGTATGACAAAATATTATGGGTGGCTAACAGTGGCTCCACATGGGGATGGTGCCTTCCTGAAGGCATCAAGAATTCAAACCTGATTCCCTGGGAAGTAGGCCTGTGCCTGATCCTTTGGATTGCTTTCTTTTGCTAGATGATCTTGCTCTGCTTCTGAAAAATAAAGTCAGTCATGAAAGATACATGGACTTCATCAATACAACTTTCTACCTACCCAATCCTACTGATCTAACATTTTTTCTTCATCAGAGTGCAGTTGGATTGGCAAACTCTTTTCACAACATTTTATTCTTTTGAAAGCATAAAAACTAATCTAATTCTACTCCTTATTTCTCCCTGAACTCAGATTAAACAGTTGAGCTCAGATATTTCTCTACCTAATCTACTGTCTGTTGGGATTAAACTGTCCAGCAGACTTTCATTCTCTAAATTCTGCAACAGAAATTTAAAAACAGCCAAGTCAAGATTAAGTTGTTTGACTTGCTGTGATCCATGGCATAAAGACAAGCTACACATAGATTATTATTTGCGGAAAAATAAAAACAAAATGGAAAGCTTAAGGTCTGAAAGTTTCTTATCATAGCCTTCTCCTTTTTCCACAGCTCTGTTTTTGTTTTTGTTTGAGTTGTCTCTTCCTTGTTCTCTGATTCAGATTTTGGGCAAATTAGAACCAGTTTTTTACATCTCTTGACTCAGAAAGATAAAACAGATTTGAGTCATTTCTCTTTGGAAACTTAGGTTCAGGTCTTGGACATGTTTGAACCTTTCATTTCTATCCTAATCTATCTAGTGATAAGCCAAGATTAAACATTTTGGCAAATCAAATTCACTATCCTATCAGCAGAAAAATTCAAAGCTAATTAGTCAAGATTAAACAGTTTGACTAACTAGAAGTGTGTTTTTTAGGAGTGGCATTTGAGCTTGCACACTTTCAGATTTATTTCTCTTTTTGGCATGGGGTTGTGCCTTTCTTGTTTTCCTTTCTGCCCTCTTTTCATTTTCTTTGTTTTTTGTATTTTTTGTTTTTTCATAACTTTGAATGCAATGTTGAGTGGAGTATTTATAATGGAAAAAAGATAAAAAGGCTTCAAAACATAACATGGATCAAGAGAAGTAATGCTTAAGCATCCTGCCATTGACAGGACCCCCAAACAGTTCTGTTCCATCCAGTTCCTGCAAGAAAAATGCATTATTACCAGCAACTGAATGAATAGAGTAAGGGCCAAGCCACAGGTTATCAAATTTTCCATGCTTGCCCTTTTCTTCCCTCCTTGAGTCCCACTTTAAAACTTTGTCCCCAATTTTGAAATTGCTAGCCTTTTTTCTTTTGTCAAAAAGCTTTTTGATGCTCTCTTGTTTCTGTAATGCTTTGTTGTACACTTCCTCTCTGGTCTGCTGAAGATGAATGGTCTGATTTATTCTTCTGATCATGTCATTCTCTTCATTCTGTAACTCTTGGATTAACTTCATAACTGGTACACCAAGGCTGTTAGGAAAAATTGCATCTGTACCATACATAAGATGGAAAGGTGACATACCAATAGATTTTTTCAAAGTCAATCTTTCAGCCCAAAGTGCATGGACCAGCTTTGTGTGCCAAGACTTCTTATTGTCTTCCAACAGTTTCTTGATTATGTTCACTAAGCTTTTGTTTGAAGATTCTGCAAGTCCATTACCTTAAGGGTAATAGGCCATGGAATGCCCCAATGTTATCTGGTATTTATGACAGAAGTCAACCATTTTCTTTGATCCAAATG
This sequence comes from Pinus albicaulis, assembly GCA_034641835.2. NCBI lineage: Eukaryota > Viridiplantae > Streptophyta > Pinopsida > Pinales > Pinaceae > Pinus > Pinus albicaulis. Next base: position 56,242 of record JAXQQM020058201.1, read on the forward strand.
CTTCTACATTATCTGTGATGATCTTGGTAGGACAGCCAAATCTGGAGAGAATGTTAGTCTCCATGAATTTTATGATAACTGAATCATTGGCCTGCCTACAAGGGATGGCTTCTATCCACTTAGTGAAATAGTCTGTGGCTGTAAGAATCCACCTATGCTGGGCAGAGGATGGTGGATGGATTTCTCCTATGAAGTCAAGTCCCCACTGTTGGAAAGGAGCTTCAACAGTGATTGGATGTAGAGGAAGGGGTAGCAGCTTTCTTTTGCCCTCAAATAGTTGGCATTTATGGCAAGTAGTGGTCATCTTGTGTACATCAGGGAAAAGGGTAGGCCAATAGAAACCAGCCCTCAAAATTTTGTTGGCTATTGCCTTCCAGTATAAATGACCTCCACACTCTCCTTCATGGAATTCCTGCTTAACCTTATCTGCATCCAACTCAGGCAAAAATTTAAGCAATATACCACTAGCATTATTCCAATAAAGACATTTATCAATAATGCAATAGCTTACTTCTTTCATTTCTAGAAATCTTGCCTTTGTTTTTGATAAACCAGGAGGTGCATTTAAATTAAGCAAAACATAGACAATATCGGCATACCAAGGAGAATTCATGAAATGGTCTTCAACAATGGGAGTTAAGAATTCTTCTTGGTTATCCAAAGAATTAATCATGTTAATATCAAGAACTTCACAATTTGATTCATCCATTAATCTAGCTAGGCCTTGGCCTTTGATGAGCTTAGTGGGTTTTATCTCTAAATCATATTCAAGAATAACAGCAATCCACTTACCTCTCTTACCATCTGGGTCATGTGTTATAATGTCTTTAACAACTGAATTTGGGACAAAGGCAATAATGTGTGAGTGAAGGATGTATACTCTGAAGTCTTTCAATGCTTTGACCAAAGCAAAAGCTTGTTTTTCCATAATGTTATACTTCAAAGGGGCATCCCTCAATGCCTTACTAAAGAATGCAATAGGCTGCTCTTGTCCTTGTGGGTTTTTCTGTAAAAGGACAACAGCTATGGTATGTTCTGATGCAAATGAGAAGATATAAAAATCTTTTGAAAAATCAGGGCTTATGAGAACCGGTGTTTTAGTTAATGCTTGTTTTACCAGCTCAAAGGATGTCTTTGCTTCCAAGGTCCATTTTACCCCTTGCTCCTTTTTTAACATGTTTGTGATATTCCTAAGGAGCTCAGCTAAGTTAGGGATGAACCTTCTCAAAAAGTTAATCTTCCCAATGAAAGATTGCAACTCCTTGATGTTTTGAGGATGAGAGATTTGCAATATGGCCTCAATCCTCTTTGGATCTATCTTTATACCTTCTTCTGAAATAATGTGCCCAAGAAGTTTACCCTCTTGGAGACCAAATAATGTCTTCTTAGGGTTTAAAGATATCCCAAACTTTCTACACTTCTCGAAAAATTTCCTCAAATGTTTTAAGTGTTCTTCATCTATTTTTGAAAACACAGTGACATCATCAAGATAGATAATGATGAAGAAGCCCAATTCTTCGGAGAATGCTATTTCCATGGCTCTTTGAAAGGTTGCTCCAGCATTCATTAGACCAAAAGGCATCTTCACATACATGAAGGTGCCCCATGGTGTAGTAAAGGATGTCTTTAATTGATCAGCAGGGTGAACTAAGATCTGATTATACCCTGAATAGCCATCAAGCAAAGAAATTCTTTTAGACCCCACCACCCTTTGTAAAATATGATCCATTTTTGGTAAAGGGTATTTGTCTTTTAATGAATCTTTGTTTAAGTCTTTAAAGTATATACAAAGCCTTATTTCTCCAGTATTTTTCCTAACAGACACCAGATTAGATACCCATTCAGAATATCTAATAGGGACAATAATACCAGCATCATACATCTTCATTATTTCCTTCTTAACCAGAGGTAGCTGCACAGGGTTTATTCTGCGCAGTTTCTGTTTGAATGGTTTTAGGTTTTCTTTAAGAGGGATTTTGTGCTGTATTATTTCAGTGTCATAGGACTTAAGATCTTCATAAATCCATGCAAAAACATCAGAAAATTCTTTGAACAACTCTATGTATTTGAGTCTTATGTGAGCTGGAAAAGTTTTGGACAGTTTGATCATTCTTGGTTTCTCTTCACTGCCAATGTTGCATTCCTCTACCTCAGTCTCTATAGGTTCTAGTTTTGGTTTCTTTTCCACATCGTTAAAATCGAACAACTCCTCCAAGGGTGCAAGACCACTGGGCAAACCTTCATCTTTAGAATGCAGAGTTTCTAATTCTTCTGTTTCTGATTCTACATTCAATCCTGTTTCGTTTCTAAGTTTGCTAGTCTGAAGGTTAAGACTGACAAGCTCAGGAGAAGGTTCTTCTTCACCAAGAAAATTTTCTTCACTGCAGTCTGTATCATAATCTAAATCTGAACTATGCAGTTCAAATTCATTTCTGAATTGCATGAAGTCTTCTATTTGTTTATCTTCGTCAAACACCTGCCAATATTTTTTATTATCAGGCACAGCTGGTCTGAATTTTATTTGGGGTGAACAATCATCAATCTGATATGGCGTTAAACATGTCCTAGCTGCAAAGGCTAAATTGTGGGCTATGAGATTTCTTTTCCTCGGGACAAAACTTAGTGTCGATTCTTCAAATGTTTTCAAAAGATCCATGACATCATTCTGATAGGCCCTAAGTCTGGGATGATTCGCATTATATTCCCCATTGAATTGCCTAATTATTAACTCAGAATCCCCAGACACAGTTATTTTCTTGGCTCCTAACTTTTTCAAGAGATGCAAGCCTAAGAGAAGGGATTCATATTCTGCTATGTTATTTGAACACTGAAAGTTCAATTTGCAAGAAATGCATTCTATGTGCTTGCTTTCAGTGTTAGTAATCCAGACACCTACACCAGTGTTTGTTTTAGTGCATGACCCATCAAAATACATAGTCTAGAAAGGATCATTTTTAGTTTTATCAGTTTGGTGAATGTCCTTTGTACGATTTGATTCCTCAATTTTCTCATCGGATTGAGGATTGCTCTTTTGACTGTTAAGGTTTAACAATAATGGATTTATGACATGTAACTCAAGACCGGTGTTTTGTTTTCCAATGTTTTCAAATGTAGCAAATTGTTTCGACACTTCAGTGCTGTGATCTTCTTCCCCCTGTTTCAGCCAATGATCCCGTTAAAGCGATTTTTTCAGGGAGTGTTTCATCATTAAACATGATAAAATAATCAAGGCCTGTATTTATAGAATACAGAGGGGAGTTTTGAGGTCTTTCTTGACTTGTAACTGTGTATTGCATATGAGACTCCCTGTAAAGTCTTCTATTCTGATTGAAAACAGGGATAGTCACATAGGTCATGTTCATCTGCATAGTCCCTTGTAACTTAGCCCCCCAAGATCTTGATAAAAGCATTCCATACTTCGAGGGTACATCAGCCACAACAACATCCATAACTAAGCATTTGGCTGGGATCTGTGCTAAGTTAACACAAAGGTCTTTGATCAATCCTCGAAACTTGACTTTGCTTGAGTCAAAAGAGTAAAGATCTTTATAGGGTCTGGTGATTTCAAGACCCGGGCTTTCCATTACAGCTTTTGGCATTAAATTATGGGAAGCGCCTGAGTCATGCATAGCATTGTGTAGAATTTTGTCATGAATGTTCAAACTTACATAAAAGGGAGGGACAGGCCCCTCTTGAAATTTACCTTCAATCTTTGGACCAAAAATCAGCTCGGGTTGGTCATCATTAAGATTGAGAGTATCCTCATTTTCTTCTATGTTCAAAGCCTTCAAAATTTTGGACCTATATACCTGTTGGGCAGCTAACTCAATCAAAGGGACAGAAATTTTGATTTTTGAAATTTCCTGTTCCAGACTGAAAGGAATTTGATTTTTTAAGGTGATGGTTTCAGCCTTGTTTACTGCCACTTTATCAGCAACAACAGCTTGGTGATTTATTTTATCTACATTTGACACATCGGATGAAATAGTAGTACTAGCTGAAGTGTTAGCACTGCTTATGTTTGCACTCTGTTCTTCAAGATTTTGAGTGTCTTTCTCTTTATGTTTACCAGAATCAACAGCCACTATTTTATCCCTTTGTTTAAATGTTTTAGGCTTAGCTGTAGTGTTGTTTTGAGAATATTTTTCAGAGGTTTTGTTGTTGGGGGTTTGTTGACTAGATTTACTTCTAAGTTCATATTCTTTCGAAGGCTCTGCGACGGCATTTTCCATGTTTTGATAATAATCTTCATTATCATCTCTTTTGTCGTCGTATGGTGTATAAAGACCTTGTTTCTTATCATGGTGAACCTCAAAGTTATCATCATCTACCCCAAATAGGTTGATATCAGCTTCCTCTGTCATTTGATCAGATTCCTCAACCTCACTTACATAGTTTTGATGAAAAGGAGGAGTGATCTGTTGATCATCTTCCCTGGGTCTGTTTAAAGGTTGATTTCTTCTTAAATTCTGATTCTGGTTTCTGTTTTGAGGAGAAGTTTGATTTTGACTTGCTTGTGCTCTCTCAAGAATGCTCATTTTCTTCATCATTTCTTCCATCATTTTCTCCAGTTTTGAGTTTGGCATAGAAGATGATGATTCGTCTCTGAAAGATACTCTCTTTTCAGCTTTCATTCTTGCTCTTTTCTCCATCAGGTTGACCTCTACAGAAAGAGCACCTCTTTGCATGTCTTCAAGGGTTGCAAAATCTCTCTCTTAGTGAATAGGTCATATCAGCATCAAAGCCTTCAGGGAACTTGTTTAAAGTTGAACCTTGTGGAGGTTTTAATTCAGGGGAGAGTGCATTGTACACACTGTTAAATATAGTGCAATAAGCTTGTACACTTTCCCCTGGATTCCTATGGAGATTGTTATAGTCAGCAAGGACTTGGAGAGGATTCTTCCTCACTTCCCATTTGTTTAAGAATGTTTGATGGAAGCCTTGGAGATTGTTGATACTATGGGGGGCTAGGGCTTTAAACCATTTTCTTACTTCTCCCCCCAAACTCTGAGCAAACAATCTAAGTTTGACAGAATCATCATCAATTTCATTTCTGTCAAAGTAATCATTCATCTTGTCCACATGTTGTGATGCTGTTGTAGTATTGCTAGCATCATATAATGGAATTTTGGACTGATAGTCCTATGGAAGATTGACTAATGGTACAGGAAGGACTAAGGGAGCATACCATGCTGCCATGATATGTGATGGGGGTGGGTTGACAAGAGGAGGTGTGGGCTGAAGTGGAGTGGTTTGAACAGTGGATGAAGGATGAATAGAGGTGGATGGAACAGTGGTAGATTGATGAGCTGATCTTGGATGAGAGACACCTAGATTATGAAGAAAATGAAAATCAGGAGGTGTTTATTCTCTATTCCCAAGGTGTTCACTTGTTTCCGGAGATGAATGTGAAGACTCCGAATCTAACTGATCTAAATCATCAAGGGACCTAGTTCTAAATGGATTTAAAAGGTCAGCTTGTGATTGTTGCAGAGATGAAAGATTTTCAGGGACTGAATTAGCTCTTAGTGATGACCTGAAAACAGTTGAAGATCCTATCTTAGGAGACTTCCTAAGGCTTCTTTCTGGGTTATCAACTATCTCAGGTGGATCAAGGTCAGGATGGGTTCTAGTGTGAATCTTTCTAGGAGCCACTATGCTGTGTTTTTAGACCCAAATAAACAAGAAAAACTCAACCAGGTATGACAATCTTTGAGAGGTTGACTAATCTGTTTTCCTACTTTAAATCCTACAGCCCTCTAACTGAGTTTGAAGGATATTATAATGATAAGAGTTCTTCCCAGTGGAGTCTTTAAGGTCTGTTCAGGATCGTGGAGTCACCAGGTGGAAAGTTTAGAGTGTTTTCAAAGAGATACACTATCCACCAAAGTGGTTGTGAAACATCCCTTTTCAAGGATATCCCAAAACACAACAAACTCTAACCAGAGATTGATTGGGAGGGAATTCACCACATATGTCACCTCTAACAAAGGATGAGATCCAGAGGCTACCTGGCCCTTTCCAGACTCTGTCTAAGAGTATGAAGTAAAACACATCCAATGGTAAATGAAATTTAAGGGCAAGTGTTTTACTACCAATCTAAAAAAATTTGGTATTTTCTGAGTTATTTTTATTTGTGGTTTTTAAGAATATCCTAACTTTGTTTCAAAACTTAGCTACGGTTGTGAGACAAAGACAGTCTACTCTTATGGCTAAGACAGCTGTTCTTTCAAGGTTAGATGAGGACTTATCAGAATCCTAGGGTTGACCTAGATTGTCACTGATTCAAACAGGGTTCATCATGATTACCATTTCTTCGTAGTGCTTGAAAAGGCTGATTTTTACTCTCAAATTTTTGTGTGAAAATAAAAGGGAAAAAAGGTGAAAACTCAACTTAATTCCCCAGCGGAGTCGCCAGAAATGTTAGGTCTCTGTAATAAGCAAGATTGGCAAAAGTCCGATCACAGAGTTAACATCATTTCAACCAACTTTGGGATTCTAGGATCTAGCCCTCCTGAATCCGGAGAGGGATCTCTCCAATATGTACAAAGATGGATTTGTCTTTGAAGTTTAGAATAATGATATTAGGGTAGTTATGAGGTCCAAGGGTTTGGTTTTGTGTTTGGATGATTTAACATGATTGTTGTTAGAGGCGGAAAGATCTATATGCAAATAGGCTCAAAGGTGAGAAGTTGCAAGCAACAAGAGTAAGCTTCGATCAAGATGAAAGATGGTGGCAGTTTTCAATCCATTGGGCTATGGAGTCATAAGAGGATTTAATTGAATCAAATCAGGTTCAAGAGTGGTCTATGGGGCAAGTCATCTATGCCTAAGGATCTCTTTAAGGTTTGATGTATGGAATGGAGTGATACAATAAGAAGGGGAAAAACAAATGAAGAACAAAGAGCAGCCCAGGATCTGGTAAGTACTTTGAAACTAGCCAGCCTTTGACTATGCACTTAAGAAAGACATGGAAGCAAACTAGGATCTGGTAAGTACTTTGAAACTATCCAGCCTTTGATACACTTCCAATAGAAAACATACAAAAACTAAGGGAAACTTGAAGGCAACCTTTGGAGTAGAGACTAGCGGGCCGGGCTCACCACAAATCCTCTCCTAGCTCTCCTTTACTTGGTTACACCCAAGACAATCACAGAGATAACACAGAATGGCCTAAGATCTGATAAGTACTTTGAAACTAGTCAACTTTTAACACATCCTAAGGGAAACAATCAAATAGTTGAGCAAATAAGAAAGGGACTCAGGGCTAACCTTAATTTCCTCAATTCATCTTTACACAACATATATTGAAAGTAACATTTAAAAATAACATTCAGTCAAGGCAATAAGATGAGGGAATGCCAGCATGCCTATGTCTAAACTGAATTAATCATTTCCAAATAACACAGATAGAAGAAAACATCTAAATAAAGATTTCTCAGCCAGAGAAGGTTACTGGTATGCAGTAGGTCCTAACACTGTTTAAACTGTTCTTTACAGAAGAAAACGAAACATAATGAAAACAGAAACAAAATCACAAGTTACAATAAGAATAACATCACCGTCAGCATAGACCAGGATCCCATAAATCATCTTGTATTGATGCTCCAAACCGGTTACAATCTTCAAGTCCAGTGTTTTATTTCATCCTTTTTTCACAACCTAACTTATCTGTTACTAGCAGAGCTCCAAGAGCCAGTGAAAACACTATTTACAATCAGGAATCTTCAGCTTAGTTACATAGAATGCTTCAGCAATTACATTGACAACCAACCAACCCCTCACTCATCTTCTACTGAAGTATTTATAGAAGGATGAGGAGGTGAGACCTAATAAAAGATCTCAAACCAATTAATACAGTCATTAATGTCTTTCTTGGCCCTTGGGGGCTCAAAGAAGAAATTATACAGGTGTTCTACTGCATTAACTGATTTACACTCATGATTTGAGCTCAATGGGAGCTTCATTTGACCTTTGAGGCTCGGTGTATCATTAGGGTTACTCTGCGGACGTCTGTTAATAAATTTCATGGTAGAAGTAATTTCTTCGGCTGCTTCGAGGCAAAATCTGATCTTGTTCAATAAATTCAGCCTCTGATTGAGCGTTTTGGGACAATAGGTGGCACTGCGGTGGTTGAGGAATCAATTCGCCTCAGATATGACGGTGGAGGCATTCTGTCTGATAAACACTTTTAGGTTTACCTTTTAAACTGTGTTTGAGTTGGGGATTAGGCTTTTGATAACTATCTTAGCCGTAATCCCCACTCATTTGTCCATTAATCCTCTGCTTCTGGTTAGTTTTCTGATTTTCAACATCTGATACTCTTTCTCTGCATTGATCTTCATGGTTTTTCTGTCGTGCAGGGCTGCGCAGGGTATGTAAGGCATCAATGCCTGTGAAAACACTAATATAATGTGATTTTAAACCCTGTGGATGATTTCCTCGGAGGAATCGAACAAGGGAGGGTCGTCACCCTCATTCGTCGAATCTTCTTTAGAAATGACAGAAAATACATTTAAACCTGCAAAAAACATGAAAAAATGCTATATAATCCTGCGTTTATATGGCAAATCTGCATCGGAGGGCGTGCGGGAGAATGGTGTGATCGAAGCCGTTGATCGTGCTGTGATCAACGGTCGGGAGTGATCGGGAAAGTCAGCGGCGGAGGGAGTTTTACTGGGCTACAGAATCATGTATTTGAATGTGGACCGTCGATCTGCAGAGATCGACGACGGAGATTGATTTTCTGCGGCGTCGGGTTTCAGCTAACTCACGCGCAGTTTGGTTAAAGGTCGAACGACTATCGAGAATGATGGCCGTTAGATGCGAGGGGCTAGATCTGACGGCCAAGATAGATTCTGCTGAGCGGTCACGGTCTGATGGATAACATGCGGGGGACTGACTTTATGTGGCGGTTTTGAAACAGGGCGGAGGACACGCGTCAGGCGGTGTGTGGATTTGCTGGGCTTCAGGCCAAAAGAGCCTTTGTCCGAAGAGTGGTGCGGAATAAATCGGGGTTTTGGAAAATAGCGTGGTGAATGGGGGGGTCCACAAGGCAAGTAGCGCTCTGCGCCGTCCGATCTGCGGAGCAGATCGACGGTCGAAATTGTTTCAAAATTATATGGGTGGAAAACCTTTGGAAAATGATTAAAACCCAATTTTTACAATTTACAAAGGTTTTTGGTGCTTTGGGCGGAGAAGAATGGATAAGCGCCCGATGGTTTGGCGGTGGGTTCTGGTGCTCGGGCATATGGAGAAAAAGAGGTAGGGGGCTTAGCCTGAGGGGCTTAAGTCCAGCGCATAGAAAAAAGTGTGTTTTCTATGGTTTTTAACGGTTTTTTAAGGAGATAAAAGGCTTTTGGTAAGGTCAAAATAGTGGGTTTTAACCTTATAAAAGGGATTTTAATGAAATGAAAAAGGGAGAAACATGAAATTGTGGGGCTTTCATGGGAGATGCAGGAAAAGAAAAGAAGGTTAGCTTAAGGGGGAAAAAAGGGGAAAAAAAGGGGTCCTTTGCAGCAGTGTATGACTGTGGATTTTTATGGGATTTCAGAAGCTTTTGAGATGTGAAAAAGTAATGAAGGATTTTGGACAGAGGGAAAGAAAACAGGAGGTCTTATAGAGACTTCAAGAGCCAACAATTTTTAGAGATGAAATTTTTTCCTTGGAGGCTCCAAAAAATTTTAGCCACCTTTTGGTATGACAAAATATTATGGGTGGCTAACACCATCTACATGGTCTCAGCACATCATTCACCCAATACACAAATCGGGACCTAGCTCAGATCCCAACAATTATAGGACTATCATGGTGGGCCACACATTCTCCAAACTATATGCTACATCCTCCACCTCCAATCCTCCAAGGAGCTTAAGCGGAAACAACTTAGAGCTAGAGGACAGCCTGGATTTCGACCTGAGAACCAGACTATTGACCACATCCTTACACTTAGGGCCATCATTTAGGAGGCACTACATCGCTCTTCGAAAGTATATTGTTGTTTTTTATACTTTCGAAAAGCTTTTGACTCGGTCCCTAGAGAAGCACTATTCCAGAGACTCAGAGATATTGGAATCTTAAAGACCCTCTTGTCATCCATCATGCACTTATATGAGTCAGTCCTTGGTCATATGCGCACAGTACATGGGCTATAAAATTTTATCTGGAGCACTATTGGGGTAAAACAAGGTTGTCCCTTGTCCCCCAAACTATTTGGGATCTATATTGACGAGTTGGAGTCCTTCTTGCGTGAACACATCCATGATGGTAATGGTTTCCTTCTACATCATGTCTTGATTTCTATCTTGTTGTTTGTAGATGACGTGGTCCTTCTAGCCCCATCCCTTGACGGATTGCAGAGGTAACTGGATGCCCTGGCCCTTTTTAGTGATCTTTGACAGTTGACGGTTAACCTAGGTAAAACCAAGGTTATAATCTTCAACATGTCGAAGAAGTTCCTTTGTGACCTATAGTTCTTTTCAGGGGAGAGGAGATTGAGATCACCAGAGCATACACCTAGCTGGGGGTACTATTCACAATACCTCGCTTTAGCTTGTGGCTTGTACTCCAGCCTCGAATCAACAAGGGCTATGAATCCTTGGCCCTTTTACAGAGACAATTTTTTTAGAATCATTTTCAAGACATATCATCCAAGATGTCATTGATGGAAAATATTTTTCGACCCACAGTTCTATATGGTGTTAGCCCCCTAATTTTCTCTCTTTTTTCCATTTTCCCCTTCCTAAATCATAACCATTTACCTCTATTTTACCTCTTTTATGCACCCTCATCTTGCAGTAGTCCAAGCACGGTGACATATTTCATATAAACTTTATTTTTCATACTTTTAATTCAAATTAGCATTAATTAATCATTTATTACATGATTTCTTACTTTTAATCACTCTTTGTAACTTATCGATATCTCCATTGTTTATTTGGTAGTTAGAGTACTTACCGTGACCGCTGATCCTAGTGGAGGATCGGATCCTACACCGTTGCCAGCACAACAAATCCTTGCAGAAGTTTCGAACCTCCTTGATCACCATCTAATTCTGAGCAGCTTCAGCCATGACCGCAAGATCGACCCAAAGGCAACCAAGACCGAATTGGTGAAGGACGAAAGCTGGGGATTGGCTACAACCATTTTTTCTAACTGTCTAATTTTGAAGGCCGAAAAGCTAAATTTTGCACTTGGTTATGTAATCAGTTGAATGATCTATTTTGGCCTTTGGCCAAAGATCTATATAATGTAGAATGTAAATAGGACTAGGAGGCTAAGTTTTTGACAGCAGAAGAGAACAGAGACAGAGCGAGAGAGGCAGTAACAGGTTGCTATATTTTGTTATCACCCAAATCTAGGCTGGACGACATATTAATGTATGTACTTGCCTCAGTGAATTAATAAAAGGGAGCTCTGCCTCATGTTTCACAAATTTCATTTCTGTATTTGAGCTGATGAATTGATTAAGGTACTGAGCAGTGTTTTTATTTAAAAGGGAAACATGTTGGTTGGCTAGGGCCTAGCCAACCCAACACATTTACTCGATTTCCTGTTTTCCCGTAATTTTTGTTTACGTTGTCAAGTGTGATTTAATTTAAAGCACATGCATTCCTTTCAAAGTGAAAGCGGATACGTTGTGTGAAGTAGATAAATTTCCTTTTCCTGCAATTTATTTTCCTACACTTGATTTCAGATTGGTTTTTCCTCCGCCTGGTCCAAGCAGGAGAAATAACCCTGCACCAATGCACGTTGGTGTGATATCTCCTTTTCTACAATTCTATTTGATTGTTTTTCCTCACCTAGTCCAAGCAGGAGAAATAACGCCTAGTCCAAGTAGGAGAAATAACCCTGCACCAATGCACGTTGGTGTGATATCTCATTTTCTACAATTCTGTTTGATTGGTTTTCCCCACCTAGTCCAACCAGGAGAAATAACCCTGCACCAGTGCACGTTGGTGTGATATATCCTTTTCCGCAATTCTTTTTTATTGGTTTTCCCCACCTGGTCCAAGCAGGAGAAATAAACCTGCAACAATGCACGTTGGTGTGATGCAGCAAGCCCTCTTAGTCTACTTCCCGCAATATTCTTTCTTTCATTAAATGCTTATGACAGGATAAATGTATATTGATTGTTTCTTTATTCCTGCACTCTGTTAAGATCAGAAACATTCACTTTTTATGTGTGCAATTTAATTTAACAGTATAATAGCACTTGCAATAATTAAGCACTCATTTTCAAAATTAAATGCTAAGTGCAGGAAGCTCTGATCCGGTGCAAAAAATAGTTTCTTGCCACGGGATCTGAGTGCTATGAACTTGGAAAAGTTCAAGCCCTTGCATGAAGTAAAAATCCTTTAGTAAAGACACCATTTATACCTTCTACATAAATCTCTATTCCTGCACTAGTGCAAGTAGACTGCAGTAGTGCAGGACAAATTAGCGCAAGAAGGAAATCTTTAAAGGAGTAGGTTTAAGGGCCCATTTTATGAGACTTCCAAGTGTCTCTTCTAAAGGAAAACACACACTTAGTAGTTAAACAATAATTATCTGGAGTGATTACCTTTTATCTTTAATTCCCTCTTGCAAATGCATTCTTTCTTGTTCTAGTCTTAGATTATTTTGATGGTTCAAGTTGCCTTTCTCTCTTTTTAATTTGATTCTGCAATCTTTCCTTTAAAGAAAGTAGGGATTTATATTAGGAAGATCCATACCATCTATGGAATTTCTTGTGTTTCGTCTAAGTTTACGGATCCCCCGGGTTGACAAATTAAGTGTTGAGGAGTTTGCTTCAGTGTAATTCCTGCACCCAACATTTTGGCGCCATTTCCGGGGAGGCGATTTGATTTTGTAAGAACTTTCTGATTATACAATAGAAGAAATTTTTTCTTTATCTTTGCAGTATTTTTTGGAAAATCTTCTTTGAAGGAATTTTAATAGTGTTAATTGATTTCTGACATCATTTTTTACTAGAAGTTTTTTTTTTTTTCTTTTCTTGAAATGAATGCCTAGAAAAGGTAAGGGTTCGAAGCCCACTAAGGGCCAAAAGAATTCTGAAAACAATTCTCATATTGGGTTTCCTTCTGTAAGGGGGAAGCCCAATCCAATTCAAACCCATCACACATGAACAATCCACCTAGATTCTAGTGACAACAGCTCAGGTGTGGATCAGCCTGTTGAGAGCAGTACAAGTAAAAGGGAAACAATGGTGGACCATGAAGATCATTTGGAAGGGACTAGTGAAAACCCGGTAAGTAAAGAACAATCCAATTTTGTGTTTCCAATTGTGGATCCTGATATTGTGGTGCAAATGAAGAATATTCCACCATTAGCTCTCCCTCATTTCCATGGTAAAGTTCATGAAGATCCTGACTCTTTTCTATTCGAGTTTTATAATCTATGTAGAAGTTATGATTACTCAACTAACACTCAGAAGTTATGATTATTTCTTGTTACTCTCAAGGACTCAACTCTACGCCGTTTTATGGGGTTAGGAGGAAACACTATAAACTCTTGGGATCAAATGAAGAGAGTGTTTTTGTCTAAATATCAAGAATATTGCAAAACTCGGGACATGCACGATGAGATTTTTACAATCATACAGGATGATGATGAAACTCTTGAAGATTACCTAGAAAGATTTACATATATTTTACAAAGGTCAAAACTTAAGTTTGATCCTAGTACTATTAGAACCTTTTTCTTAAGAGGAATTTCTGATAATGCTAGAAATAATTCAAATATGTTAGGACAAGGTGATATTTCTCAGCAAACTTTTGAACAAATTTGTGAATTATGCAGGAAATTTTCAAGAAATCAGTATAGATCCGGTAGAGGAACTTGAAATAGAAATATAAAAACTGAATCTACTGATGCTATGATTATTGGACTAGAAAATAAAATGGAAACATGAAAATTGATATAATGAATACGGTTACCAAACAGTTAGACATTTTAAAATTTCAGCAAAAGGTCATGAAGGAACAAGAGTCATTATGTATTTTCTGTCCTAAATGTAGAGACAAGCATCCTCTTAAAGAGTGTCCTCTTAATTTGAAAGAAACTAATAAGTGTGCTATATGTGCAGAAGACCATGTCACAGAAAAATGTCCCTCTATACTAGGACTTAAAGCTGTATTTACAGGGGGACTTCCTGAAGCTGAATACTTGTATGCTATGGGAGCAAGAAGGAATTGGCTTCAGGTAGGTGCAAGTATGGCTCCTAAAATTTCTCCACACTATTTTGGTTATAATTCACATGCATATTCTTATCCTAACAGTAATCAGCAGTGGAAGTATGGGAATCAATATCAGCATGGGAAACCTTCTCAACCATGGCAACAAGGTTGGAGAGGGCCAACTCATTCTCGATACTCCCACCAGCCACTTATGCAGTCATATCCATCTATGCATACACCTTATTCAATGCCTCAACTTCCGAGTCAGTCTACTCCACCGTTGCCTTTACCTCCACCCTTTCGACCTCCTTAGTTGCCTGCTCAACCTATGCCCTATCCTAACAATAATAAAGCAGTTTAAATGATCTATGTAACAAACCCACCTTTACCATTCGAGTACCAGTCTATTCCAATTGAGGTTCATGATATTCAATTAAGATTGGGAAGGACTGTAACATCAGAAAATTAGAAGCAACCTATAGTGATTGTTGAAGAGAAAGGAGAAGAGGAAACTCTTAACCATTCTCCGAAAGCTATCACTAAGCAGCCCTTACCCTCTGAATCCTTGCCATCTTCTTCCAACCAGCCTCCCTTCCTAGTGAGGCTAGTAATGGAAAGAAGTGAGCCTATTTCTGAGACTAGTTTGGCATCTGAGCTTTAGAATATTTTCATTAAGATACCTTTGCTTCAAGACATTAAAGAGATCCCCATTTTTACCAATATTATTAAGGAACTCTGTCTCAAGAAACCTGGGAGGAAGAGATTAGAACCCCAAACCATTCAATTTGTTGGTAGGGAAACAGAGTTGATGATGGGATGTGTGTCTATGGAAAAATATACTGATCTCGAAAACCCTGTTGTCTCAGTTCAGATTGGTAATGCCCTTGTCTCTAATGTTCTTATAGACCTGGGGGCAGATATTAATGTCATTACTAAGAAAACCATGGATCAACTTCAGTTATCTCATCTTCGCCCTACTCCCACTGTGCTTGTATTAGTAGATAGATCTAAAATTAAGCCAAAAGGAGTATTGGACGATGTGATCATCTCATTGGATTCTTGGGAATATCTTGTTGATTTCATTGTGCTTCAGCCAAAGAACCCAGTAGGAGGACATCCCTTGATCTTGGGTCAACCATGGCTTGCTACGGTCGATGCATATATTGGATTTCGTTCTGGTGATATGTATATTTCGCATGGAGATTCTAGGAAGAAAGTTACCTTGTACCCCCCTGCCAAATCCATTCAGGACCTTCGAGATACTTTATGGTTGGATCAAAGCAGTGATTAGGAGACTCAACCCATTTCCCTTATCCATCATTATACTGGGTCTTCACAAGAATATGAGATTCAAGATTTCCTAAATAATCTAGACACTATGCCTAATTTTGAGCCATTGATCCAGATTTTTAGCCTAGATTTTCAAGATAATCATGATTCTCATTCTTCTTTACCACTGCATTTGACCACTCCCTTGAGCAGTCTTGAGCCTGACACTACTCTTGTTGAGATTAGCCCTGGTAAATCCTTTCATATTAGTTCATATTTGGACTCATCTCAGAAGGAGCAGCTTGTGAATTTGTTGCAAAACCATCTTAGTGCCTTTGCTTGGGGCTATGAAGATATGAAGGGTATTACTCTTGAAACTTGTACACATCATATCTATATTTAGGAAGGAACCCGACCTATCTGAAAACCCCAAAGGCGAATGAATCTAGCTATAAGAGATATTGTGAAGGAAGAAGTACATAAACTCTTGGATGCCAGTTTTATCTATCCTATTTCCGAGAGTCAGTGGGTCTTTCCATTAGTGCTAGTACCTAAGAAAGATGGAAGATGGCATATTTGTATTGATTATCGAGAATTAAACAAAGCCACTCTAAAATATTACTTCCCTCTCACTTTCATTGACCAGGTGCTTGATACACTTGCAGGAAAGAAATATTTTTCCTTTTTGGATGGCTTCAGTGGCCATAACCAAATACAAATTACACCTGAAGATCAGGATAAACCTACTTTTACATGTCCATGGGGTACATTTTCTTATAAAGTGCTTCCCTTTGGTTTATGTAATGCCCCGGCTACCTTTCAAAGGGCATTCCTGGCCATTTTTGCTGATCTAGAATTCGTAGAAATTTATATGGATGAATTTTCTGTGTTTGGTGATTCTTTTCAGGAAGCTCTCAAAAAATCTGGAGAAAGTACTTCTTCATTGTCAAGAAGCCCATCTCGCCTTGAGTGACAAGAAATTTAGATTGATGTGCAAAGCGGGAGTGGTACTTGGCCATTTGATTTCTGGTAAAGGTATCCAGGTTGATCCAGCAAATATTGAAATCATTCTGCATCTTCCTGCACCCAAAACTCAAAGGGAAGTAAGAGGTTTTTTAGGAAATGCTGGTTACTATAGAAGATTCATTGAAAAATTTTCTAAGATATCTACCCCTCTTTTCCAACTTCTAGCTAAGGATAGTGAATTTTCTTGGTCCAGAGCTTGCCAACAGTCTTTTGAAACATTGAAGGAAAAGTTGGTACATGAACTAGTTTTGAGAGGTCCTAATTGGTCCCTGCCTTTTCACATTTCCTCTGATGCTTCAGATTTGGCTATTGTCGTAGCTTTAGGACAAGAGGAAAATAAGAAATCCTATGCTATTTATTATATTAGTAAGAATTTGTCTTCTGCTGAATTAAATTATAAAGTTACAGAGAAAAAGTTTTTAGCTGTAATTTTTGCAATTAATAAGTTCAGGCACTATATTACAGGATATGAAGTATTTGTACATACTTATCATTCCACGATTAAATATTTGATGAACAAACCATTGAATAGTGGTAGAGTGACTAGGTGGTTGCTATTTTTGCAGGAATTTAATGTTACTATTGTTGATAGACCAGGAAAATCTAGTGTTGTAGTAGATTTTCTTTCTATATTAGATAATCTTGGTGAAGCAATGATCCAGGTGGATATTGGTGGTCACCCGCCTATTCCACTTGGGGCTCCACCATTGTCTATTTCAGTTTTTTAGTTTCGGCACAGTTTACTATTTTTAGCAGTTTTTCGGGTCCTAAACTTCCGGAGCCGTTTTGAGGCCCTAAACGACGTTTTTTGGGAAAACGAAGGGCAACATCGGTCCACCATGGACCGATGTTGCCCATTCCAAATTTGTAGTCCACGGATAGATCTTTCTAACGAGGTATGGTACGCGTCAAACGGAGATCGTATTCCAAAGTTACGCCCCTGGGAAGTTGAAACACCAATTTACCCAAACGGGGCCCATAGTTTTGGCGCTTCATCTCCTAGGGTTAGGGTTTTGGCTGTTTAGGATTTCCCATTGTTTCTCAATGATAAATAGGCCCTCGAGCCTCATTGTAACACAGTTCAGAGGCCTGTAGCCGCCACATCTCTTCTCAGAGATAGCTACCAGTGCCCTAGCTAGTTTTATTTCCATTCTGTCTGTAAGAAAATTTCAGTTCTTTGATATTAATGAAATGAAGTGTTATTTCCGCTGCATCTCTGTCTTTATGTTTATATGTTTATTCTGTTGCGTTCCTGCATAAATCCGGATCAGTGGTATCAGAGTGGTCTGCTTTTCCTCGATCCTTCTTTGCATGTCCCCAACGAGGTCGGGGTATAAGGAGCTAGGGCTCGATCTGGTGGAACCTTTGCAAGATCAGCCTCGCAAACCTCGATGGACGCCCATGGGGGACGAAAAGAAAGATGAGGGAGCAGGAGATCCTATCAAAATATTGCTCGAGGAGGCCCTCGAAAAACAAAGGAACGTGATGATGGATAACTTTGTTCAGATCCTTCAACGGCTACCCACCGGCGGCGCATCCGCATCCAGCAGCCACTCTGGAGGCGCGACTCCTTTTAAGGTACAAGTAAATTTTGACATTCCCATATTTGAGGGTCAAATAGACGTAGATGTTGTAGATAGATGGTTGAATCTGTTAGAAGGATATTTCTCGGTTCATGACTTTTCAGACCGGGAGAAGATTATTTTTGCACTCCTCAAAGCTACCCCGCATGTTAAGGACTGGTGGGAAACCTACTGTGAGAACAAGGACCAGACAAAACCCTCTCTGTTCTCGGCCGTACCAACTTGGAATTATTTCCGAGACGCCGTCAAGGAACAGTACTATCCCGTGGGGAGCTATGAGGACAAGTACATACAATGGACCACGCCGCGACAACAAAGGGATCAAGATGTGCATGAGCTGACGAATCTGTTCCATACCCTGCGCACAAAGTTGGGTATCAAAGATTCAGAGAAACATCTAGTGCTAAAGTATCGCAGCTGTCTGCACAGATACATTCAGGAGGAAATGGAGTTCCTCGACATCTCCTCGCTTGGTACGGCATACCGGTATGCTGCCAAGATTGAGCAGAAATTCAAGCAGAAGAAGCGAGACTTTGGATCTGCGAATCAAAAGCAAGGGAAAGGTGCTTCCAAACCGCAAAACAAAGGACAGAGCCAAGGCATGGCGGCTAAAGACAACCCGTCAAAGCCACAAGAAAATAACAAGACCGCAAAGCCAAAGAAGGACATGGGAAAGTGGTGTGAGTTCCATAAGAGCTCCACTCACAACACAAGTGAGTGTCGGGCCAAGCAGTCGCTAGTGGCCGAGATGAGGGCTTCTGAGTCAGATGCATGCTCTGACTCCGAATCAGAACCTGAAAAGGCGAATGAAAAATGGAAACAGATTATTGATGCGGAGCCCAACGCCACTGTTGCCACTGCAAAGATCCAAAAGGAGGAACCGGAAGATCCAGAGGAGGAGGAACGTCTCTTCCACTCCCCGATGTGGGTAAAGGGCTCCCCGGTACAGTTCATTGTCGACAATGGGAGCCAAAAGAACCTCATTTCAGCAGACGCCATGAAGCGGTTGGGCTTGCCGACCACAGCTCACCCACATCCATACACCATCGGGTGGCTTCACCAAGGACGAGATCTCCGCGCCAGCCGGCAGTGTCGCCTTCCCTATAGCATCAAGCCCTTCACGGATGAGGTATTATGTGACGTTGCTCCTATTGATGTTTCTGATGTATTATTAAGACAACCATACTTGTGGAAGCGTCATGCTGTGTATGAGTCTCGACCTCGTGCTGTTATTATTACTTTGGGAAATAAGTTGTACAGGATACCAGAGGTACCACCTCCTACGACTATCTCTTTGGTTACCGCAAAACAATGTAGTAAGCTCATTTCCCAAACCAGGAAATTCGTTTTCCTGATGATCCGCCCCCAGGGCAAGAAGAAGACTGTGGCCACGACCTCCAGACAGGGCTCCTCCGCACAACAACAACAAATGGATAAGGTTGTGGAGGAGTACGGGGACATATTCACCTCACCCACAGGGGTTCCTCTGCACTGTCAGGTCAAGCACCCGATTGATCTGACCCCAGGTGCGCTGCTACCTAATGGACCGATCTATCGGCGCTCTGTTCTGGAGAATGATGAAATCAAGAGGCAGATTCAGGAGCTGTTGCAGAAAGGTCTCATTAGACCAAGTTCATCGCCCCGTGGGAGCCCAATCACGTTGGTACAGAAGAAGGATGGGACGTGGAGACTCTGTATTGACTATCGGGCGCTGAACAAGATCACTGTCCGGAATAGGTACCCAATCCCACGGATTGATGACCTTCTGGACCAACTCAAAGGTGCAAAATATTTCAGCAAGATCGACCTGAAGTCTGGGTATCACCAGGTACCAATTGAACCCTCCGATGTGTGGAAGACTGCCTTCAAAGCCAAGGAAGGCCTTTTCGAATGGCTGGTCATGCCTTTCGGGTTGACGAATGCTCATGCCACCTTCATGAGGATGATGGATGACATCTTGCGGCCATTCACCAACTCATTTGTAGTGGTGTACTTGGATGATATTCTGATCTTCAGCCAGACTTGGGAAGAGCACCTTCACCACATCCGACAAGTCCTCCAAACACTGCGGCAACACAAGTTGTGTGCCAATTTGGAGAAGTGTACTTTTGGCATGACCCAGGTTCAATATCTGGGATACATTATTGATGAAAGGGGGGTGCATGTGGATCCAGCCAAGATCCAAGTCATTCGGGATTGGCCAGCCCCAACCACTATAACAGAGCTTCGCAGCTTTCTGGGTCTTGCTAATTTCTATCTTAGATTCGTGTTGGGATTCTCTCATATCACTTGGCCCTTGAGTCAAGTCACCAAGGGAGGAGCGAGAGAAAAATTCTTTTGGCTTTAACTCATCGAAGGCGTCTACGTAACTGAAACCGCCCTGCTCGCCCTGCTCACTTTCACGCGACTTGCACAACACGAGACTGAGACAGATGCCTACACTATAATAAAGGGGCCTACTCAACAGTGACATCCAATGGTATTTCATTGTGCTGAGATATCATTCACACAACAAGTACCCCACATATGACAAAGAAATGTACTCCATTGTGCAAGCCGGTCATAAATGCAGCTATTACAAAGGGAAGGAACAACTGTCCAACTGCTGCATCACAGTCCCTTCGGCCGACATGGAGCACAGGAGCAGCATGAACTCGCCATCGGCGGGAACAACAGAGCTTCCACCAGCCCATTGGAGTCATCATTAAGGCAGCAAGGTCTGGCTGCTGCAGACTGCCTCAGCCGACCACCGATCGTGGCGCTCACCACTGTGCTCAACTCTTGTGGGCACGAGACTTCCGATTGGCCGCTTCTCTATGAGAGTGACCCAGAATTCGGCCAAACTTACAAGGCACTCTTGGGGGGTACGCAAGTTCCAAATTTTCACCTCCAAGATGCACTTTTATGTCACATGGGACACCTTTGTGTTCCTTCAAGCGAGCGTGCTAAGATGATATGGGAAGCACACTACAGTCGAGTCGCTGGGCATTTCGGGGTCGAGAAAACAGTAGCAATCCTGCAGAAGTATTTCTATTGGCCGAATCTTCGAAAGGATGTCGAGAAGCACATCAGATCCTGCACTGCTTGTGCCATTGCCAAACCGACCATCAAGAAGCAAGGCCTATATACTCCTCTACCTACCCCTAGTCGACTTTGGGAATCCATCTCCATGGATTACATGTCGGGCCTGCCTTCTACTAAGCAGGGAAATGACTGTGTTTTTGTGGTCGTCGACAGATTCTCGAAGATGGCCATTATGGCGGCCTGCAAGAAGAATATCACAGCAGAAGCCACTGCTAAACTCTTCTTTGAACGAGTGTGGGTGCACTTTGGGATCCCACAGCCTATCATATCAGATCGAGATAGCAGGTTCCTCAGCACATTTTGGTCCAGCCTCTGGTCAATGTTGGAAACAAAGCTCACCAAGTCCACAGCTTTCCATCCCCAAACAGATGGCCAGACAGAGGTCGTCAACAGAATGATTGTACACATTCTGCGCATGTACAATTCAAAGCATCCTCGCACATGGGATGAGAGCCTCCCTTATGTACAACATAGTTATAATCGAGCTCTCCATAGTTCAATCGGCCATAGCCCCTTTCAGGTGGGCTTGGGATTCCAGCCACTATGCCCCATTGACGTAGCCATGCCATTTGCAACTGCTCAGGCCAATTCAGCTCATGTCCAGTCTGAAGTTGACAAAGCCAGTAGCTTCATCGAGCGCATTCAACACATCCGCCAACAGGTTCATGATATATTGGACAGAGCCAATGCCAAGTACAAGCAACGCCATGATCAGCACCGGGTGCCACACAACTTCCAGGTGGGTGACAAAGTATGGCTACATTTGCAGAAGGAGCGCCTCACTGGACCCCACCGCAAGCTTCGCCCGCTCCGATACGGGCCGTACACCATCACCAAGGCCGTAGGGAACAATGCATTCGAGCTCAGTATTCCACCATTCCTTGGTCTGCACCCAGTCTTCAATGTGGATCGCCTTCGTCCTTACTTCCCACCTCTACTAGACACCTCGGACATTGCAGAACAACTCACACCAACTGAGTTAAATCCAGACTGCATGGAAGAGGCCACCACAGATTGCATCATGGACATGCAAATCAATAACACTCGCCAGCAGAAGATCCAACTATATTGGGTTGTCAAAGCTGGCCAACTCCTGCACCAAGGAAAGTGGTTCACCAGGGACCAAGTTCAGCAGAAATTTCCTCATCTCATGGAGGAACTTAACGCAATGGGGACCATTGCTTCCTAAGGGGGAGGAATGATCCAGGTGGATATTGGTGGTCACCCGCCTATTCCACTTGGGGCTCCACCATTGTCTATTTCAGTTTTTCAGTTTCGGCACAGTTTACTATTTTTAGCAGTTTTTCGGGTCCTAAACTTCCGGAGCCGTTTTGAGGCCCTAAACGACGTTTTTTGGGAAAACGAAGGGCAACATCGGTCCATGGACCGATGTTTCCCGTTCAAAATTTGTATTCCTCGGATAGATCTTTCTAACGAGGTATGGTACGCGTCAAACGGAGATCGTATGCCAAAGTTACGCCCCTGGGAAGTTGAAACACCAATTTACCCAAACGGGGCCCATAGTTTTGGCGCTTCATCTCCTAGGGTTAGGGTTTTGGCTGTTTAGGATTTCCCATTGTTTCTAAATGATAAATAGGCCTCGAGCCTCATTGTAACACAAACAGAGGGTCTGAGTCGCCACATCTCTCGCAGATAGCTACGCGCCCTAGCTAGTTTTAGATCACCTATGTCCGTAAAGGAAATTTCGCCCTCTTTGATATTAATGAAATGAAGTTTTATTTCCGCTGCATCTCTGTATTTATGTTTATATGTTTATTCTGTTGCGTTCCTGCATAAATCCGGATCAAGCAACTCCTGTTAATGATGATTTTCCGGATGAACATATTTTTGCTATGTCAACAGATTCTCTATGGTTTGCTAACATTTCTAATTACTTGGTTACTGGGAAAACACCACCCCACTTATTCGCTCATGAAAAGCGGAATATTATTCAGAAAAGTGTTGCATACTCCTAGATTCAAGGAGATCTCTTTTACAGTGGTCCAGATATAATTATATGTAGATGTGTAAGAGAGGAGGAAGCATTTGACATATTGAAATATGCTCATGATGAACCTTGTGGAGGCCACTTCGCTGATAAGTGGACTGCATATAAAGTATTGTGTGATGGTTAATTTTGGCCTTCCTTGTTTAAGGATGCAAAACAGTATGTCAGGCGATGTCATAGCTGTCAACGAATGGGCCAGCCTAATCAAACCAATGAAATGTCTTTATGCCCCCAAGTTATGATTGATCCATTTGAAAAATGGGCTATTGATTTTATAGGGCCAATAAATACAACATCATTAAGTAAAAAACATATTTTGGTTTGTACAGATTTTGTTACAAAATGGGTAGAAGCTAAAGTTGTTTCCTTTACTACAGAAAAATTTGTTGTTGATTTTATTTTTACTGAAATATTTACTATATTTGGTGTGCCTAGAGAAATTGTTTCTGACAATGGTCCGTAGTTTATTTCTAATATGGTACAGGGTGTGATGGATAAATATAAGATCCAACACAGAAAATCCACGCCATATCACCCGCAAGAAAATGGCCAGGTGGAATCCGCAAACAAAGTGATCAAGTCCATTCTTACAAAGACAGTAAATATGCATCGGAAAGACTGGGCTGAAATATTACTAGAAGATTTGTGGGCATACAAAACCACTTGGAGAAATAGCACGAGACATACACCATATGAGCTGGTATATGGAAAACAGGTTCTGTTACCAATTGAATTCCGGATGAAAACTTTCAAAACTGCAACTCAGTTAGGACTAGATCTCTCTGAGGCACAACAACAACGTCTTCTCCAATTAAATGAGTTAGGTGAATTTTGTAGGGATGTTGTTCAACAGAACATATAATTCAGCAGCAACGCAAAAGGTTGCATGACAAGTCTATTCAGAAAAAGCAATTCCAACCAGGTGATTGGGTGCTCCTTTATGATTCTAGATTTAAAATTTTTAAAGGGAAATTGCATACATGTTGGATGGGACCTTATGAAGTGATCCGAGTATTCAAGAATGGAGCAGTAGAAGTTAAAACTATTGATGGGAAAAATTCAGTATTCTTGGTAACTGGACACAGATTAAAGAAGTATTTTTAGCCACTTGCCAGGAAAGATTTTACACAGCAAGTGCAACAGCAATTCGGGACGGTAGTGGTGAATGGTAATACCAACCTTTTGAAAACATGAATTATTCTTCTTCTTAAAAAAAAATAAAAAATAAAAATACAAAAAATAAAAAAGTAAAGAGAAAATATTTTCCTGTAATTATGAAAATCAGTTCGTTGACATGATTGCAGAAGGATCAACCTGAAAACTAGCTTGCTAGCAGATAGATCAAAAATTTCTAATAAAAAGAGAATGTTGTTTGATCTTTAGATATGCTAGCGACCACCAAGTAATAGTAGGTTCAACATAACCAACCTTTATACAATTGGGGTAATTAGCATGGATATTTTTATTCAAGTAATGCTTAATTCTCGTTGCAGTTATTTTTCTTGCACCAGTGCAGGAAAACCTTCCAGAAAATTTTATGCCTTTCTTCATATTCCACTTTTGTAATATTCCCTCAGTTTTCTTCTTCAATCCCAGAATGATTAACCTTCCCATATTCTTCTGAATTTACCCTGTCCATTTCGTAAAAACCCCACTTTACCCTTGAATTGTTTTCCCTACCCCACTTCTGTTTATCCCCTCTTGTGGTACTATTCCTGGAATCCTTGTAACAGAATTCCTTCCCATTCTGAAATTTCCCTTTTCCCACTTCTTTGTTCCCTCATGAATTCATTGCAGGATCTCACACACAAAGAGCAAAAGGATATGCTCTAAAGCATCAAGAAAGGGCGAAGCAAATTTCCACAATAAGTTGAGGAAGCCATGTTGGAAGTCCAGCCTATATTTTACTTAAATTCCCTATTCTTTTTTTTTTTTCAGATATTATGATTGCACTAGTGCAAGAAATTCGTCCTATATAATAAGTGCAAGCAAAATGGTACCAACATAATAGCATAGTTTAAGCGGTGCAAGTAGACCAATGCAAGCAGCACCCTGTCAGAAACATAATATATTTTTTTCTTTTCATAGCATACGTCATAGGAAAGTGGTCATCATGAAAGTTTATAAGAATTCCTTTCACTTAGTCGATGAGTACTTACGCTATCATATTAACTAGGAGAAAATTATTTAAAGTACAAGGTGTTTTTAAGTTAAGAATCATGATCATTTTTTAATAAATGCTAAAGTTCTTTTTTTTTTAATTATGAAGGAGTATGGAAGTGTTTAACCATTTCTTGGATATAATTTCCCCTTTCCACCATAATCATAGATGTCCTTCACTCGTAATGATTACCTCACCTAGCCGTTAAGACGTTGCCGCAAGTACCAATCCGGCATGATCTCAAAGATGTCTGGCATCCACGGCTATTTCAGTCGAATGAATGGGTGATAATATGGAAGGGATGGTGGACGGTTGGATCCCTATCTATAAGAACCAATTTTCCCAGTGTTGCATGTAAATTCTTGACTTTTCATAACCGTTAATTAGTGATGCCGTTTGTTTGAAGAAAAACTTCATCTCTCAGTATGGTAGAACAGACTACTGAGTATCTCAATAGTCTTGCACTATTGCGAGACTCCAGCTTTCTTCAATTCTTGCAAAATTCTAACAGGCACAACAGTGAAGTGGCCCTACAGTTTGCCAGAATTTTCAAAACTGGCCGAGTAAAAATTGGGCCTCTAAAATTTGAGGTTACGGAAGAGTTTATAGCAGCAGCGACAGGCTTGGAAAATACTGGTGAGAAATGGTTTAAAATTCATAAATTAGAAAGGAATTGATGGCAGCATTTCGTCATCGACAAGAAGATGAAGGTAGATTGGAGGAAAGGAATTCCACATAGTGCCTTGTTAGGACAGTGGCAGGACCTCCATTTCATCCTACGGAAATTTGTAACCTATGAGGGAAGGTACTCCCTCACTTTTGTGTACCATTTTAGGATTTTTTAGCATTTTGAAGCCGACCGGCACGTCCGGTGGAGGATTTATTTCCCCCATTTTTTGCTTAAGAGCTTGGAAATAATGGCCAAGCATGTGCAGGACAGACGGGAAGACTAGTCTGACAAGAAGTTATATCACCATGGCATGATAAATATTTTGGTCCAGAAATAATTAGAAGTTAAAGGCATGACCTGGGAGGCACTGTTAAAACAGCTACATAAAAAGACAGCTACTGCAAAGGAGATAGAGGACCTCACTAGCACAATCAAGGGTCCGAGTAAGAAAGTAAAGGGGATTCCTTCTTGCACCAATGCAAAAAGGAAACGACCTAAAAAAACAAGATAGGAAAGGGCCCCATCTCCAAATAAGAAGACAGCTAGTGCACCTGTTGAAGAGACTCCTTCTACGACACCAGTGCAAGCACAGACCCCCGAAGAATACAACCTGTCAGTCCTTGCGGACGTAGAAAAATCTGTGGAGGTAAAAGATGACACTCTATTGGTTGATTTCATTAAAAAGGCCCAGAAAAATAATGAAGAATATAGTGCAGGAAAAGAACCACAGTCCCCACAGGACGTTGAATCCCATTCTACACTAGTTCAAGAACAAGAAGAACCAGAAGAAGAAGAAGAACCAAAAGAAGAAGAAGAGCAAGAAGAAGAAGAAGAAGAAGAAGAACTAGAAGAAGAAGAGGAGGAAGAGGTGTTTGCTGAAACCATGAGGGATACTGAGGCCCCTGAGGAAGACACAGCCCCTGTCGAGACAGAAGAAGAATAATATTTGGTAACTCTTGCTGCTCAGATAGTTGAACTAGAGCTTCAAGTGGAGGACTTAGAACAGCTCATAGCTAAAGTGCAGGAGGATAAAGAACAAAGTGAAGAAGAATTAACTACGGAGATCCGGAAAAATAAAGGAGAAGTTAGAGTTTGGAAGTACCGAGCTACGCAATGTTTCAAGCGACTTAAAAAGGTGACAAAGAAACTAAAGAAAATCATAAAGAAGAAGTCTGAAACATTGCAGGCTGATGTCAGTATGTCTGAGAAAGATTGAGCTGGAATGCTCAAATTTTTGAAGGTTTTTTGCAAAGGTAAAGATTTTTGTGAGGACACAAAACAACTTAGGGATGGGAGGATGTCAGCCCCCTAATTTTCTCTCTTTTTTCCATTTTCCCCTTCCTAAATCATAACCATTTACCTCTGTTTTACCTCTTTTATGCACCCTCATCTTGCACTAGTCCAAGCATGGTGACATATTTCGTATAAAATTTATTTTTCATACTTTTAATTCAACTTAGCATTAATTAATCATTTATTACATGATTTCTTACTTTTAATCACTCTTTGTAACTTATCGATATCTCCAATGTTTATTTGGTATTTAGAGTACTTACCGTGACCGTTGCTCCTAGTGCAGGATCGGATCTTACACCGTTGCCAGCACATAAAATCCTTGCAGTAGATCTGAACCTCCTTGATCACTGCCTCGTTCTGAGCAGCTTCAACCACGACAGCAAGATCGACCCAAAGGCAGATGAGACCGAATCTGTGAAGGATAAAATTTGGGGAATGGCTACGACCAGTTTTGCTAACTGTCTAATTTTGAAGGCCGAAAAGCTAAATTCTGCATTTGGTTATGTAATCGGTTGAATGATCTATTTTGGCCTTTGGCCAAAGATCTATATAATGTAGAATGTAAATAGGACTAGGAGGCTAATTTTTTGATAGCAGAAGAGAAAGGAGACATAGCCAGAGAGGTGGTAACAGGTTGATGTATTTTGTTATCGCCCGAATATGGGCTGGACGATGTATTAATGTATGTACTTGCCTCAGTGAATTAATAAAAGGGAGCTCCGCCTCATGTTTCACAAATTTAATTTCTATATTTGAGCTGATGAATTGATTAAGGTATTGATCAACGTTTTTATTTAAAAGGGAAATGTGCTGGTTGGCTAGGGCCCAGCCAACCCAGCAGGTTTACCCCATTTCATGCTTTCCTATAATTTGTATTTACGTTGTCAAGTGTGATTTAATTTTAAGCACATGCATTCCTGTCAGAGTGAAAGCAGATCCGTTTTGTGAAGTAGATAAATTTCCTTTTCCTACACTTGATTTCAGATTGGTTTTTCCTCTGCATGGTCCAAGTAGGAGAAATAACCCTGCAACAGTGCACGTTGGTGTGATATATCCTTTTTTGCAATTCTGTTTGATTGGTTTTCCCCGCCTCGTCCAAGTAGGAGAAATAACCCTGCACTAGTGCATGTTGGTGTGATATCTCCTTTTCTGCAATTCTGTTTGATTGGTTTTCCCCGCCTGGTCCAAGAAGGAGAAATAACCCTGCACCAGTGCATGTTGGTGTGATATCTCCTTTTCTAAAATTCCGTTTGATTGGTTTTTTTTGTGGAGTTAATCCCCTCTGCAGACAGAGGCGATCCCACTAGCCCTAGCGTGGGTCTAGAAACAATCGAAACACACAAAGCTATTGATTCCTAGTTACAAAAGATAGAATCGCGATAGATCGCTTACCGTGATTCCTTCATTGTTGTTGTCGAAGAAGAAGTGGCGCTTCCATTCCTAGCTAGACAGGTCATGATCCCTGAGCTTGTTGCATCCAGATACCTATACACATGCAAAGAAGAGAGACAACATGCAACATAATATTTCACACTTTTATAACTATCGATCAATCAGAGAGGAACGAATGAAATTGCATTATATAATGGACAAACACAATCATGGAACCAATAGCAGAGTCATGTATATTAAGATACGAGAGAACGAATACAACCAGTGCTCTGACATTGTGATCTTCCTTCAACAGGGTTCTAGTGGGACGTGTCTCACAAAGGTCGTCAGAGATTCCACAGAACTCTCTCTCTCACAGGGTTCCCCTTAGCTCTACTCTTGATTGTCACTCAGCTATAATTTCCTTCCCAAAAGTTCAGCTAGCTAGCAAATGGAGAGGGCAGGGTTTTATAGAGGGAGAAGGAGAGGTTAGGCTCCCTATGATCATGGGGGAGAGTCCTATCTCTTAGGAAGGTTCCATGAGAGGTGGAAAACCACTTCCTAAACAGGGAGATCCGAAAGAAAACAACCCAACCCATTTTTGATGATCCGTTTTGAAGTTGTTAGAATAAAACTTCTGCCTTATATTTAAAAAAAAATTCCTTAATATGCTTGGCACGGGTGCAACACAGGGACAGAACGCCAGCTGGCGCGCCCACTAGTGTGAATTTTCCCCATTGGCACGAGGGTGAACTGGATACTCACGCCAATGCCAAAACATGGGTTTTTGGGGCTTTCCTGATGAAATGTTCTCAAGGATAATTCTTTCCCTTATGCAGAAGGATGCCATCAAGGTGTTTTGAGGACATTTTACTGTTCACAGGTCACGGGAATAGTCCTCCAATGTACGGGATGAGGGATTGCAGGGACGATGACAAAATTTTGTGTAACAGATTCCCCCTAAAGCATGAGGTCCGAGAGAGAGGGAGGGGTGAAATGCTTTATGATAACGCATTCAACTGAAAACACTGTCATCGAAAAAACTTTGAGTACAAATACAACTAATTTCTCTAATACATGATATGTGGTATGGGCGCAGCCATCCATAAAAAGTAAGGAAACAATGAGATCCAAGGTATGGACGAAGCCATCGAGCAAATAAGTATCAACAAGTAGACTCAGGTATGGTCGCAACCATCCAGTCAAAAGAGTCATGTAATAAGTCATAATAATCCATAGAGAACCCACAGCCTGGATTTTATTAGACAAAATCCAGGGTCGTGTGCTCCATCTCGACCCGAATAAAGTACAAGTTCGAGCATGCGAATATGTGAGCTGAAGTCGAACATGCAAGAACACCGTCTGATTACCAGCCAATAATGAAAGTCATTTACAGATGTGAGAGAAACCACCAATAATGACGATGGCTCTAAAGGTACAAGAGGTACAATCTACAGAAAGTGAACAGTGAGCTGGCATCGAACACCAGCAGAATCATCCAATTGAAGACCAATAATGAAAACCTTGCGTTGAATGCGAAGAACCTGCCATTGAGGCGTGCAGGCTCCAAGGTACCTGAAGGGATTCTCTAGATCATCTTCCTGGATAATGACCTGAAGTCGACATCAAGTGACCTTGATCGAAGGTGGGCCATAATGTTTCCCACATCATTGACACAAGACAGAGGAATATGATGTTTGTGAATCAAGACCAACAGAGAATCAAAGGGAGGTTGAAAACTGAAGAGGCCAACTTCTCTTAAACATATCGGTGGCATGAAATTGGATTTGGAAGTATTTGACATCAGGGGATCTGAGGTCATGGTGACATGGAAAAGAGCAGATGAGCAGTCAAAAGAGATTACCCAAACCCATGAAGGCAAGCAGATAACAATATGAGATGTCCTCAACCCAACACGAATGCATGCAAGTGCCATGTTCAAGAGCGACATACTGTCGACACGACTATAATACTGGTTCCATTTTCCCCCACCATTTCTGGCGAGTACCCTAATTATTTTTGGAAACAAGCTTGAAGGGGATAGCATGTGCTTGCGATATAAGTTTGTCCTTCGGACAAATCAAACCTAGTACATTTTATGAGCCCTAGGAAGGAGGAACTCGAGTAATTTCATTACAACTGAGTCTGATGTCATTAGTTTTTAACGAGTCTGACAAAGGAAGAACTCGACGTCTTTTCATGTTTAGAGAGTTTGAAAAGACAGCGAAAAAGAAAACTCCAGCAGTCCCTTTTCGTAGATAGTCCCATAGATCCGAAAAGGTAGAAAACTATGTTTGAGAGAACCTCCTAGTCGCGATAGGCTAGGGTATTCCTTTTTCGTAAATAATCTATCCCAGCCCAAAAAATGGGTAAACGTATACTTGGTATATGTCATTTCGTAGCCAATTTAACAAGCTCAAAACAACAAGCGACTTGACA
Organism: Pinus albicaulis; assembly: GCA_034641835.2. Taxonomy (NCBI): domain Eukaryota; kingdom Viridiplantae; phylum Streptophyta; class Pinopsida; order Pinales; family Pinaceae; genus Pinus; species Pinus albicaulis. The sequence continues at coordinate 87,326 of JAXQQM020058201.1, forward strand.
ATATTTGCAATTTTAGAGAGTCAGAGAAGAGCTGAAAGGTGACTCCAGTAGTGACTTTTTCGTGTTTCTACCGAGTCCAAAAAAGTATAAAATACAACTTGTCTCTTCATCAAAATCATGTGGAAAACCTATTGCTGCACAAAAAGACATGTGTAAAACATATTCATGAAAATAATGTGAAAATATATCGAAAAACATGTTTAAAAACCCATTTAGGACTTCGAAAAACTATAAAATACCAATAGTGGTAAAAAATATTTACTTTTCACTTTTACCTCTTTGGAGAGCAAGAGTGACCCTTTTGTGCTTCGATCTTCAGGCGACGAGTGCAACCAATCCAGTGGACCAAATCAACTTCCGTCCATTTCAGGTAAGAGCCGACCTCTTTGTCCATCTTTTAAGCTACATTTCATTATATTTAATCATGGTTTGAGGTCTTTTAGGGAGGGAATTTCAAATTTTAGGGCTTCACGGTTGGCTCAGGTTCCAGGCACGGACCCGTGCCAATCCACTCTGTTTTACACAGAGGCCATGCCAGTTTGCGCGACTGAATTCCGGCTAAAAAATCTCAAAAATGAACCAATGAAATAAAATTTTGAATACTTGAGGAGGTTTATAATGCTCCTATGTTTGATTTTATGTAGGTACCCATCAAAAAGATAGTCATTGAATGGAAAGAGAGAGAGCACAGCGAGGAATATGAAATGGCAATGGGAAATGAGCAGTGTATGAATGCTCTCCGGAATTGTGGGCTGAAAAAATTCTTCCTGAAGCCATGTCTCTGGGCTCAGCCCAAACTACTACAATATTTGATTAGAATTTGGGATGAGGATGAGGAGAAGTTAAAACTTCGAGATCAAGTACTTGATTTTGAAATGTCAGACGTGTATTTCATCACTAGACTATCATGTAGGGGTCCAATCCCTATCTTGACCAGCGCTAGGCCTTCAGGCGAAAACATGACAATGTTCATGGACAGGGTGTGTTCAGGGGCACGCAAAGGGATAGGGAGCGGGAAGGTAGACATTCAGACCATCCCCGATCTAGCACTGAGAGTAGTGCTACATACCATTACGCGAGTTGTGGGGTTGCAGGAATCACACGAGGCTACAAAGACACAGCTCCTTCTTTCATCGGAGTGCATGAACCCAACAATATTTGATTGGGCCACAACCGCGACTATGAACATTAAACGGCAACTGACAAAATGCAAGAAGACCAAACTGAAACAGTTTGGATATGGGTCAATTTTGGTGTCATTCTTCCTGGAATGACTACCTATCTTCCAGTGCCGGAGCCATAGTCCCGGATCCACCATTGAGAGAGCCACGGATGGCTCGATGGGCGGCATTGATGCCCAGGGCAGGGGGTGGCCAATAGACGTCATGGCGGCCCGAGTTCTTTGGCTGGCTCTGATGACAGTTGATCATCGTGGAGGACTGGCCCTATGCAGGCACCGATTTCACTGGAGACCCAAACCTTCCACTCCGAGAAGGAGAGGACTGGGATGAGGAGTTTGGTAAGGCTCTTTTTAATTTTATGAGTTTTATGATTTTTGGCATACATGCATGTTATAACATTTGATCCTATATGTATGCAGATGTTGGCCCAGAGAGGCCCACTGGAATGTCACCAGTAGCAAGGAGGACCTCTCTCACTTATGACCCTCAAGGTGAGGGAGGCGAGGGGGACGAGCTTGTATAGAACCTAGAGGGGATCGCTCGCGGAGTTCTGGATTATGCTCGTTTAGCTGATGTTCCCTTAGCTTATTAGAGGCACACCGTAGGGGTGCCGAGTCGTCTCCACCGCTTACTGAGGTGGTTGGTGTGGGAAGTGACATGCTACCATGAGCACCATGCCGATTAGTCACCTAGGCTTTCTATTTGCATTTTTTTGAGAGACATGTCATCTCTGGATGTAACTGAAACAAACATGTATATTTTGGGTTTTATATGATGCACACGTTACAAACACTCAACATATATATATATATATACATCTATTTTCTCCATGGATCTTGCTTACATATGATAATGTTTTTACAAATTGTGTAATGTCTATCTAATACCATGTTGGCTACTACATCTATTAGTGTATTCATTTGTCTTGGTATATGTTGATATGTAATGTAATCAAAATTTCTTTCAAGTAAACGAAGAGGTAGATACAGTCTTAAAATGCATGGGTTTCTAACTGAATAATGACCATTCAACTATAAAACCACAAGCTGTGAGTCTAGAAGTACAAGTAACGCGTGAATACCGAGGTTAATAGCCTCATTTAATAATTCCAAAATGGCACTATATTCCGCGACATTATTTGTAGCAAGCCCTAGACAAACACCTTGTAAAATAACCAACTCACCAACAGGATTGTAAATTACCCAGGCTGCCGAAGATAGGTTCCTAGTACTATGGGAGGCACCATCTGCGAAACTGATATAAGGAGTAATAGACATCTGCACAATCAGGAAGACCCAATAAGTAGAAAACGCTTACAAAACACACCACACCACACATGCACAAAAATGAAAAAATCACCTATGTACATATACTATGCAAGAATGATTCAAGCATAATATTTCTTCAGGTACAACCCATTTCTGGGTTGTGCCAAAGGAAGACCTTCATAATCGATCAGCTCATAAGCCCCATTTTTCAATACACGTTTAATGATATAGGGCCCATGCCACATAAGTTGGAATTTTCCTGCCCCAAGCTTGTCATGGGCTTGATCATACACCTTTGATAAAAGAGCGCAGAGAAACCATTTGATCGAAATGAGATTTAACCCGCTTTTTCTGTGCCTTGATAACCAAAGCAGCCAAGCGACGAGTTTCGTCCAATCTCTCGAGATATAGGAGACGTTCCCCCTCCAGGGAAGTGTCGGGCAGTAATTCCACAACCAATTTTATTGAAGGGATCTCACATTCAGCCGGAAGAGTAGCTTCCAGACCATACACCAACTGAAATGGTGTGAATCTAGTTGCACTCTTAATTGACGTTGGGTAGGCCCAAAGAGCTGAAAACAACTGGAGATGCCAACTTGATTTTTGTATACAAATTGTTTGTTGAAGCATCGTGACAAGTACCTTGTTCACGGCTTCAACCTGGCAATTTTCCTAAGGGTAGTATGGTGTTGAGTTGTTGTGACGCAAGCCCAACTTAGATGTCAGCTCTGCCATCATATAGTCCCGAAAATGAGAGCCATGATCAGTGACGATGGCTTGAGGAACGCCGAAATGAGTGATCACATGTTTGAAAATGAACTGTGTAGCTATCTTACCGTCCACAGCCAGTGTAGGCATTGCTTCGGCCCACTTGGTGAAATAATCTATGGCAACGATGATATAAGCATGCCCCCCGGTCAAGTGAGGGTTACATGTCATAAAATCAATTCCCCATTTGGCAAAGGTGCCTACAGTAATGACAGGATGTAATGGAAGAGGCGGCGCATGCATCTTGCGTTGGAAGATCTGGCACGCATGACACTTCCGTACTGCAACAATACAGTCTTTAAATATAGAGGGCCAGAAATATCCCGCACGAAGGATCTTCTGTGTGGTAGCATAACTGGACATGTGACTGCCACAGGCACCACTTTGATAGTCATTATGAACTTTCTCAGCCTCTTCTAAGGTCAAACACTGATGGAGTACAGAATCGACTCCAACATGATATAGGGTATCTCTGACAATGCGATATGGTTGCAACTGATGTCGAACACAGAATTGAGCATCCTTCGTTAACTCGGAACGGAAGGTAGATGTCTGGACGTACACAATGATATAACCATACCATGGATCAAGAGTGTTGATTAAGAAGAGATTTTCGTCTGGGATATGATCCTCGGATTGAGACGGAACAGAGTCTATCGGGAGAGAACAAATGAGATCAACAAAAACTAGTGATTTCTTCGATTTGGTAGTAGTGAACTCCAAATCAAACTCTTGGAGGACAACAATCCACTTTGAGTACTTTCCCCCCAGAAATTGTCGACACAAAATGTAAGTCACGGGGTTGCAGTCGAAAATCACGGTTACCGTGCATAACAGGATGTAATGGCAAAACCGTTGAATGGCCTGGACCGTGGCCAGCGCCAACTTCTCGATGTGTGCATAACGCGTTTCAGTTTCGAGGAGGTTTCGAGACAGATAATAAACCATGTGTTTGTTACCGTAATCATCATCCTATACCAGAACCATGGCAATCGTACTGAATGCGACAGCCAAATAGAGGGTAAAGTCGTGATGATAATTCGGAAGACGTATTAATGGAGCATTGACAAGCAACGTCTTAAGGTTATTGAAATATTGTTGAGCAATCTCATCCCAACAGAAAGGGACATCCTGTTTTAGAAGTCACGTAAACCCTTTGGCTACCTCTGCATAGTTCGGGATAAAATGACGTAAGAAATTCGCTTTCCCTTGAAGACTCTGAAGCTGATGCAATGGGGATGGGGAGGAGAGATTAACAATAGCCTCAACCTTGAGAGGGTCAATGTGAATTCCATCCTTAGAAACAATGAATCCTAAAATTTGACCAAAGTCAATGCAGAAGACGCACTTGTGAGGATTAAGCCTAATGTTGTAACGTCTACCGTGAAGAAAAATCTAGCGGAGATGTTTTGGATGGTCTTTGCGCAGAGCTGAATGAGCTGAAAGGTCATCCAGATATGGCTAAACAACATTATGTATGTCATGAAAATTGTAATACATGGCACGCTAGAAGGTAGCCCCAGCGTTTTTTAAGCCGAAAGGGAGTTTCTTATAGGCGAATGTTCCCCATGGACAGATGAAAGTTGTCTTATGTTGATCGGATGGAAGGATATTGATTTTATTATAACCTGAAAAGTGGTCCATAAGGGAAAATATCTCACTCCCTGCACAATCGTCAATGATCTGATCGATAAAAGGGGTGGGATAGTTGTCGTTAGGGCAAGCCCGATTGATATCTCGATAGTCAACATAAACTCAGATTGTGCCCTGCTTCTTATCCACAGGGACAATATTGGAAACCCACTCTGTTAGAGGGATCGGATATATGAAACCCACTTTAACAAGTTTCCCAAATTTAGCTTTTATAGCAAGGGATTTCTGAGAATGTACTGGACGCAGACGTTGGCACACAGGCTTCGCACCGGGATAGGTGGGAATTTCGTGCACGACGATACTGGGATCAATTCTAGGCATCTCTTTGTAATACCACACAAAAACATCACGAAATTCACGGAAGAGACTAGTGTACACTTGAATCTCATCGGGAGAACAAGTGACTCCCACATGGATGTTCTCGATGACCCCCGGTTTAATGGAAATATCGATACGCATCGTTTGGGTAATATTACTCAGATTTTCTTCCGAGAAAACTTCATGAGTCAATATTGGCGTTTGGAGCAGCAGAGAGGGAACCTGAGATGCAAAACTCTCGAGACAATTATTCATTTCCCCCAGGCTGAGCATAAACGAGGAACGATGATGTCCATCTCTCCATGGCAGATCTTCGAGAGACATAGTATCCACGATAGCTTCGTCAGATGGAAAAACTTCTCTCAAAGGATCGGGCATATCTGTGTCGCCGAGCCAAAGGGATTGAGAATAAACATCAAGATCCATGCTCAAAGGAGCATTATCAGCAGGAGGAGGATGCGATGCGACAATGATCTCAGAATAATTGATTTCAACCAGGGTTAGAGGCATCGATTCTCCAAAAGAGGTAACCTGTTCAGGAGAAGGGATGATCCATGGGTCATCTGACCTAGAGATCATATTGACTTGAACAGTGTTCGATGGTGGAATGGGGAAAATACCCATGAGAACGGGGTCTTTGAAAAGACCTAGTCCTCTACTATCGGGGGGATTAGGAATTTGATCCACGTACGGCACGTTGTTCTCGGAAGACGAGGTAAAGAAAGACAACTGATCGACATTAATAATATTGCCCTCATCTGGAAAATTCAAAAGTCGAAAGAGGGTGGATAGAATGCACAACATGGCATGGGTCCAACTACAATCGAGTAGAATATTGTAGTTGAGTTTGGCATCAACAACTTCCACTTCAACGTTGACTGTCTTTCCTTGCAATGTAATCAGTAGACTCGCGAGAACACCCTAGGGTTTTGATTCCCTTCCATTGAATGCCTCAAGGGCATTGGGAGATGAAGTGAGGGTTGGAGAGCCGATGGCCTTCCAGCAAGAAAATGACATAACACAGGTAGATGCACCTTCATCCACAATGGTTCTGTGAATATCGAGGTTGTTAATGCCGACTTGTATAACAAGCACAATATGGTACGGAAGTTGGGGGACGAAATTCTCTAGATCGAAGGTGAGAAGGCTAGAATTGGCAGGATCAATTCCGCCGATTGCAGATAACAAAGCTTTCTATTGAGATGGACAACTCTGAAGTACTTCCAATGCAGACATCGCGGAAGGCGCCTGTGCCAAAGCCTCAACAATGTTGTAATGTTGAGCAGCACGGGCGTTCAGATTATAGGAAGAATTTTGGAGAACACCCTTGGAAGGTGGCCATACAACGAGTTCAGCACTGGGCCTTTCAATCTCAAGAGGACCAGAGGCAGGCGGGGGAGGAAGGTCATCAATGACTTCCTTCCCAGCTGCTTGGCGTGACCTGGCATAATCCTTCGACCGAGTGGCTATAGAAATAGGTGCAACACTATTCATCATTAAAACCTGAGACCTAAACGGTGTAGATGGCGAAGGTTGCTCGACCATCTGGGTCTGCTGAGATGGAAAAGGTTCCTTAAGAATTGCCGGAGTTCCCTTAGAGCCCTTAAGAAGTTGACTAACCTCAGATCATCCAGGAAAATATTTGGTGTAGTGGTCTTCATCACAAATTAGGCAAGGGTACTTCAATTTTCGCTTTGAACCATCATCAACACACGGTTTTGATGATTCTGGTTATGGAGCATTGGATTTGGCTTTGCCTTTTCCCTTCTTTTTCCCTTTGGAAGTCTTGTCCGCAGGATTGGCCTGGATGGCATTGACCTCCGCGGTCTTCCCAGAATTTGGAGTAGCCTGAGGAGCAGAATTGTTGGAAAATTTTGATTTCTGCTTCCCATTGGATGATCTGAAAATGGAAGGTACTTGAAAAGGGTGCAAGGTATCCATTTTCCATTATGTAAATGAGTGCAAAAATACTCTAAGTTTAAATCTGAAAATGTGAGAACTTCATATTTCTAATACAGAGATAGACTGTAGGGGAATTTACCGGATATTTCACCTTTTAAAGAAAGGATGAATCCAAAGGCTACCTGGCCCTCTTATAGACTCTGCCTAAAGAAATAATAGAAGTGAACACTCGGATTTAAGTAAAATGATCTTGTTTTAAACTTGATGTTATGCGAAAAATGAGCTTGCAAATGGTGTATGTCTTTTCACTGTTTATGTATCTTAAGTGTAATTGTTTTTGCTAAAACTTAACATGGGTATTATCAAAAATATTCAGCAATATAATATCAAAACACAACAGCAATATAATATAGGAGTTCACCCCAACTCTTGGGCTACATCTCTTGGATCAAGCCTCCCAAAATGGGCTTGTCCTCTTGTATTAAAAGCTCTCAAATGCAATACAAGATTATAAGTGTCTCAATAGAAAAATATGAATATATAAGCTGATTCAGAAGGCAGGAAAAAGCTAATAATACCTTTTCAAATTCACTAAACAGTGAAAGATTACCATAAACATTGATTTCTTCATCAAATGTCCTGTTGGTGCTTTAAAATTATCTGCAACTTTTCGAGCTGTAGAAGTCCTCAAATTCCTTTGAAACCACTTCCAATGGCTTCATAAGGTCGAAATTATCTAAAATAGAGCTTTGGTTCACCTTAAACTAATAACCACAACTCAAAACAACTCAAACCCCAAAATGGCCATGGTGGCCCTGAAAACACTCCTAAAGGTTTTCGGCCTCTGAAAGTCTTCAAACAGAGCTAAGACCTGTTCCAATGGCTCTAAAATGCAGGAAATAGTCGAAAATGACTTTTGGTTCACCAAAAAAGGTTAACCACAGCTCAACCAAACTCAAAACCAAAAATGGCCCTAGTGGCTCAAAAAAATTCTCTAAAGCTAAACAGGCTGCAAATGAGCTCCCATGGCTCTGAAATCTATGCCATTGAGTCCAAAATGCTGAGAACATACCAAATCAAAAAAAAATTCGTTCCAAAAGGTTGAGTAATGAGAAATTTATGACCAAAACAACTTTGCCCCAATTTCCTCCACTAAATGTGGGGCAACTGCCAGTTAACTCCACTAAAAGTGGAAGTCCACCTAAATTTGGGAGCGCCTCCAGAATCTCTGCCATATTAAACTCCACTAAAAGAAAGCTTAATTAAATATTAAACATGATATTAGGCTCCTTAAGCACTCTTAATCCTTAAGCTCCCACACTGGTCATATGATGAGGTTCCATGGGAGGAGGATTGGCCCCTCCGTGCTCCGTCGGACCCACTCCACTAAAAGTGCAATAACTTCTTCATATGGTAACAGATTTGAGTGTCGTTCATGGCACCAGTACTGTATCGCCGAGGCATATCCCATCGCTTAGGTTCCAAATCAATTTGAGCACTTTTATTTTTGAGCTTTTTCCCAAGCTCAGATTTGAGCTCCTGATCACACCTCCCAAATGAGAGGCTTTTGGTCCCCAAAAGCTTACTGAAATGAAGAACTGAACTGTAGTACAACAAATGAGAGAATAAAAATCCTCTTCTCTTCAGCCCTTCAAACACTTTTTCCTTACAAAGCAAGTGAATTTGAACCACAAATGAAAAGAAATCGACATTTCCCTTTTTGAATGCGCTTGTCCACAACTGTCCACAACTGACCTTCTTGAACTCACACAGAAATTTCTGGCGAGAAATTTACAGAATGAAACTGTACAACGCTGCCTTAATCAATTATCTAAAGTGGTTCAAAACAAATAAGATATTACAGCATAAAATACATGCATACATCTGAAATTTGCATATGTACAAAAGGAGTACGTCTTACTGTGTCAAGAAGTCCATCCACTTCTCGCCAAGCCACTTCCATGGCGACTTTTTTTGTTGCAACTTTTCCCCATGTGAAACTTCCCTTTCCACATCAATAATGGAATCCATGATTCCACCTTCGCCAATATTTGTTTCCTCTTGCTACATGTGCGTGGGACGATGAGTTGGATGCAAAGTCCAACAATGAGAGACAACATGTCCCTTCTTTTGGCAAAAAGTGCAAATGATATGCACATTCTTTGAAGGTAGTATTTGCTTCATCTGCTTCTTGTGTGCCTTCTTCCTCATCCAGCATCTCGAAACATGATGGTTACATCGACCACAATATGTACAATAATTCTTTCTTCCATTAAAGCATGTAAAATTATCATGCAATCTTTGAAGAATGGCTTCTTTCTCTTCCTGCATAGCTAGCAATTGTGCACGAAGTTGAACACTTTCCCTTTGATCCTCAAGGAGAATCTTCACCATGTCCTTCATCTTAAAGAACTCATTCTTCATGTCATCATTGAAGATTCTCGTGAAGGAGGAAACTTCACTTGTAGAAAAAGTTGACATTATGTAAATGTTCAAACAACCAAAAGGAACTTCCAAAGAAAATTCCTCAAAGCTTTCAATCAAACGACAAGCTTTTAGCCAAATGTTAGTAAAGAGCCCTTTTCATTCAAGCAGCCATAAAACACAAACTATTGGAGTTTGTTTTCCAAAGATAATCTTGAGGTAAATTGGGTAAGGAAAATAGTCTTCAATCCTTTCCAAGACTCAGCTAACAACAGCTATCCTTCCAACTCAAGAAAACTCATACATGCAACCATTTTGCAACCAATAAAACAGTAAATCTCTTACATTGTTTTAAAACCTTTTGCACAATAACAAATGCTCAACCCGAGCTCTAATACCATCTGATCTGAAAATGGAAGGTACTTGAAAAGGGTGCAAGGTATCCATTTTCAATTATGTAAATGAGTGCAAAAATACTCTAAGTTTAAATCTGAAAATGTGAGAACTTCATATTTCTAATACAATAATAGACTGTAGGGGCATTTACCGGATATTTCTCCTTTCAAAGAAAGGATGAATCCAGAGGCTACCTGGCCCTCTTACAGACTCTTCCTAAAGAAATATTAGAAGTAAACACTCAGATTTAATTAAAATGATCTTGCTTTAAACTTGACGTTATGCGGAAATTTAGCTTGCAAATGGGGTATGTCTTTTCATTGTTTATGTATCATAAGTGTAATTGTTTTTGCTGAAACTTAACATGGGTATCAGCAACAATATTCAGCAATATAATATCAAAACACAACAGCAATATGATATAGGAGTTCACCCCAACTCTTGGGCTACATCTCCTGGATCAAGCCTCCCAAAATGGGCTTGTCCTCTTGTATTAAAAGCTCTCAAATGCAATACAAGATTATAAGTGTCTCAATAGACAAATTTGAATATATAAACTGATTCAGAAGGTGGGAAAAATATAATAGTGCCAAATTTGGGAGCGCCTCCAGAATCTCTGCCATATTAAACTCCACTAAACTGAAGCTTAATTAAATATTAAACTTGAGATTAGGCTCCTTAAGTGCTCTTAATCATTAAGCTCCCACACTATTCATATGATGAGGTTCCATGGGAGGAGGGCTGGCCCCTCCATGCTCCACCGGACCCACTCCACTAAAAGTGCAATAACTTCTTTATACAGTAACGGATTTGAGTGTCGTTTGAGGCACCGGGATCGTATCGCCAAGGCCTATCTCGTTGCTTAGGTTCCAAATCAATTTGAGCACTTTTATTTTTGAGCTTTTTCCCAAGCTCAGATTTGAGCTCCTGATCACACCTCCCAAATGAGAGGCTTTTGGTCCCCAAAAGCTTACTGAAATGAAGAACTGAACTATAGTACAACAAATGAAAGAAAAAAATTCCTCTTCTCTTCAGCCCTTCAAAATTTTTTTCCTTGAAAAGCAAATGAAATTGAACCACAAATGAAAAGAAATCGACATTTCCCTTTTTGAATGCACTTGTCCACAACTGTCCACAACTGAACTTCTTGAACTCACATAGAAATTTCTGGCGAGAAATTTACAGAGTGAAACTTTACAACGCAGCCTTGATCAATGATCTAAGGTGGCTCAAAACAAAAAAGATATTACAACAAAATACATGCATACATCCGAAATTTGCATATGTACAAAAGGAGTACGTCTTATTATGTCAAGAAGTCCATCCACTTCTCGCCAAGCCACTTCCATGGCGACTTTTGCTGCTGCAACTTTTCCTCATGTGAAACTTCCCTTTCCACATCAATAATGGAATCCATGATTCCACCTTCGCCAATATTTGTATCCTCTTGCTGCATGTGCATGGGACGACGAGTTGGATGCAAAGTCCAACAATGAGAGACAACATGTCCCTTATTTTGGAAAAAAGTGCAAATGATATGCACATTCTTTGAAGGTTGTCTTTGCTTCATCTACTTCTTGTGTGCCTTCTTCCTCATCCAGCATCTCGAAACATGATGGTTAAATCGACCAAAATATGTACAAGAAATCCTCTTATGTTGCTTTGCATGCTTGCCATAAGCTGCATGTCTACCATCTTTTTGCTGCAACAAATTCTTCAAACAATGGTAAGGAATATTGCCATCATGAAATTTATGTAATTGAGAACTTGGGAGAAATGTTCTCTTCAAATTTGCATCACATTCTTTGCTGACATTTCGCTAAAAGCTTGTCGTTTGATTGAAAGCTTTGAGGACTTTTCTTTGGAAGTTCCTTTTGGTTGTTTGAACATTTACATAATGTCAACTTCTTCTACAAGTGAAGTTTCCTCCTTCACGAGATTCTTCAATGATGACATGAAGAATGATTTCTTTAAGGTGAAGGACATGGTGCAGATTCTCCTTGAGGATCAAAGGGAAAGTGTTCAACTTCGTGCACAATTTCTAGCTATGCAGGAAGTGTTAGGTCCCTATATCACTAGTATAGCCCCTTATTATTGTTAGTGTAAACCCCTTATTGTTATTGTTGTACCCTTGTAACCCCCATTTTGTTATTATTGTGCCCTTAAATTATTATTGTTAGGTCGGCTAGGATTACATTGTGGCTCACTAGGATTACATTATGGCCCCATGGACTCCTATATATAGAAAGGAGGTTTTGTAAATTGTATCATCCAAGAATTGTTCATTCATGTAATGTATTGGAGGTTGGCCCCTCGAAGTGGCTTATTTCTAAGGCGTTGATATCTCTTTTCTTCTCTTTTTGGAGTTGGTTACACAACATTTGGTATCAGAGCTTGGGATTCTAGGGTTTCGCTGCTCCAAACAGGTCATCGTGGCATTTTCGCTATAACGTTTTTTCTACGAAGTTTCAGAAGCTGAAATTTTTAGGGTACGAAGCAGTGACAGAACTAAAAATGACTAACTTAAACGACTAATTTAGTTTAGGGATAAAATATATGACTATATAATAAGTGACCAAACTAAAAGCGACTAACTAAAATGACTAATTTAGTCTAGGACTAAAATATATGACTAGATAATAAGTGACCAAACTAAAAACGACTAACTAAAATGACTAATTTAATCTAGGACTAAAATATATGACCAAATAATAAGTACAACAAGTGTATGAATTAGTCATTTATGTTAGTAATTGTTAATTGTGTCACTCTAGAAATGAAATATTGCAATTTTGATATTGAAGTGTGATTTGGTCGAATTTTATTGGTTGCAATGTATTTTGGTGGCCCAATGGGAAGCTTCCACGTGGCCCAACTAGAGGCCACCACGTGGCTCTTCCACATTGGCTAAAAAATTGTTAAAGGTTGAAAGGCCTTGGCAGGATTCAAACCTGACCTGCCATAACAAACTCCAAAGCCTTACCATCTCACCTATAGGTGGTTCTCAACCATAATGTCTGCCACTTATATTTGAACGACATGTATGGGCGCGTTGGGAGGAAGGGTCGAGCGGTGAGCCCTGACCCCAGCTAGTCGTATCACACCCACGGGACCTGTCACGGAGGCGGACTGAGGAAAGGAGCATGGACCAACCCTAACTCCTAGTCATTTTCATAAGCCATGTTCACTTAGTCATGTTCACAAACCCACATATTTTAACTATAAGAAACTTTTTATTATTAATATTATCTCTCTCTCTCTCTATATATATATATAATTCGTGGATATGGTTGCAATATTCATTCATGATTTCAAAATATATTTTCACTGATCTTTTATTCTTAAGATTTGTAAAAAAATTATTTAAAAATAAAATCTTTGAAGATAGCTTATACTCTAGTTAATAACATATTTACCATAGTTTAATTTCCAGTATACTTTGAGTAAATCTTTGCATAAAAAATGGATATGAATACTTAACTAGGATTACTTCCATAATTATTTATGTGGTCCTTAACACTTGTGTAAAAGTACAACTATAAATGTATAGTTTTATTAGTGGTTACTACCCATCAAGTAAATAATTTGTCCACTTCACTTCTCATTTTTTTTTTTTAAATTTCCAAAACAAATCTATATAGAACCGTAAACATATCTATATAAAATTATATTTTACTATTGAGCATTATTAATTTAAAATATATGAAAATAATTATAAATATTCAATTTCCTAACTATCTAAAAATAGTAACCTTCCAATCAATATAAAATTATATTTTCCAATTAAGGATTTTCAATTTAATCTATATAGAATTCTATTTTCAATTTAATCTATAAAGAATTCTATTTTCCAATTAAGTATTATTAATTTAAAATAAAATATATGTAAAAAATCATAAATATTTAATTTGGTAATTCACTAAAAATAAAATTAACGTTCAAATATATATAAGATTCTATTTTTCTTATTAATTAATGTTATTAATTTAAAATATTTTTAAATAATAATAAATATTCAAATGTGTAACTATGGCGCCATAATGAATATCCTATGTGTAACATTAATTTAAAATATTTTTAAATAATAATAAATATTCAAATGTGTAACTATGGCGCCATAATGAATATCCTATCAATTGTGTAACTATATGAAAATAAAAAGGGCGCCATAGTGAATATCATTTCAGAAAAACAGTGTTGTGCGCCCCATTCGACCTCTTCAATCATCTAGGGCATTCGACCTCTTCAATCATCTAGGGCAAACAGTGATGAAAAACCCGAGCAAGATGTTAGATCACGCCGGAGGAAAAGGAAAATTTACAGCAAAATTTACAGCAAAAGGAAGCAGAGTACTCATCCCTCGGCACCACTGCAAATACATGGTTGCAACCTAACCTAAGTGGCGAAGGACTAGCAGCTCGTGAGGGGGACAATGATTTCAGAAAAACAGTGTTGTCCGCCCCATTCGACCTCTTCAATCATCTAGGGCAAACAGTGATGAAAACCCCGAGCAAGATGTTAGATCACGCGGGAGGAAAAGGAAAATTTACAGCAGAAGGAAGCAGAGTACTCATCCCTGGGCACCACTGCAAATACATGGTTGCAACCTAACGTAAGTGGCGAAGGACTAGCAGCTCGTGAGGGGCACAATGCTGCAATCATTGATCACCGTATATCTATATTGGAAGTTTTCGAAAAGCTCAAGATGAATCTGAAGAGATATACCTTTACATACTAGACACAGGTAATCCACTCTGTTGTTAGTCTCCTTTATTGTTTATGTAGGGTTATGAATTTTGGTCGGTTGTTGAAAATTTCATTTCATAAATTGATTTGTGGATGCATGTTGATGTTCCCTTCGATGGTTTATTTTTGGATTATTTTACATTTACGCTGGTTTGCTACCATAGAAATGGCGTAGCACGCATTGAAATTTAATTACATTGTTGGAAAATCTATCTTTGTATTGGTAGGACATATGTCTTTTTATATTTTTTCATTTTTATTATGTTCTTTTCTTCTTTTAAGATTATGCAAATTTTTAAATTTTTTTTAACAATCTTTTTCCCAGTTTTTGGATGTTTTGGCATAAAGGCTTCTTTATCATTTTCTATGTGGAGATAGGGCCAATTTAATAACGGGCTGTTGAGATTTCAAAGAGTTTTTAGATTTATGGTGAACACTTCAACAAACCCTAATCTAGCCAAACAAAAAGCTTAACAACAATTTGATAATGATCACACTGGAGATGACCCTATCCCATGAGCTTTAAAAAATTAAAAAGAAATTCAACACAAGATTGAAAATTTCACTGTACAATTACAAGTGCTTAAGAAGATCATAAGGATTTTTAAGATTTACAGTAAACACTTCAACAAAGCCTAATGCAGCCAAACAAAAAAAAATTAACACTTTAATAATGATCACACTACAGATCCTTGGATGTAGGTGAATAGACAGGCCTTGCTGGAAGGCCACATGGCCTCTCTGCTGTCATGTAGCTGGCCTCACCACAAGGTGACACCTGCTTCAGGCGTGAGTGCCTTAAATAACCTCAGCTAGTTGATGACCTCATTCATTTCTGGGCATTCACTCTGGTGTACTAAGAATTCAATTCTACCTCGACCGCTTTGTTGCATTCACTGGCCTTTTATGGGCAATGGTGCCATCTCCCCCCTGCATTCTTCACACACCTCCATCCGGTTCTCTCTCAAGCTTGCTTTGCAAGTTCTTGTTCTTTGTTATGCTTGTCCCCGCTGTGCATCTGCTGCTCATGCTGCCATCCATTAGCCCTCCGCTCATCCGTTTCACGTTGTTGCACATCCGTCCCCTGCTCATCAGTCTCTTTCCGCTCATTGTGTCCCTCCCTTTCATCCCTAGCACTCCACAGAAATCATGCCTCGCCACCATCGTATGTGTTTCCACAGTGGTGGTGGTTGTGGTGGTCCCTCTCGCCCTCCAATTCCACTCTTGGCGGAGCGCATTGTGGCTTTCTCGGTGGCCTTGGATGCACCGAAGGTTTCTGACCCCAAGATTCTTTAAGCCCATTTCTCAATTCGAATTCCAGAAATTCAACAAGACAATTCCAGCTCTAGTTCGAGGAAGAGGCCGAGAAAATCCACATTCTCTCTCTCTTCTTCCCCATTGCCCAAAAAAATGGTGGCCCTACCTGTCAAAACCCTGGAGGAAACCTCTTACAGCATGGGCAACAGCTCTGTTGAAGGTGTCAGGCAACCTGACAATGCGGAAGACATAGGCGCTCGCTCCACCTCCATGTCGGAGCTGGCTCCTCAGCTCTCCAAGAGGGAGGAAGCTCTCTCTGATGATGGGTGCTACATTGTGGAAGAACCTCCGCATATGCAACAACAGGATGCAAAGGACCAACTTCAGTAGTGCCATCGCTCCTTTGTCTCCAGTATTTTCAGGCCTTGCTACAGTTTCTTTGCTTACTTTTCTTATGCACAATAATCTTAGTTTTATGAATACTCTGTCAACAGCTGGTTTCCCCATCTGGCGCAGCTTCTCCTATGTTTTATGGTACTCTCTATGAGTTGGTTTTCCCCGGGGGCAGCTCCATTTCTGATTTTTTGAACTATCTCTGCGAGCTGGTTTCCCCCCATGGGGCAACATGACTGTACTTTTTTGTACTATATAATAGAAATTAGTATTATTCAGGAAAAAAAAATGATCACACTACAAATGAACCCATAGCATCAGCTTGAGAAAGAAATCCAACATAAGAGAAAAGATCACCATCCAAACACAGGAACTCAAGAAGAGAGTGCTATAGGTAAGCTGCACCGAGGATTTTTTCAATTAAACAACTTGAATAAATGATTTACTGTCGAAAATGTAGCGAGCAAGGTATTTTTGCGTGTGCCTTAGCCAGTGAAGACCTTGAATTGTCCTCATGAGTTAGACTTCAGTTAGGATGAGTTATTTCTATTTTACTGGAATAATCATCAATTTAGCATGCGTGGAGTTCGATCTTCAGTTATAAGAGGAGTTTTCGTCAGTTTAACTACATGATTGGGTGGCAGTTATGAGTTCAGTTAGAACATACTCGAGCTTCAGTCTTGATTGAAGGACGAACGAGTTAAGAACTCTAGTGTTGATTGGAGGGAGAAAGAGTGACACTCTCAGTTAACTCGTCAATCAAAAACTCGAGTTCTAAATCTGAAATAGCCTAATTTACTATTTAGCATGGATCAAATTTATAAAGAGAGGAAAAATACACAAGGAAAGGACAATTGTTTTATGCACAAAGGTTTGTGTGACAAGACAACTCACGAGTTTGTGAGAGGAGCCTTGATTGTCGAGAGTGCAAGAATTGTGTCCTAAGAAATAGGAGGAACAAAAGTGCTAGGGAATAAGAGATTGATTGTGTGCAGAGCTTGTGTCCTAAGCAGTAGTAAGTCACAAGTGTGCAAGATTAAGGAGAAGAGAGCAGAGTTTGTAGAGCAAGTCAAGGCGGAAACAGAGGATGAAGTCTAGATATAGAGGACAGTCTTATTCACATTGTTAGGATCCAGACAGAAGTGAATAAGACTGTCCTCTATGGACGCCCAAGATCATGGTAAGATGACTGTGGAATAGTTTTGCATTTCTGTAGAGTCTATACTCATTGTTGACAAATGAAGAAGTATGAGTGGGCATGTAGCTCTGTATTTTATCCTGATGCAGACAAATTGGAACATCACTTTGTAGGTAATCCTGTGGCAACAAGGCGAACTTCTCCACTCCCATCCAGAACACCACCACCTCCACCTACATTGAAAGACCAAGATCGTCAATCACCGCCTATGGTACAACCAGATTCAAAGGCAATGCAAGGTGGTGTTGGTAGTGGGAGCTCTTTAGGAGCATTTTGGTCAAGTCAGTATGCACAGGAATCTGTGCCTGTGGATGACAAAGGCCCTGTGTTTGATAAGGATCCTGGGAGTGAAAGTGTATTCAAGCAGAGGTCACAAAGCCCTGAAACTCATCCAAAACAAGGCATTTTAAGTTCACCAAAGGAAAACCAGCCTAGAGCTGGACATATTTTGAAAAGTGGTATGTCAAACTTTAAGAAGAAGGTGCATGCCTCACCACAACCTACAACTCGGCAGGGATATGATGAAATGAATTCAGATATAAGCCAGATAAGGCTTAGCTCTGAAGATACTGACCAAGGGGATGAAAACACAATCGACTCTGGTGTATCTCCAGTGAAGGCTTCAGCTTCAGAATTTGGTGGGTCATTTCATGACGATTCATTTAATGCATTTGTTGCAGATTTCGATAACCATAAGCCCACCACTGGAACTAGTGTGTTTGGCAAAGAAAGCTTACAAGTAGAAGTGGATAGATTGAAAGAAGAGCTCGAGCAGGTGCGCTTAGAAAAGGCAGAAATCACATCAAAGTATGAAAAATTGACAGCTATCTGCCGTTCTCAAAGGCAAGAGATCCAAGAGTTAAAACAGACCTTGTCTACAGCATCTGCTCCGAACTTCACCACATTCAGTAAAGAAGGTAGCACAAAACCAGTCATATCCCAACAGACACAAGTGCAACAGCTGAAACAACAGCAAAAACAACGGTTGGTCCCTGGAAGCTGGCACTCAGGCATCAAGGTTTGTTCCTATTGCAATAATTTCTGATGCTGGTTGTGTAGTGTGCTTGATATTCCTGCATCTTAAAAATCTTTTTAGAAATATGTTATCTCTAGAAATCCTTTCTTCTCGACCAAAAAAAAGGTAATTTTATTTCATATAGAGTGAAATTACATACAGCAGATGATAAAAGCATTCATAATAACATTAACACGGGTCAACGGTAAGATATAGATATGTCCATCATATACTGTCCTTATAGTAAACACTTTATATCATCCTACATATTTCTACAAAAATGGAGATCAACGGTAATCAAAATAATACAGAATATAACTGTTGCCATTTGTCCATCAAAAAATATTTCTGCACAGTTCTCTTATACAAATTCAGTCATTAAAAACATGCTATTTATTGCCTTGTCAACAGAAAATGAAAACCGTAGTAGAAAGAAGCATGAGTAAACTGTGAGCACAGTTCAGCCTGATCTTCCATGATGACCCAGCCACTTCTGGCTAGACTGAGATGCTCCTTTGACAATCCATCAGCCATATGATTCCTTTTTGTGTAGATGTGGGATAAAGAGATAGAATGATTGCTGATAAGTGATCCAATCTAGCTGAAAATATTGGTACTTCCGCTTCCTTGGAACTTTGACAATTTGAGTGCAACAAGATTTATTGACCATGCCAATTGATCTTCCTCATTCTTTAACCTCACAAAATTGGATCTAAGTTTGTCAATATACAAATCCCATATAATATATATCTGCATCTTCTTCCCCAAGATCCAGATCCCTCCCAGTACTTGATGCCAAATAGTGGTTCTGTTCACATTGGCAATTTGTGATAGATCAAAGAAGCCCCTGGATAGCAAATACAGAGTGATATGGTCTGGAATCCTATAATCATTACCACAACCTACCCAGGAATCCACCCCAAATTTTACCCTTGTTCGCCTCATCACTCCAAACAAATCTGTTACCTACTAATCGAAAAGTGAAGACAACCATCCATTAGTTAGGCTCTTTACAGGATTTCTTATTAGCCATCCATTGCTTCATAGGAAATATACTTTTCTTTTATCACTTGGGCATGTGAGCCATCACTCCAAGTCTCCATGCACTTTTTTCTTATAAAGCTTTGGAAAATAAGAAAATGTTCTAAAGTCCCTATCTACCCTGGGCTTCTGGAACTGATATCCTCTTCCAATTAACTAGTGGTATACACTCTCTATCTTTGCACTTAACCTTCTAATTACCTCCAAAATTCCCTTTTGTATCCAGGATAAAGACATCCAGCTCTCTAACACTGCTTTGACCAGGACCAAATGACCCCCTTTAGACAACCAATGATTGCACCATAAGTTTAATTTTTTTCTCCACTTTTGTGATAAGACATTGCTGACATGTTTCCTGATATTTATTTGGGTAAAGTATAAAGTCCAGGTACTCCATATCACTCTCCATATCAAACAGTTGATAAGGAGACAGAGCAGACATAAAAGACTTGCTCCTTATCAGTGATGCCACAAGGAACGGGTACTTATTGTCATTGTTCCACATCCCTGTTGCCAAGCAGAAAAGATCTATACTATCTTTCAGTCTATCTGCACTTCTCTTAGAGCTATCACAGAAATTTAGTAACAAAAAGAAGATATGGCAAAGTACAAGTATTTGCAACTTTGATTTCTTTAAAATATCCAGCCCTAAGAACTTCCTTCAAGCCCCACTAAGGCCTTCTGCTACAATAGGAAACAATAGTGGAGAAATGAGGAAACAGAGGAGACAGAAAGACTTAATCCTCGTCAGTGATACCACAAAAGGAAATGGTGCTGGTCCAAATCGATCTGCATACCTGTTGCCAAGCATAAAAGATCTATAATATGTTTGAGTCTAGCTGCATCCCTCCTAGAGTCATCGCAGAAAATTAGTGACAAGTATGTCACCAACAAAAAGATTTGACAAAGTACAAGTATTTATAACTTTGATTCTCTAAGAATTTTGAACCCTAAGAGTTTCCTTCAAAGCACCAGTAAGGCATTCTGCTACAATAAGAAACAATAATGGAGAAAGGGGGCATCCCTGTCTCACTGTCAGGTCTAAAAAACTGAGCTGCAGCTCCATTTATAATAAGTGGAGAAAGATACACAAGTGACACAATTCATCACAAATGTAACAATCTGTGCAGAGCATTCCAAATGTATTATCATTAATCACAGGTAGAGCCAGCTGACTGTCATATGCCTTTGAAATTTCCATCTTCACCACCATAGCCTTGAGCTTCTCCACTTTAATAGAATGTAATTCTTCTTGTGCCACCCCCACATTCTCATGGATCGACCTCACTTCCAGGAAACTAAATTGCTCACCAGAAATCTGATTTGGAAAAATCTCCTTTTACCTGCAGGAAGTTATCTTGGAGATGATTTTATAAATGAAATTACAGAATGAAGTCGGCCTGAATTTTAGAAATGAACTGGGGTTATCAGTCTTTGGAATCAGTGCACTGTGCAGTAAAGGTAGCATTATAGGATGCGAGGATTTTTCCAGAGAATCTGGACTTCTCATTAACTTTCCACCAGTCTTCTTCTATGAAATGAAAAAATCCTCATAAGAATTCCACAGGCAGCCCATCAGGTCTGTGGCTCTTATATTTTGAAAACTTTGAAGAATCCATTACATTTTGGTTGTCTTCAGGATTTGCAAAACTAGGGAAGAATGTAGACATTCTTAAAACCTAAGCTATTATTGCTCTTCGCTCACCCTTATAAATAGATCCTAAATAACTCACACCCTCTTGCACTATATCTTTGAAGCTAGTTTCCAGTAATCCGTCTGATTTTTCTACCCTCCACAGTGTATTTTTTTCCTTTAGGTTGCAAATGATGAAAAAACTGACGACTTTTCAACCCAAGCTTGTAGCCACGATGCCCTACTTTTTAGACTCCAGGAATTTTCTTTATCCAAAAGCAGTGCCCTCTTCTTTACAGTGTTGCAAACATCTCGATAACATCCCGATTTTATCTCAAAATCACGATTTTTTGGCGTGGCCAATTTTTGCCTATTTTTACTGATATTTTCCTGATTTTTACGATTTTTTGGTTTTCTAGACCCTTGCCGATTGTCTCCCAATGTTGAAGTTCGCAACATTGCTTCTTTGCTTCCAGCTCATTCACCTCTAATTTTGTGACTCAATTAAGAAACCAAAACCATCACTTGTGTACAGGGAATCTAGTTTTGCCTCCACTTCCTAGAGCAACCTCTCCTTGTGTATTTTTTAAGTTGCCAACTCAATGGACCTGTTTAGCCCTTTTGAGGTTCTACTCAAATTGTAGAGCAGCTTATCCCTGAGAAGAACCATCAAATGAAATCCAGACATCCTTTAGTTTCTTGACATATTTCTCCTCCTTAACCATTCAGGATCTAGGTTGAAGGGACGAGGGCTTTTTTCTTAGTAGGAGCCAATTCTAGTATTACAGGGGAGTGGCCAGAGTCCCCTACACACAATACTGACTATTTGATCTGATAGCTTCATCTAAAAAGAGGTCTGATATAAGAAAATGGTCCAGCCTTTTCACAATTCTATCTACTCCAGCCCTCTTATTTCTCTATGTAGGGGAGAACTTTATTACCTCAATATTTATCAGTTCTACTTCATCTGTTTTTCAAAAATATACTTTGATAGATAATCCACATGAGCAGGTCCCTATATCTCTGAAGCACCCAAGGAGAAATTGAGATTCCCACCCAAAATTGTCAAACCTTGGTTGAGCCATCCCCGGTGGAAGACTCTGTCCCAACACTCAACTTTGTCAGTATATGGGCCATATATGTTCAGGAGAGAAAGTTCTCTTGGCAGGTCTTGGCAGTATAGTTAGCACCCAAATCTGAAGAGAATGACCAACAATTAGAGTAGGTGAAGGACTGTTTTCTCCACCCAAAGATTAGTCCTCCCACCTCCCTAGCATCAATAAACGTAAATTGCCATCCCATAAAAAGCCATTCCAAGTCACTTACGATTCTACCCCATACATTAATAGTTCAATGTAGCGCATAACATCTGGTGTGTGCACATTAACTAACCCCTTAAGAACAATTTTTTTGAGGGATTGAATAAATCCTTGTTTAGGGTTAGGGCAATAATTTAAAACTGACTAACAGGGCATTTGTTCCTCTTGGAACTCCTTCCAGCAATAGTTATTTACTACCAAACAATATCTCATTACAAGTGTGTTTTTGTGCTAATGACATACAGGATTTTTTTCCCTTAATACTAATTTAGTGAGCTTTTTTCATCCACAAATGCTAAGCCACCTTCAACATCATTAACGAAAATAAAACCCTCCTTATTTATAGGATGGAGATTATATTTTCAGGCATCAAAATTTTATCCTCATATATGGACATGAACTCCTTATCATCACTTAAGTTCACAGTATTAATGGAAGAAGTGGGTTCCTTATCAGGCCAATCAAATAATTTTGATATTAAAAACTGAAAAGAAGATTCATCAAAAATTAAATTCAAGGAGGCCTTTGGGTTGGGGACATACTAAATTAGTAAGTTCTTTAATTGGATATCCTGCTTCTATGAGCTTAAACTGTGGATATTTCTGTGGAGTATGCTTAGTCTCCAACTTGACTACTTTTTGTGGACACTCCAAGGGAGTCAATGGCAACTGAAGTTTTTCCTATACACCCTCCACAACACCATCAGAGCCTATGTCCATTAAAGAAGTCTGAGTCTACCCCTTTTTACTTGGTGTCTACCTTTTCCAACTTTTCTCTAGAATCCTCAGCTTGAGACTCTTTTCAGGGCCAATTCTGTTTCTAGTTAGGCATGCTTCATTCCACTGCAAGTTGGCAATAGGAATGGCATCTCATGCGCTGAAAATGAATGCCTTCATATTCCATAATTTATTCAAACTATAGGTTACCTTTTTTAGAGAAATTTCCTCTGCCAAGCCCTCCCTTAAATCCACACCCACTAATACGTAAGCCATATTCATAACTACTGTACTCCTGAAGGATAGATCTGCTTATAAAAATGCCAACGGAGTTTCTGATTTCCCTGAAGACATCATTGGGCCAAAAGGTTACAGGAATACTTGGTTAATTTACCCAGATTGGAACACAATCCATTCTTTTCATCTTTGCATCAAACACAGGTGACTAATGTTTGAAGAGTAATGGTTGGAAGCCCCATTTCGACTGACTATTTAGAACCTTCTTTGCAACTTGGTGAGATCAAAGTACAAAAGCCAATCATTCTTGAGTTAGCGCAAAACAATTTGGTAGATAGTCCAAGAACGGCACCAATTTTCCCACCAACCACTACTTTAGAATCTTCTCCGCCTTTCTCCTTCCCTGAAACTTCCCAACGATTGCTGATCCCACCATATCTAAAATTCCATCCATCTTTACAACTTTTTCCAACACCCAAGTTTACTGGATCCTTTCTCCTCTCGACACACTTTCGGCTCTGCCAAAACCCATTCACCTGACCATCTGATATAGGATTCATAACTTAACTACCCCTCTCCAAGTGGAGACTAGGATCCAAATTTTCCGGCGTCAGTTGATCACTGGTAAACCCATGGTAATTACTACTTATCATGAAATCCAGACATGAATCCACTTGTAGAATTCCGAAACCCTACCACAATCCAAAGAGATATTGCTGGATACCTTTCTAAAACCTAAGGGATGAGTAACCTGTGAACACGAGCCTTCAATACACTTGGACTTCTGGATAGTTGTGTCTCTGAGCTCCACACACGCATGAGTAAAGGCACCAGATTGAGATCTGCCTTAGATACAACCACCCAAGCATTGTATGGACGAAAAGGTATCCTCTTCTGACATCACCTGCTGCAAACCCACTGCCCCAGGGTACAAAACTGTCTTGAATACTGGTGAGCTGTTTAGGTAGACCTAGCACACTAGGGCAGGACCAGATTGGAAGACCCTCAGATGATTCATCTGAAAATCCCAAAAATTCTTTGTCCATCAGTTCGCCCCCTTCATCCATCAGTCCATCCCCAATTGGCCTATTGTATTCCAAGGATAAAGCTCTTATTTGATGGACCACCTGAAAGTATAAAATTTCTGTATCCTCTAAAATCATTTGATTCCTAGCTAGCCACACTCCCAAACATATCCAAACTCTAGAAATCGGAAATCCTATGCTGTTCTTTAAAGGAAAAAATAGAAAGAGGTTTTATTTTTATATAAAACTGGTTATTATATTAGTGGGTCTACAAACCTGCAATTTCAGGAATATATGTAAACTATACTTCAGAAACCGCCATCCCAAAACTGGTCCATACCTAAAATATGAAACTGCCATGACCCAAAAAATATTTGCTATAATTTAAATCACCTGGCTAAACCTTATCCACTGTACAATTTTGTGAGATATTATGTAGTAGCTTGACCTATTCCTAAAGCATAGGTGAGTCTAACTTCCCCTCTCATCCTCAAGAACTCCTCTATCCTTACCTAGGTAGCTTATTATTGGTTGCTCTGTCAAATTTTAGACATATCCACACTTCAAGGATTGTGTACAAACTTAAAAGCGAAGACTCTAGTTTACCAGTCATTTATTCCATATTATAACATTTCTGCGTCCCTTTTGTGTAGACTCTGTCCATTACCTCCTTCAAGTTCCAACATTGATTATATTATTTTCCCCTCAAGTAGGCAGTCTCATCTTGGTTTGCAGGGTTTCCCTAACTGAAATGGTGACACCTCCATATGGTTCCTTCTCTACTGACTATATCCTCACAAGTCCAAACAATGATAAAAGTAAACTTCCAAAAAGCTGATTTTTTCAACAAATACGCAACAATGCCTTTGCAAAATTTATGATACACTGTTCTGCAATCTCCATTCATATATTCTCCTTTATGTAACTATAAGCTCATGTATCTATTAGTCTTGCTTGTATCAACAGATGGTTGAGCATCTTCACAACGTCTCTTCAGCCCATGAAAGCCTCTCTTCTCAAGATTATTATGGGTTAGAATCTTATCATGGCGTGTGCCATGTAAAGGCAATGATTTGGATTGTCAAATGTTATCCCACAACCTTTTTCTTACCTCTAGGTCTCTCTGTCTAAGTAGGGGTATTTGATAGCTCTATTTGACTATATATTGTTTATTTTCTCGTCCGGATCCCAACAATGTGAATAAGACCGCCTTACAAGCTCCAAAACTCTAGCTATAAATTTTAAAATTGCAATATGTTAAAACATAATAATATGACTTTTTATTTTGTCGAAGACTATGAAAATTCACAACATATATATGTATTATGTAAAGGGAGAAAAACAGAAAGGAAAAAAAGAAGAACCTATGTTTTCATTTAAAACAAAAATCCAATACATATTCATATTAAGCTTAGATCCAAAACAGAAAGGTCGAAACATCTAGCCTTCATTGGAAAATTTTCCACATAAAAAGACACCAAATACCGCTCTAAACATGGATGGCGAGTGAGCTATTATCAAATGGTTATCATATAAACCACAAAATTGAAATTTTGTGTTTGTTCTTATTCAAGTTCGAGCTTTGCCTAAGACCCAAGCACACTTCATGGTCATGTGTGCTATTATGAATTGCATGTTGAGAATTTAAGGGCTATAGATTAATACAAATTCTCTTCTTTGATAACTACTTGTGAGCTAATGGTGTTAACTTTCTCATCAAGTCAATTATCAAAGTGCTTATACAATCGTAGAGACAAAATTGATCTTTCTTGTAAAAGAGTATTTGCACATAGTTACTTGAGGTTTCGACTTTTACAATTTTTTCTTCGCAGATAACTTAATCATATCCTTAGTCAATATCTCAATTCTTTCGCCATTTCCGTTAATTACTAACCTTTATCGAGAATACGCTCTTTTGCTACTCTTGGAAGTTGTATCATTCGCGCTCTTCCTTGTATAGGTTCCATAATCAAAACCTGTTTCTTGTATTTACTATCTTTCAAACGCGTCACCTTCGTACTTATATCACGACAATCTTGTCTCAGATATTATTTGTTAAAATTTTCCAAACTAGTTCTTTTCTTTTTAGTTGGTTCTTGAATCGTCAACTTCATAGAAAGAATCTGTATTCTTTCAACTCAATGTAACAGCTATTCCCAGAGATCCCCTTTAACGTTCTATTTCCCACCGTGTATTAATGTGACACTGCTTTTGACCTTTTTATTTTTGTGCTTTCCCATTGTAAATACCACCGTACATGTCTCTAACTTCGTTGACCATTTCTCGTCATGAGACCTCATGTCATGATA
Organism: Pinus albicaulis; assembly: GCA_034641835.2. NCBI lineage: Eukaryota > Viridiplantae > Streptophyta > Pinopsida > Pinales > Pinaceae > Pinus > Pinus albicaulis. The sequence goes on from JAXQQM020058201.1 coordinate 114,125, forward strand.
CCATCAAACCCAAATGGCATACTTCTCATCAAGCCGTGATGGCACCGAACTGAGACCTTTTCACTCGGAAAATGTAAATGCTGATAGATTACCACTGTACAGTTCCAAATTGCAGTGTCATACCATCATGTGATTGGTTATACCTAGGACCGTAAGTTGACTCCGTGATTATAAATAATCGAATATCTTTCACCGTAATACGGATTATACCGATATTTTTTTGTCACACCGTAGCTCTTAATCAAATACACCTTTATAACCGTCTTCCTCATCGCCTGGTATCGAAATAATCTTATAAGAGTAGTATTGAATTGAGGCAGCATGTACTTCAACACCGTGATGTTTAGATTATATCTTTCAGAACTTGCACCTTTAGTTTAATTATTGGACTGTCATTTCTTATGATTTGAGCCCCTTTGACATGGGTCTTTTTAGAATGTTTCTAGTCCTTTCAAACCCTTTGATCATAACTCAGCTCTATACCATGTTAAGAATTTATGTAACAGAGATTAAGGAGCAAATTTCTTCTTGATAACTACTTGTGAGTTTGCCGTAGTTATCCTTCATCAAGTCACGTGGTTATACAAATGTAGAGACAAAATTGATCTTTCTTTGTAATCGAGTATTTTGTATTGTTAGAAGGTAACCGATTGTACCCTTCCTTTTCTCTTTTACTTGAGTGTTTCGATTTTTACAATTTTTTCTCGAGATAATTCGAATCATATCCTTGTAGTCATATCTCAATCTTCCGCCAGCTTCAACACGATAATCCTTTAGTCGCTTTTCCTCGTAGAATACGTCCTTCGCTACTCTTGGCGGTGTATCATTCGCCTTCCTTTTAGATAAGTTCGCAATCAAAACCTGCTTCTTGTATTTGCTATCTTTCTAAACGTTGTCACCTTCGTACTTATACATAGACAATCTCGTCCTTAGATATGATTTGTTATACTCTCAAACCACGCAATTCTCGTTCTTTCTTCCACCTTTGTTAACTTCAAACATCACCGTAATTACATTAAATATTCGCAGCATTCTTTGCAGACAGACCGCAACCGTTCTTTTCTTTAATGTGTTCTACCCGAGACGTTAACTAATCTTGCTCCCTTCTTATGTTACCGTTCCGCAGAATCCACAAAATTTTCCTTTTGCACGTTGTATAACCTCGTATCATCCGCATATGTCTCTTTAACCGTAGCATATGTAGGTATATATAGTAGTTCTAGCCAAATAATTAAGCTGAACCTTTATAGCCATTAAGTAGGTCCATTTTAACATTTGTTTAGAAAATAAATCATAGGCATATCTTCAACGTTTGTAAGCCATTCTTCTCAAAAGAACGCTTTCGAGGTTATTCTTCACGCCTTTTACATGACTCCTTAATTACACTTATGTACCTAATAGACATCAAGAAGAAGTCTACAGACCCATATACTAAGAATCTTGCTCATGGTGTTCCTATGAAGCAAGTAAACCAAAAATTCATTTTTATTATTATCGACTTCTATTCATATAAGTACAATTACACAGTCATTATAAGGAAGACCTTACCTAGTTACACTTCTTCAACATTATAACCATATAATTTTGATGTTTCTTCTAGGTTGAGATTTTGTACTATTTTCATCGAGGATGCTACTATTGATGCTAGCGATGTTCTTGAGTTACTTGGTAGGATTTCCTTTGAAATTGGTTGTTGAAGGATATTCTTTATTCAAGATACAAAGAAGGGGAAATCAAGGATGGAGGCAATATAGCTAGGAAGCTTATTAGAAACGAGGGGATTTTGAGGTATTTCTCAAGAAGCACAGAAAATTTCAAGGTGAAATCGCTTCACAATTTTAATGTTCGATCAATTTTGTGCTTTTGGTTTGGTGATCTCTCATGTTGACAAGTGTACCATTTGTTAGTTTTTAGTTCGTGCTCACATTTGTTGGTTCTCAAGCTCGAGCACTTTATAAAAAAAATAGGCAAAGTAAAACAACACAAATGGTCCACTAGCTCTCTTTTTCATTTGCTTAATATTATAATGAAGTTTTATTAGAGGCATTGTTTGTTTGTTTATTTTGGTTAGAAAAGGGTTTGTTTCTTGGTTTTATGTGATTTTCAATTTATCGTATGTAGTATGTTGAGAAATGGGAAAGAATAACGGACATTTATTTTAAGGGGAAATTGATGCCGAAAGAAAATTGTTTTGACATTGTTGATGTTAAGGTATATGTTGTATAAACTATTTATAGTCTAATTTATGTTATATTCTAGTGTTCATTGTCTTTCATTTCTTATAAAAGTGCATTGTATTTTCTTTTGTGTTCAAAACGAAATTGGTATTGATGGTAAGAAGCATGAATTGAAAAGAGAAGAGCAATAACATTGGAGCGACAAATGCAAAAAAAGAGAGAGGAGAACTAGTTTGGCAGATACCCTTTGAACCAATATCTTGGATAAGACACACATATAAAGACCGATGATCAAGTCTTCTGTGAAAGTTGGTAACGCAATTTAATGCCTTGACAACACAACGATAATGTTTTGAAGTGATGAAACATCATTTCATGTGTAAATTGTAGTCCAAATCACACGTAAAGCAAAGTTCATATTGTAATATTTTAACATTTAAGAATGGTACTTATGTGGTTGAAATTATTTAGAAGCTGCACTTGATGTTTGGTTTTTGTAACTAAAATATGCGACTTTGTAAGCTTTTCATATTAGATGAACATACATTGTGCGATATTTTAAATCATACAAATTAATTTATGTTGATTAATAATGAACACAAATAAAATGAATATGCGACTAAATTAGCTGTCATTTATAATGATTATTAATGAAATGAATATAAACTACTAAATTAGTCGTTTATATAATGAATAAATGACTACTCGCAAATGATAAATTTGTACGACAAATGACATTAAATTTTGCATATATATGTTACTATTAGTAGCTAATTTGCTGTGATCTTATAACACTACTAAAATTTAGTCATATTTCTTCACTATTAATTGGTTTCAAAATAATGACTAAAATTTGCATATATATGACTAGTAGCTAATTTACAAGATCTTTATAACACGCCAATATGTTGGTCATAGTCTTCAATAATTGTTTTCAAGATCATATAGTATATTTGGCTTATTACATTTAACGACCAAATAAAAGACCAAATCAATGACTAAAATAATGACTAAATCAAGGATCAAATGAATGACTAAATCGTTGACAAAATGAAAGACCAATGAATGACTAAATTAGTGACCAAATCAGTTGACAAATCAAATAGACCAAATCAATGACCAAATATACAACTAGATAACAAAATTGAGATAACCAATTAATGATTGAGGCTAAACCCATCAAAAGTTGGTCGCGTTATAAGACATCAGAATTAGTAATACTATTGGTCACCGACCGAAAAATAGTCATTTATATGCAAATTTTAATGTTTTTTTAGCAACAAATTAGCCATTGTGTACTGTGGCTCATGGTTGATTGTGCTCGAAGATATCTCAATAGATTTCACACCAATCTAGTGAATGTGACGAGGCTCAACCATGTTGACTCAAAGTGTTCACCCAGAAACATACGCTCCGTACGTGTGAGTCTACCATGAACAAGGCCATGAGTTGACAATATTCGAAGGGATTTTCCAACCCCACTCAAGAATACCTACACAACCTTCTGTGTTGAGTTTCATCGAAGAAGGCCACGGACTTACAATCCACCATTCCAATCCTCCCTGCCAGCCTTCACCATTTTCCTCGGAAAGGAAAATCTCACCTAGCTTTTGCCGACCTCCAACTCCTATAGGAAATAGTGCATCAAGATTAGGTCCTTTCATTCTCGAACTCGGAAGCTAACTCCCTCTTACATTGATGAATGAGAGGGTCAACACCTGTCAAGAAGAGATCGTCCACATAAAGAACCAAAATGAGAGGCTTTTCTTTATCAACCTTAAAATAAAGGTTTGGATCAACATCACTTCGAGTGAATCCCAACTTCATCAAGTAGCTATCAATCCTCTCATACCAAGCCCTGGGGTTTGCTTCAACCCATAGAGGGATTTCTTCAACCTGCATACATATGTGTCTCTATCTTGGACTTCGAACCCAGAGGTTGCTCCACATAAACCTCTTCCTTGATTGAACCATGTAAGAAAGCAGTTTTCACATCCATTTGATGGAGACTCCATCCTTGCATTGCAAGGGCAATGATTGATCAGATGGTGGTATAGCAGGCAACAGGTGCAAATATATTGTCATAATCTATGCCTTCCTTTTGAGAGAAGCCTCGGGCAACAAATCTTGCCTTGTACTTTTCAAGACTTCCATCGGCTCCATGCTTGATCTTGTAGAGCCATTTCGAGGTGACAACAAATTTGTCCTTCGGTCCAGGGACCACATCTCAGACATAATTTTTCATGATTGATTCATATTCCTCGTGCATAGCATCCTTCCAAACTTGATGCTTTGAAACTTCTTCAAAAGTTCCAGGCTCATATTGTACAATAGTACTCATGGCTGCTAGGTACCCTTGGTACCTATTCGGCTTCTTACTTTCTCGGAATGTTCCCCTAGGAGCAAAATGTCTCGCAACATCTTTGAGAGTGTCTCTTAGCCATGAAAGTCTTCTTTTATTTGAAGAGGGTGGATCTATAGGATCCATCAGACCTTCAACATCGGGCATCGGTTCAACCTTCGGTTCTTCCTGCCTTCCCGCGTCTTCTTCTTCTTCTTCTTCTTTGTCTTCCTTTGAGCTAGGAAGATTCCTAAATTTCTTGATGGCAGCATCTTCATCGAAGGTGACATCGTGGCATATCTCCACTTCTCTTTGACCAAGCACATAGATTCTGTATGACTTCACTATAACCCACAAACATTCCTTTCTTCCCAGAAGCATCTAGCTTGCTTCTCTTTTCTTTTGGCACATGAAAATAAACGGGACTTCCAAAAACTCTAAAATGAGAGACATCGAGCTTCTTACTAGAGAAGACTTCTTCGAGAGTTTTGGAGTCCAATGCGGAATGTGGGTATCTATTTTGAACATACACAACCGTGTTGGTAACTTCTCCCCATAAAAACTTCGGAAGACCTTGGTCTTAAAGCATTGCACAAGCAACTTCCAAAATGGTTCTATTATTCCTTTCAACAACACCATTTTGTTTGGGAGTATACATAGTAGTGGTCTCCCTCTTAATGCCAACTTCCCTGCAATAGTCATTGAATTCATTTGACTCATATTCGGTTCCATTATCGGTCCTCAAAATTTTGATTTTCTTCCTTGTTTGATTTTCAACCAAGGCCTTGAAGGTACAAAACCACTTGAATGCTTCGTCCTTCTTCTTCAAAAAATATATCCAAGTCTTGTGGGAGAAGTCATCTATAAAAGTGATGTAATATAAACATCCTCCCAAGGATGCTACAGGCAGCATACTAGATAGATCAAAATGTATCAATTGCAAAATATCAGATGTCTTCGTGACACTTGAGGGGAATGGTCCCCTTGTATGCTTTCCTTTGGCGCAACCCTGACATACACCTTCATGATCATCTTTGAAATTGGGCATCCCTATCACCACCTTCCTTGCTTCGGGAAGGGCTTTGAAATGAAGGTGTGCAAACCTCCGATGCCATAGTTCGGATTGAAGAGTTGTGTCACATGTCATGGCCCCTAGCGGACTTCCTCCAACCTGATAGAGTGTATCAACTCTAAAGCCAAGAGTGAACACTTATTTGAAGTTCCTCTTCCAAATGCTCTGATGCCATGTTAAATTTAGACAGCCATGGTATGTTTTATGCTTAATGCAGTTTACTTCAATCTTTCTTATATGCCCAATTCAAATTAGCAATCACATAAACATGAAAGTAAATGCGGACAGAACATAATAATAGATCGATAGAAGGCAAGCCAATATAATAAATCAGAATTTGTAATTCTTCTTGTCTAGCAAAGATAGAGAGAAATGTTTGTTACAACAGTCAATAGGATGCCCTAGCCAACAAAGACTTTTGCTAGTCACACTAGCTCTTCCAACCTCCCAGAGGTTCAATCAAACATCAACCTTCCTTCAGTGTCACACACACCTCAAAAATCAACTTCCAAAACAGTCAACATAAGGCAAAATTTAGCCAATGCCACAGTCAACAGTGGTCAATGGCATGGTCAAAGTCAACATCCACCCTCGATTTTAGTGCCCTCCAATGCGGCCTACAAAAATTAGAATTTCTGCGGTCAAATCTAAGTCAAAGCTTGAGGGTTGACCCAAAGTCAACGCTGGCCAATGCTGTCCAGAAAGCCCTAAAAATAGTCCGCAAATTTCCGACATCCAGATTCACACGTGGGAGAGAGAGAAGCCTCTTCTAGGCTGTACGAACCAATCAAATGATGAGGAATGTGTGTGATGAGATGATGATCAAATGAACATCATCTCTCTCCAATTTATATCCATCAATGAGGGCGTGTGACATATCTATTGGGCTTGTGGGCCTACATTACAAATCTGGCTGACCTTGACAAATTGCACGTGTGGAAAATAAATTCAAAATATAAGTTCTGCTCATCCAAACAAGATGATTTATAGATCAATCTTGCACCTCTCCGAAAGAGGAATCCAACAAAAATATCATCATCATCATATGAGCAATGCAACGTGGAGTTTGGACCTAGTTGCCCAAAATTAACAAGGTCCCATCATTCTAAAGGTCTAATCTGCTCCTGTAATCAAATATTATAAAACCCATATGCTAAAATATAGAAATAGGATGCTTACTCAACAAATGGCATGGATCATGAGGGACCACTATAACCCACCTTTCCTAAATGTGACCTTCAGGAAACAAGGAATTAAGGCTTTATGATGTTCCAATAGACATGGATTATATGTGCTACTCAGTCCTCTCAACCAAGAGGCTTTCCATTTAGTATTTCCTTCCTTTTATATACCTAGTCTATAAAAGTCTCGAATGAATCAAATCTCATGTTCTTAATATTCTAGAGGGTTCTACAATATGCATAAGTTCTTCCAAGCTTAAAAACTCTCCCACGACACATTTTTTCTCTCCATGCTATGTCATCCTCCTCATGCAACAACATTGATAATCTCTGAAAAAATTCCTCATAAACACAGTTGCTATGAAAGGGAGCAATCCATGTCTTCACAATCAACCACCCTTCAAAAATATATGAGTTAAAATACATCACCTAAAATAACTTTCAAGATGTTATGACTTTCCATCCATCCCAGCAAGGTAAGTCTGCATGGTTTTTGAGGGGATGGCATTAGGAGCTCACTATTTCATCTTTCATAATGCAATGTAATGTATTAACACCTGATTTTTGAAACTTACCACTGTCCAGTAAATAAAATGATGACATCCATATTTGGCAGAAAAATCGCCCACTCCACTCTCCATCTAAATTTCTAAAACATCTAAATCAAACTCCATTGCTCTTCCCCTGCGCTTTATGATATTGTATCTGATAGTGAGCTGCAGAATTGTGCACAAAGTGCACAGCTTCTTACGAATTCTAAGAATGATGCTAAAATTGAAACAAGGCAGGGTGCAACCATTTGGTTTCCATCTCTGTTACAAGTATTCCATGTCAGAGCAGCTATCCATTGAATATATGAGCTATCCATTGAATATATGATAGGACATGTATAGAGCCCATTTTGGGCCATGATCCATTTTCCTTTGAAAATATTACATTTTCCTGCACCTTTCTTTAGATCGGTCTGAATTGTCTCTAAACCCTTGCATTCATTCCTTTTCATATCTTGAATTTAAGACATTTTCTCTATGCTACTTCTTGTGTTTACACTGCCAGTGTCAAAGAAATACTAAATAGTGACTGGTATAGGACCATGTTTAGTGTACAGGCAAGAAGAACATGAAATTGGGTTTAGGAGCTTCAAGGCCATCATATATTGAACTGAATGATTTTCAGGGATCAGATGTACCCACAACTCTTTCAATCAAGGAAGACTGTCAAATCGAGAGAGAAGACATTAGAACAAAAGGGAAGGAAGACAACCAATGCATATCAACAACAATTTTTTATGTGAAAATAGCTTTGACTTATAAATCATAAGGCCTAAATTATCCATGTCTGCTAAAAAAATTTGCAGAGTAATACGGCAGCTTCATTAACTTGGGAAATGAACATGCTACTGAAAAATTTATGGAATGGACAATGCCTTCATGTTGACTTCTGATTTTGAAACAAGGGCATCTTTACACATTATTGAGCAAATAATCTGTCTACCTGAAGGTAGAGGGACTGACTTAGCATAAAACCCCCGTGTCCTTTATCAATAAGAGAAAGCAACATATCCAACTGTTCATCAGGATCTTAACCTTCTACGAAATCATACAAAAGTCACTGTTCAAAAGTACAGAGTTCAAGCAAGTACACAGATGGTCTACAAGAGTTTTAAAGTTACATAAGGGTTGCAACAAAGATTGAAAGTTACATTGGCAAAATTGCAGGAGAAGAAAATTTGTGCAGGGCTACCCAATTTGCGCAACACACATATATAGAGAGAATACATCTAAACCTAGGAGGTTGAAATCATTAGAAATTGTATATTAGGTGGTAGCTTCATAATATTAATTTCACATGTCTCACGAGTCACCATGAGCCAGAGACCAAACTGGTATACTTGAGGATTAGACATCAGTGCCTGATCAATCCAATTTCTATGAAAACTTGAGTCATATAAACTGGGAGTTCAGTACATAACATTTTTCCAACATGAACAAACTAGTTAGACTTAAACATGGTACATGGAATCAAATCATCAAACTAAAATTCGTATCTATAATTATGGCTACATTTGTGCAATTGTCCTTTCACGTATAGCTGCAAACGAAATGCTATCAATTTCTTGCGAGCATTTGTAGGGGAGTTTAACTCATGGATATGAATATTGACATCATGGATCAATAAATAATATATGAAACCAAATGTGAATCTTCAATTCACATGATATGGCGTCAGAAAAAAAAATATTTCATATTGACAATCATCACAAATAGATAGTATATACTACATGCTAAAAATAGTTTGCTTGAACAACTAAAATTCAAAATCTTGCCATTGTAAGAATAATGGCAAGACTGAAATATTTCCTATTGTGATTTTCACAAACTAAAATGTAGAAGAACTTTGGTCATTTGATGCATGCACATCATTCATTGTTGCACCTGTCTTCTGAAGCAAATTGGAGATGCTTCGTCTCAACATCCCATCAGCCACTGCGTTTCCCACCAAATCCTCTCTGATATTCTCTAACACCATTACCACATCTCTCATGGTTGGTATTTCTTCAGTGGAATCTTTTGAACAAAGCAAACCAACATGTAGCAAAGAAAGTAAGCGTTTGTATACATTACTTTCTTTAAATTCATTTCCATCCACCTCCTTGAAAATACTATTGTCAATTACATCCTCGACTCTATTTGAGAATGCCAGATTTACCCACTTGTGCAAGTTTAGGTCTCCATAAAACATTTCACTAATTGGTTGTTTTCTAGTAAGCATTTCTAATAATAGAATGCCATAGCTGTAAACATCTCCTTTGGTGGAAACTATCTCACCCAATGCATACACTGCAATAAAATAAACCTTCATCAAATTGTACACAACCATTCCATATAAAATCGCTAATGAAAAAACACAAGTGAAAGTAATTTTTTAAAAAGCTATACCTGGGGCAATGTATCCCACAGATCCTTTCAAAGCAAGTGTTGAAGTATGCGAATCAGTACAAGTTGCACTGATTAATCTTGAAATACCAAAATTTGTGACATGGCCCAACATGTCTCCATCCAAAAGCACATTGCTAGGCTTTATATCACAATGCACTACTTGCACAAAAGAATCATGGTGGAGATATTTCATGGCATGTGCCACATCTATGACAATGTCTAATCGTGTTTTCAATCCCAATTCACACACATTCTCACTATTGTTGTGATCTCTATTAGGATACAAATGTTTCTCTAAGCTTCCATTAGACATAAACTGGAACACCAAACCAATCATTACCATTTTATCATTACCAAAATCGTATCAGTTCGTTCTTTTTATCATTACCATTATTCTAAGAATGCCTTATGTCTTATCAGATGTATGAAAACATTTATATATTTGGATAAACTTTTTTGAAACTTAATATATTATTTGTTAATTTTATTAAACATGATTTAAATTTTTTATATTTTAAATTTGGTATAAAAATTTAATGTGAAATCTTAATTTCTGTTATTTAAATTGCTTTTTTAATATAGATTTAGCACCTTACTTAGATTGTGCAAAACTACCCATCAAATATATAATTTAAATAAATTCATGGTAAATATTAAAGAAATTATATCTGAAAATTCCATAAAAAAATCACCAAAAAATAATACTAAAAACAACTTATAAAGAAATTATTATACCAATTACAATGTTCATATCAACAACTGCATGTAAACCATGAATGACAGTATTATGACACTAAATTCCGTTATTTCTCTAAAAACCCATAAAATAAACTATTATCACAATTATAACATTCACAGGAACCAACAACTATATAGCACAGAGCAGTGGAAGGGAAACACAAACATGTAGCGGCGGACACCATATTGCAGTGGAAAATCCGAAAGTGTATAGTTTGAAACGATTAAAAAAGCCACAAATTATCCCAAAGTGTGCAAACCGCAAGTATTCTAGTCCAAAAAAATGTAACTGATAATTACAGCGCTGTGTCACTCTAAATGATTCATCGAAATTAAATTCTGAGCAAATCTTGAAGTACAGTTCACTTACAATGGTTCTAACCTAGCTTTATTCTTGAAAAACCCTGGGTGAGAGTGCTGCCCGGTCAATTTCCCAACAGCCACCTCTGGGTATATTGAAAGTCTCGTTCCCTATGAGTCTCCGAGTTGGTACCTGGTGTGAAAACCTCATAAAGTTCTTAATTTCCATGGTCACCACTTCACAACAACCAGGAGCTCCCTCCATCTCCTGCAGCCTGTGGAAAAGAGTTGTGAATCCTTCAACCTTGGCAAGAGGAGCAACAGTGAACCCAATGCCCTAAACAGATTCCCTGAGTATCTCCACCATTTCATAATTATGCCTACTTTTCTTGGGAGTGGTTTCATTCCATTTGCGAGACCAGTCCTTGTACAGAGCCTAAACATCCCCTTTCTTTGGAAAAATTTTAAGCACTCCCTTGCTTCTTTCCCATCTCATCACATGAGAAAATACATTGACATGCTTAATTATGTTCCCCTTTCCAAACTTAAATTCCCCACAAGCCTTATAAAAACCAGCCCTCTCCCATCTCATCAAACCTGGATCGCTATTGTGTTCTGCTTCCAGCCATGTCACCTCAACCCTGAAGGGATTCAATGAATATATCTTCTTAATTCGAGCATAAAACCGAGGCATTCCATCATCATCGTCATATACTGCCCAAATCTGGTTTTCTTCGAATGAGTCCTCGTTTCGAATCTCGTCGAAATCATAAAAATCTGCGTCTGGTACAGCCATATGGCGATCATCGTCATTGTTTAATTTTCTCTTTCTATCAGGAACAAACCCAAACCCAGGCCCAGCCATATTTGTTGTGGGCACGTCCTTAAATTTACCCTGCTCAATGCTACAACAATCAATATCACTGCCAGCTGGCCATGAAGTTTGTGTCTTGTCACTATCTTCATTATCAGTAGAATCATCAGATGTGATCTCAAAGGGCTTGTCACTATCTCCATTATCAGTAGATTCATCAGATGACACAAAGGGTTTCTGGGAGTCAATAGCTTTGCCCAATTCTCTTCTATTTTGATCATACATTGCTCTCTTTCTGGTATCTGAAAGAAGTGCCCAAGCTTCTGAAATGAGATTGAAGGCCTCATTGGCTCCTATGTAATGGTTCTTATCAGGATGCACCATCAGACTTAATTTTCTATACTGTTTTTTAATGACAAGCTCTTCTGCAGAGGCATCAACCTGTAAAATTCTGTAGTAATCCATCTCTCCATTCAAGTCCTTGTTCTCTGCAGCCATGTGGATGTCTAGAACTGATATCAATTGCTTAATGCCTACTAGCTCAGGATACAAATTTAGAGCCTTCATTGCAAATTTCATGGCCCCTGCAACATCATGCAGGCTGAAATTTTCCTCTGCAATTAACACGACTCTTGTTGCCTCGTCTCTGTTGCACTCCATAACAATTTCCAAGATTTTAAGAAATAGATCCTGGCCTATTTGGATGTGAAGGATGAGGGCAGGCTTTCTGATATCATGGTATAAGCTTTTGATGAAAAGAAGGGGCAGGACAGTGTAATTCACTGAAATCATATGCAGGAATTATCACCAAGAGTTCAGAGGACACGATTATGGTTTAGTGTTGCGTGCTGAAATGAGTGAATCATTTTAAGAAAACAGATGCAAAGAAAAATGATGAGTAACCATTATGAAATAAATACAAACGTTCATTTTCATTTTCATTAGAGATTCTGGGAGGATATGTAAAATAATTCATTGAGTACCTTGTGTTTACTAATGAATCAATGTAACATTCATTACTGCCCACAAATATTATTAATAACTTACTGTTGGCATCTATTAATATGATCAATAGCACTAGTGATTAAATGACATACTTTTTATCCTGGTGATCATCAACATTAATGATTAGGTTACATATATGGCATATTTTTATCAATGGTTCGTGAAATTTACACCCATAGATCGATACTGAGATGTTTTAAAAAGGTAAATGTCATTTTGTGAAAAAAATCTAATGTACACTGAGTGCTATAAATATAATAAACATACTTTTCTTTGTGTTTACAAAATCGAATGTACACTGAGTGCTATAAATATAATAAACATACTTTACTTTGTGCCTGGTTCCATATAGCCTTATTGAGTGCTATAAATATAATAAACATACTTTACTTTGTGCCTGGTTCCATATAGCCTTGACAATCGAGAAAAGATGTAACATATAGACTAACCATATTATAAAAATAACATAAGTAAAAGTAATAAATAAATTATTTCTACTGGTTGTCCATCTATGTGACTATTGATACTTTTGACTAAGTATCATCATAGCTTGATTAATCATTAAATCTCAAATGTCAAACTTTATTCTCATCATTAATATAACATTGGTTTAAATATCATACACACAAGTTTTATTGCTATGGAACTATATATAGTTGAGCATGCATATGAGCCTTTGGGTCTAACTTATATATATATATATATATATATTTGGTTCTTGACATTATAGCCTAAGCCATATGTCTGTGTTAATAATCATTTAACACACATTCAATCTAACAACATTATACATATCATATTATTCAAGTCGACAACATCATGGCATTCAATACGAATTAAAATCTCGGCGTACGAAAGTTGTTTTACATCATGTTTATCCCGATCCTTCTACATCTGGCTTGCACTTGACTTGTACCGGTTGGCATTTGGCAGTCCATCTACCGTCGATCTAGAGCTAGATCGGACGGTGAATGTGCATTAGGGTTGGCTAATGACTATGGTCCATAACTGCTTTTCCATTGTCATTCCCTCGCTCGATGGTTCTGGAGGTCTGCTCTGCGGCTCCAGGGTTTTCTTTCTCCAAGCTTTGATTTCTATGGCCATTTCACTCTAGATGCAGCACGACACTTGGAGATTACTCAGCCATTCCAAATGACTGGTAAATTGCCTCTGACGCAACTTGGCTCGTATGATTTTGACCTTACCTGCACTGTTTCTAAGCTTTATTATGTAGACGTATTTTCTGTTATCCATTCGTTTGCATCTGGTTATGAGTGTGAATACTGAGCTTATTTTTGTTTTGCAATATGTGTGTATGATTATTGAACCGATGGTATTCACCAGCTCGGCTTGGGCTCACTTCATTCTACTCAAATTTCTCAGGTAACTTCTTTATACACTTGCATAATTTCTTTTTTTTAACTGGAGTATAATATTATGGCAAGAATCAGGGTTCGACTCTGTCTACTTGTTAATAAACGCCTTTGTATCTTGTTTAACAGGTAATGTTTTATTTGCTTCTACTTCTACAGAATTTTCCAACTGGAATTCAAGCTTTAGCCCCAAGATTCAGGGTCTAATCAAATTCATGCTCACGCTAATAGGTACCCCTATCGATTTTCAGGTTCAAACCCTAGATCTAAAATGCAACATGGTTTTAGCTTGACGGCCATGATGTATTATCGTTTTCTCTTAGGGTTTCTAACTGTGGCCCTAGGGTCTTTCCTCAAGGACCAGTTACTACCCTCTACAATTAAGTTTTTCGTTCTTGAATTTCTAAAGTCTCTGGCCCTTAGAGCATGAGGGTTTCATTTTTATTTCGGCCATGGGCCTCTTACTGTATAAGATAGATACTCTATTTTTTTAAAGAACAATACCTATATGATTTTCTCTGTATCAGTATTTTGTTCAATTTTCAAGATAGCCGGGGTTTTACACCCGCGCCATTAACTTATATATACGTCTCTTCTGAGTATATTCGTGAAGCTATGTGTGGATTTCTTTCATCACAGATAATGTTATCTTTCAAGTTTCCTGTTGTCATTCTTAATGTTAGAATTCTACATTCAGTATTTACATTATTTTTACTTGCATGCATGCGCTGATGCATATCACCGATAGTGTACATAGTCTATGGTTTCCTTTGCATGTTTTCTACAGGGTGTTTAGCTTCTATCTTGATAATAATAAGAAAGGTTATCTTATTGTTTTCTGTGGAAGAGTTTACATTACTCTGTAGGTTGTTTTTCTATATCGCTTTTTCCATAGTGTACTCTCTGTTATCTATCATAATTCTTTTAACTGGTACGTTAACTTCTTCTCGATGTTTCAAAGTGTAATAGGAGTAACAGTCCTTGTAAGTGACTGGACCACTATAAGTCTGTGTATTATCATAGAAATGAAGGACGACCGACCCAGAATCTGGTCACAGAATCTCGGTTAACAGTCCTTTACTAGACATAGTTTATTCCATTCAAACAAGAAGAAGAACTAATAATTGCACAAAGAGAATTTAAAATAAAAGGTGTTATTTTACCTACTTAACAGAATTCCTCTATCAGGCTTCCTTTCCTGTCTGTATAGTCTCCTAATGTAAATTTTTAACGCATAGCAAACATTCAACTCTACAGTAAATCCAGTTTGCTCATTTATAATTAAAATAACCAGTAAAGACTACTAACAGAAAGAAACAAAACATATTTCCACTCATTTGTACACTTTTCTGACTGATAAGTGATTGCCTCCCTTCCACGAGTGAGGCGATTACGTCCTCCAACTCTCCCCCGTGCTCCAAGTCTGAGTCTATGTTGAATACAAAAATCTGGAAGAGAATCTCGGGACAGTCCGGTCCAATTCTCCCATTCCAGTGGAACAGTCTCCTCTGTAAGTTTTCCCTTCAGGGATTTACTTCTCAGGATGACAATTCCTTTCTCATTTCTCCAATAGAACCCCCAAAACTCCCCTGAAATATCCCTGAAATATCTTGTTTATTCCAGAGTTTCTTTGGATAACTGTGGAACTATTTTTCTATTCAACTAATTCCAGATCTTGAATTTACTTTTACCATCAGTCTTTACTTATGAAACTAATTTCACAAGTAATATTTTTTGAAGATTGCAATAAGAAACAGTGAAGGAGGCATCCTGAAACATCATTCCTGATCCTAGTTGGAAAGTGATCACCTAAACTAGGTGGGGCCCACACAGGTGATTTTTGTCGCAAAGTCTATTTTTAGACTATGTCTATTTTTAGACATGTCGATCATATTCTATGAGTTGCAGGATGCTTTTTGTGGATGGTTGGTCAAGTTGGAAAAATAGATGGACTTCTATTTTTAGACATATTGGGCGGAATCTATTTTTAGATTTCCAGTCTAAAAATAGATATGTCGAATATTATTAGCTCTTAATAATATTTGGACTCTAAACATTATCTTATTCTCTTGGAGCACTTCAGTTAAGTGCACAGATGTGGTACAGGAGCTGACAGAAGGAATTACGCTATTCCTGAGGGTTATGTGGAGCTATTGCATGGATACTTCAGTTAGAACTCATGTGACAGAGTTTGGTGGAGTTGATTGAGGAAGTTAGTGGAGTTGTATTCAGTTTAACTCAGTTAAACATAGTTGAGCTAGTTGTATCTAGTCTAACCGATTGATACACTAGTGAGAGTGGTGTGAATTAATTATTAATTAATTCACTAATTATAAACTCATTAATCAACTAAAGAATACATCAGTTAACTTCAGTGCATGGACAGTTTCAGTGGAGACCAGTGAAGAGATAGGTGAAAGAGCAGTGTGACTATCAGTTGTGACTATAGTGATGCATGGTTTGCATCCAACACTCAGTAGAGATGCCTTTAAAGACTGCGTGAGCAAGGCTGGGGCAATTCGAACTCATCCAGAGCCATTCTTCAGCAGTGATTGCATAGTAGAGGCAGGCTAAGGGCTAGCAAATATCGGTGCATGGATTTGCAAGATCGGGCCTGATTAGTGTGTAGCGATTTGGAGATACTGAGAGCTTGTGATAAGCTTTGTATTATGATTGCTACATGATCTCTATGACATATAATATACATATAGTTGGGGGTTTTCAGCTTTAATCTTTCCCATAAATTACTGTGTTCATATGTGTGAATTTTTATGGTTTTAATGTGTGCATGCAATTGATTTAATTTCCGCATGTGATGATCAATGGTAGAAGAGATTCTGTATTGTACATGAAGTCAAATAGTGTGTGATCAGGAGAATCTCGGATGTTTCACATATCAGTTATATAAATTTCTACATGGTATCAAAGCGATATTGATCATTGGAGCAATTGCAAAACATTGAAGCGGTTGAGTTTTTTTATTGAAGCGACCAGAGGAATTTGGCGCTCAAGGATAAACTCAGGAAAATAAAAATGGAGAAGAATGACACTATTCCGGTATACTTGAAAAAAAATTTCCACTGAAGGGATGAGCTTGGGAGTGTAGGAGTTAGTGTGGATGAAACAGGACAAGTCAAGAAGGTTGGGATTCGAGCAAAGAATCTCTACAGACTTGAAGTAGATGGGATTTCTACGAAGCTTCCTACTGTTGGGAAGTGCAAGAAAGACATGCAATTGATGCTTGAGAGAGAGAAAGTTTTGCATGCAGGGAATAGTGAACATCAGGATGTGGAGCAGCCACAAGATGAGGATCATGGAGTGGGAGAAACCACTCATGCAAAGAAATTTCGTGCCAGATGGGCAGAGGGAGTGCATGCAGTTATGCCACCAGGTGAGAGGTGGGGCGACATGCATGAGTAATCCCAAGAGGAGATTTCTGGGCAGGATTCATTAGATGGTGTGGACCTCATGAATTGAACTAGGCTATTATGTGCCCACATCGCAACAATAGCATGATTAGTTGGATTGATGCAGGTAGATCAAAGTGACAGTGTCGGATACTGGAGCGCGGATCAGAGTTGACAGCAAGTGCAGAGTGCATGGGTGCAGAGTTCAACAACACAGTGGTTCCTGAAGACATGTGCAGTTGGTACCAGCAGAGGTCGAATACTTTTATAGATGCATTATACTGATTGAGTTGTTTGGAGCCTATTCAGTTTCAGAGGAGTTGCAGAGCAGATGCATGGAGTTGCATGGCGCTTGTGAAGGTTGCAGGGCGAATGCATGGAGTTGCATGTCGCATGCAATGACAGTCCTTTCTTGTTGAGAGGGAGTGTTGAAAATGGCCACAAGAAACAGTGAAGGAGGCCTCCTGAAACATCTTTCCTGATCCTAGTTGGAAAGTGATCACCTAAACTAGGTGGGGACCACACATGTGATTTTTGTCGAAAAGTCTATTTTTAGATTATGTCTATTTTTAGACATATGGAGCATGGTCTAGGAGTTGCGGGATGCTATTCTTGGATGATTGGTCAAGTTGGTAAAAATAGATGGACATCTATTTTTAGACATACAGGTCGAAGTCTATTTTTAGACTGCCTGTCTAAAAATAGAACAGTCAAATATTATTAGCCTTTAATAATATTTGGACTATAAACATTATCTTATCCTCTTGGAGCACTTAGGTTAAGTGCCTGAGATGTCAGCAGAGGCTAACCGAGAAGGAGTACGCTATTCTGAGGGTTAATTGGAGCTATTGCATGGATACTTAAGTTATAAATCATGTGTGAGTTTGGTGGAGTTATTGAGGTAGTTGATGGAGTTGTGTTCAATTTAACTAATCTAAACATAGTTGAGCTAGTTGTATCTAGTCTAACTGGTTGATACACTAGTGATAGTGGTGTGAATTAATTATTAATTAATTCAGTAATTATAAACTCATTAATCAACTAAAGAATACATCGGTTAAATTCAGTGCATGGACAGTTTCAGTGGAGACCAGTGGAGAGATAGGTGAAAGAGCAGTGTGACTATCAGTTGTGACTATAGTGATGCATGGTTTGCATCCAACACTCAGTAGAGATGCCTTTAAAGACTGCATGAGCAAGGCTGGGGCAATTCGAACTCATCCAGAGCCATTCTTCAGCAGTGATTGCACAGTAGAGGTAGGCTAAGGGCTGGCAAAGATCGGTGCATGGATTTGCAAGATTGGGCCTGATTAGTGTGTAGCGATTTGGAGATACTGAGAGCTTGTGATAAGCTTTGCATTATGATTGTTACATGATATCTATGACATATAATATACAGATAGTTGGGGTTTTTCAGCTTTAAGCTTTCCCATAAATTACTGTGTTCATATGTGTGAATTTTTATGGTTTTAATGTGTGCATGCAATTGATTTAATTTCCGCATGTGATGATCAATGGTAGAAGAGATTCTGTATTGTACATGAAGTCAAATAGTGTGTGATCAGGAGAATCTCAGATGTTT
The DNA here is from genome assembly GCA_034641835.2 of Pinus albicaulis. Classification (NCBI taxonomy): domain Eukaryota; kingdom Viridiplantae; phylum Streptophyta; class Pinopsida; order Pinales; family Pinaceae; genus Pinus; species Pinus albicaulis. The sequence continues at coordinate 133,054 of JAXQQM020058201.1, forward strand.
CACATATCAGTACATGGTATCAAAGCGATATTTATCATTGGAGCAATTGCAAAACATTGAAGCGGTTGAGTTTTTTTATTGAAGCGACCAGAGGAATTTGGCGCTCAAGGATAAACTCAGGAAAATAAAAATGGAGAAGAATGACACTATTCTGGTATACTTGAAAAAACATTTCCACTAAAGGGATGAGCTTGGGAGTGTAGGAGTTAGTGTGGATGAAACAAGACAAGTCAAGAAGGTTGGGATTCGAGAAAAGAATCTCTACAGACTTGAAGTAGATGGGATTTCTACGAAGCTTCCTACTGTTGGGAAGTGCAAGAAAGACATGCAATTGATGCTTGAGAGAGAGAAAGTTTTGCATGCAGGTAATAGTGAACCTCAGGATGTGGAGCAGCCACAAAATGAGGATCATGGAGTGGGAGAAACCACTCATGCAGAGAAATTTCGTGCCAGATGGGCAGAGGGAGTGCATGCAGTTATGCCACCAGGTGAGAGGTGGGGCGACATGCATGAGTAATCCCAAGAGGAGATTTCTGGGCAGGATTCATTAGATGGTGTGGACCTCATGAATTGAACTAGGCTACGATGTGCCCACATCGCAACAATAGCATGATCAGTTGGATTGATGCAGGCAGATCAGAGTGACAGTGTCAGATACTGGAGCGCGGATCAGAGTTGACAGCAAGTGCAGAGTGCATGGGTGCAGAGTTCAACATCACAGTGGTTCATGAAGACATGTGCAGTTGGTACCAGCAGAGGTCAAAGAATTTGATAGATGCATTATTCTGATTGAGTTTTTTGGAGCCTATTCAGTTTCAGAGGAGTTGCAGAGCAGATGCATGGAGTTGCATGACGCTTGTAAAGGTTGCAGGGCGAATGCATGGAGTTTCATGTCGCATGCAAAGACAGTCCTTTCTTGTTGAGAGGGAGTGTTGAAGATTGCAACAAGAAACAGTGAAGGAGGCATCCTGAAACATCATTCTTGATCCTATTTGGAAAGTGATCACCTAAACTAGGTGGGGCCCACACAGGTGATTTTTGTTGCAAAGTCTATTTTTAGACTATGTATATTTTTAGACATGTCGATCATATTCTATGAGTTGCGGAATGTTATTTGTGGATGGTTGGTCAAGTTGGAAAAATAGATGGATTTCTATTTTTAGACATATTGGGTGGAATCTATTTTTAGATTGCCAGTCTAAAAATAGATATGTCAAATATTATTAGCTCTTAATAATATGTGGACTCTAAACATTATCTTATTCTCTTGGAGCACTTCAGTTAAGTGCACAGATGTGGCACAGGAGCTAACAGAAGGAATTACGCTATTCCTGAGGGTTAAGTGGAGCTATTGCATGGATACTTAAGTTAGAAATCATGTGACAAGAGTTTGGTGGAGTTATTGAGGTAGTTGATGGAGTTGTGTTCAGCTTTTAACTAATCTAAACATAGTTGAGCTAGTTGTATCTAGTCTAACTGATTGATACACTAGTGAGAGTGGTGTGAATTAATTATTAATTAATTCACTAATTATAAACTCATTAATCAACTAAATAATACATCGATTAACTACGATGCATGGCCAGTCTCGGTGTAGACCAGTGAAGAGATAGGTGAAAGAGCAATGTGACTATCGGCTATGACTATAGTGATGCATGGTTTGCATCCAACACTCGATAGAGATGCCTTTAAAGACTCGCATGAGCAAGGTTGGGGAAATTCGAAACTCATCTAGAGCCATTCTTCGACAGTAGATTGCACAGTAGAGGCAGAGCTAAGGGCTGGCAAAGATCGGTGCATGGATTTGCAAGATCGGGCCCGATTAGTGTGTAGCGATTTGGAGATACCGAGAGCTTGTGATAAGCTTTGCATTATGATTGTTACATGATATCTATGACATATAATATACGTATAGTTGGGGGTTTTTCGACTTTAAGCTTTCCCATAAATTATTGTGTTCATATGTGTGAATTTTTATGGTTTTAATGTGTGCATGCAATTGATTTAATTTCCGCATGTGATGATCAATGGTAGAAGAGATTATGTATTGTGCATGAAGTCAAATAGTGTGTGATCAGGAGAATCTCTGATGTATAAAATATCAGTTATATAAATTTCTACAATCTTTTATTCCAATACCAAAATTAATTTCTATTCAAAATATTCTGTTTGTAACAAATAACAATAATGTTTAACAACTCTTAACAACAACCTAACAATTTGTCATCAACTAAGGCAAAGGTGGTTATAGTGTTCCCCTCTTCGAAAGAGAACACCGTCCCCAGTGTTCTTACTCCATATCAGCAAAAAAAGTTCGGGGATATGCTTCCCGCACAAAAATTTCGTCCTCCCGGGTGGCCTCTTCCGGGCCAAAGTGCTTCCATTGCACTTTAACTCCGGGCGATGGCTCGTTTCCGGAGCATGATTTCCCTCCGCCGATTATACCGTGAGGCTCGACCGTAAATTCTCCGTCCGGTTCTACCCGCACACAATAGACATTGTATTAGTTTACGTAAGTCTTTAACATATAATATTTTTAACTATTGTGCTTACCCACTACTCGAATGTTCTTCCAATGGATTATATGTCTCGAATCATGAATATATCGCTTTAATAACGATACATGGAAAAAAATTATGTACTCGGATATGGTCGGGAAGGGCCAACCGATACGCCATCGATGTACTCTTTCCAAAGCATTTGGAAAGTACCACAAAACTCGGGAGCTAGCTTTGCACAAGATGCCCATCTTAACGTGCTCTTCTTTGGCTTAATTCTCACATACACGTGATCCCCCACTTCATATTTACGATATGACCTCTCTTTTATCTCGTGTACACTTTTTTGCTTGTCTTGAGCTGCTTTTAAATTCTGTCTCGATTTTCTTCACTTCTAACTCCATTTTCGCTAGCATGTCCGGGTCCTAGCATGAGCTTGGTCTCGGGACTACTCCAATTGATAGGAGTTCTGCACTGCACGCTCGTATAGGGCTTCAAACAGCACTCATTTTTTTAACAATTCTTGATAATCGTTATTATATGTGAATTCTACTAAGTGTAAATATTCTTCCCACTTAGTCGGTTGTCGCATAACGTACATTCTCAACATGTCTTCCAACACTTGATTTACTCGTTCGTTTGCCCGTCCGTTTGTGGATGGTACGTAGTACTCGAAATTAATTTGAGTCCCTAAACTCATAAATAGTGCTTTCCAAAAAGCTGATGTAAATTTTACATCCCTATCCGAAATAACGAGCCTTAGGAATGCCATGCGATCTAAAAAATATCTCGCATAAATAAATCCCGCTATATGTATTGTCTTATATGTAGACTCGAAATGGTATGAAGTGTGCCGATTTACTCAATCGATCTACTACTACCATTATCGAGTCATTACCTCGTTTTGATCTTGGTAGTCCAGATGATGAAATCTAACGAAATCACTTCCCATTTCCATTCAGTAAATTGGTATAGGTCGCATTAACTCGACCGGATGCCGATGTTCTACTTTCACTGCGTCGGCACTCTAAACACTTGTTTAGATAGGTTGCTATATCTTTTCTCATACCCGACCAACAATAGTCCTTTCTTATTGTCGTCAACATCTTTTGGTATCCAGGATGCCCTCGCATAATTGCTTCTATGATATTCATCCAATATTAGATTCTTCAACTCCATTCTATTTGGGATGACTATTATTTTCTTGAAAACCATCAATCCATCCCGGTTGATTTCATAATCTCCCAACCTTCCTTGTTCTTTATATTCCTATGCTTGTCGCCACAAAAATTCATATTCGGGATCTTTTCTTGCTTCTTCTCTCGATTTGATCTAGGAATCTGCATTCAACTTGGTTAACATATAATTCATAGATGTTATGTAGCTTTTCACTCAATGCATCCGCAACCCCTGTTTTCCTTTCCTTTTACATGCCGCATGTCAATGTCAAACTCACTCAAGAAGGCATTCCACCTTGCTTGTCGGGAGTTTAAATTAGCTTATTTGAAATAGTCGGGTTAAAATGCTATGATCTCGTCTTCAACACAAATCTTTTCCCAAGTAAGTAGTGTCTCCACACCCGGAGGGCGTGCACAACTGCAGTCGCCTCTAAATCACAAAGTTGAATATCGTTTCTCGTGATCTTTTAACTTACAAGATTCATATGCAATTACTTTTCCTTCTTGTGATAAAATTGCCCCAACACCCTCCTTACATGCATCCGTGCAAACCTCAAATTCCTTATTCGGATCAACTACACTTAACACTGGCGCTGATGTTAATAATTGCTTCAACTTTTCAAAGTCATGTCCGACATTCTTTTGTCCATTTAAAATTTTTTTCCCTTCCTTTACAGAGGTAATATGAAAGGCAATCTTTGAAAATCCTTTAATAAATCACCCGTAATAACCAACGAGTCCCATAAATGATCGTAAATCGCTACATTTTGTGGCACCTTCCATTCCATGATAGTTCCGATTTTCTCCGGGTCCACCGCTATACCTTTTGCGGATATCACATGTCCAAGATATTGTATTTCTTCCTTGAAGAAATCACATTTACTAAATTTCGCATATAACCGATGCTTTCTTAACATCTCCAGTACCATTCGCAAATGATCCTTGTGTTCTTCCGCATTCTTAGAGTAGACTAGAATGTCGTAAATGAAAATTAGCACAAAGTTATCCAAATAAGGGTGAAAGATACTATGCATCGTCTCATAAAAGTGGTCAGTGCGTTAGTCACCGAAAGGTAGCACCACGAATTCATAGTGACCATACCTTGTGCGAAAGGAAGTTTTATGTATATCTTCATCTTTGATCCGGATTTGGTGATAACCCGATCTCAAATCAAATTTTGAGAATACAAGTAGCTCTTCTTACTTGGTCAAACAGATCATCAATTCGTGGTAAGGGATATCTATTCTTAATGGTCAATTTATTTAATCGACGGTAATCCATGCACATACGCATGGTTCCGTCCTTCTTGTTAACAAATAACATAGGTGCTCCCCTGTGGGAATACACTTGGTCTTATATATCCTTTGTCCAACAATTCTTGAAGCCGCATTTTTAACTCGGTTAAAGTACTGGCACACTCATTCGATAGGGTGCTCTTGAAATCGGTGATGCTCACGGCAACAATTCAATGTTTCATTCTAGGTCTCGCAAAGAGCTCCGAGTAAACTTCGTGCATGAATTTTTCGTCCTCCCAAGTAGCCTCATCCGGTTCGAAGTGCTTCCATTGCACTTTAACCTATACGACTACTCGTTTGCGGAGTACAATTTCTCTTCGGTCAAGTATGCGTTGTGGCTCGACCGGGAACTCGCCGTCTGGCTCTACCTTGAAAACAAAGCAATGTTCCAAATCAATACACAACAAATATACTCATATCTCAAGTTAGGATTATCATTCCTATCCTACCTTAATATTTTGCAAATGTATCACGTGTTTTGCATCATGTACATAATGCTTCAACATAGACACATGAAATACATTGTGTACTCGGATATGGCAGGGGTAATGCTAGGGCGATAAGCTACGAGTCCTACCCTTTCCAAAATTTCAAAGGGTCCACGTAACTCGGGAGCCAATTTGGCACAAGAGGCCCACTACAAAGTACTCCTTTTTGGCTTAATCCTTACATACACATGATCTCCTATTGCGAACTCATGATAAGACCTTTTTTCTATCTACATAGATCTTCTGTCGATCTTGTGAAGCCTTCATATTTTGTCTTATTTTTTCTCACCTCTTGCTTCCATTTCGGCAAGCATCTCGAGTCCCAACATTAATTTTGTCTCGGGGCAGCTCCAATTTATAGGTGTGCGACATCGCCTCCCCATATAATGCCTCGAAGGGGCTCATTTTCAGAGATTCTTAATAACCGTTATTGTAGGAAAAATCAACAAGATGCAAATAATCCTCCCATTTAGTTGGTTGTTGCATCACATACATGTGCAACATGTCTTCCAATACTTGATTTACCCGTTCCATTTGTTCGTCAGTACGGGGATGATAAGCTGTGTCGAAGTTTATCTGCGTTCCCAAACCGGTAAACAAAGTTTTCCAAAATGCGTATGTGAACTTGACATCTTGGTCCCGAAATCATGGTTTTTTGAATTCCATGCAATCCGAAAAATTTCCTTCATAAATATGTCATCTATCTGTACTGTCTTGTAGGTAGACTGTACGGGTATAAAATGTGCAGATTTACTCAATCTATGTACCACTACCATGATTGAATCATTTAGTCTTTTATTCGCGGTAAACCTGTAATGAAATCCAAGGAGATAACCTCCCACTTCCATTCAGGTATTGGTATGGGCTGCAATACTTCAACAGGATGTTGATGCTCCACCTTTACCTATTGACACTGTGTTAGCCACCTATAATATTTTGTTATACCAAAAGGTGGCTAAGACCTTTTTGAGCCTCCAAGGAACAAATTTTATCACTAAAAATTGTTGGCTCTTGAAGACTCCTTGAAGGCCTCATGCCTCTGTCCGAAATCTTCATTTACTATTTCCATTTCATGCTATGAAATTCTGCTAATTTCATAAGAAAAGACTGTTGAAGAACCATCATTTTCGCCCTTCTCCCACTCAAAACTAACCTTCATCTGCTTCCCTTTTCCTCCATAAAATCCCCTTTGTTTTCATGATTTCTTCTCTTTCCCTCATGAAAAAACACTTTTACAAAGTTAAAAGACTCACTCTTTAGCTTTTCCATAACCCCCATTTCCATTGAAAAACCATGAAAAATGCATAAAAAACCAAGCGCTAACTCTAGGAGCGCTCATCGCAAATTTCTGAAATGCGATCCAGCGCAGATCGCAAACCGCAAATTTCAGTTTTCATTTAAAATGCCCATCGCGTTTTCCATTTTTGCGATTTGCGATCAGTCTCCGTCACATAATCCGCCATCGCGTTTTCCACTTTTGCGATTTTGCGCCATCGCAAATATTTGCGCTGCGATCCATCGCAGTTTCCGCACATCGCAATATCGCATAACCGCAATATCGCATTTTCTCTCCATCACATAATCCGCCATCGCGTTTTCCATTTTTGCGATTTGCGATCAGTCCCGCCGGACCCACCATATGATACCCCCGCCTTTCATACAAAAACGCTTTTTTTCTTTCTTTGTAAAGTCAAAAATGATATATTTTTTGGCTTACAAAGGTTTTGCCCATTACATCCCGCCGTTGCATTTCCGTCATCAATCTGCACCCCCGCTCCATGATCCAACGGTTACGCTCCTTCCCCGCCTCCGAAGCAGTTTAAACCTAAAACGCAGGATTTCTTAATCATTTTTGTGTTTTGCAGGTGTTTTAATGGTTTTCCATTTGTATAATGAAAGAGAGCAGAGGGTCGGGAAAGACGTTTCCTGCGCCTCTGAGCTGTTAAAGAGAACCATCTGCGGGGTTTCGCTCCATTGTTTTCTCAATGCTTCATGGGCATTGATGCCTTTAAAAGCCCAGTGCGGCCCTGCACATCGACAAGACACTATTAAAGAGTATTAGTTTTGAAGACAAAATGCAGCAGATGAAGATTGAAGACAGTTTTTACGGGGATTACGGCTAAGACAGTTATCAAAAGCCTAATCCCCGATTTAAAAACAAGATTTAAAGAAAACCTAAAGTGTTTATCAGACAGAAAGGACCTCCACCGCCATACTTGAGGCGCATTGATTCCTCAGCTACCATAAAAGCCATCTGTTGCCTCAAAGTGTTCGAACAGAAGCTGAACTTATTGCAGAGACAGATATTTCGCCTCCAGCACAGCCAGGGAGTTATTTCTGCCAGGAAATAAATGCAGAAATATCTGCAAAGTTACTCCAAACATTACACAAAGCCTCAAAGTAAAATAAAGCTCCCACCGAGCTTAATTCGTAAATATAGAACAGTTAATACAGAGAACCACTTGTAAACTTCTTCATCGAGCCCCTCAAAAGGCCAAGAAGTCTTGAATCTGTATTAATTGCTTCGAGAGATCTTTTGTTAGATTTCACCTCCTCATTATTCTATAAATACCTCAGTAGAAAATGAGAAGTTGTTGGTTGTTGGTTGTTGGTTGCTGTTTGATCACAATTTGTAACATTGAAACTCTCTGAAATAAATATACGAGTCTGTTGAAGTTGAAAAAAAATTGAAGTCTTGGATGTCTTGATGATGCTGTTGCATGCCTGTTCCTGAGAAGGCTCTATCATTGGATTCATGAGCTTGGTTGTTGGTGAAGTATTCTAACTTTTTAATGTTTTCTCCTGTTTTCATTATGTTTCATAATCTCTTACTACAGTAGGTTGAAATTTTTAGGCTAAGAAATGACACCTGGAAGCACCTTAGACCTGTTCATCCTTCACTGTTTTATGTTTTCTTCTGCTGAAGTATTTTAGAGGCTTTAAACCTTCTCTTTAGTCTTCATGCTTGTTTATTTCCTTGATAGCTCAAATAGTTGGTTTCAACATGATTTATGGTTCTCCCTGCTTGTCTGCCATCACTTGAAAGTTGTTATTGAAGTCTCCCTTTGAAGTACCATTGTCTTAAGTTAATCAAAGAGGTCGGTTTTGATCTTACCCTTTGCCCCTGCTTGAACAGTTGTTTTGAAGGTCTTTATAGTTGCAAGCATAGATTTTATTTAGGTGTTCCCTTTTCTATGAATGCAGCTATCAGTGAATCTTTTATGTTTTCTAAGTCCTTTAAAATAAAATCTTTGAGGAAATAGGGAGTTCCCCGAATCTTAGGTTTCATTTTAAAAGTTGTCTTGAAGTCATTATTTGCTTAAAGAATGTTTGTGGAATTTATGGTTAGCCCTGTCTAGCAAATATCTCTTTATTGTTAAGTTATTTTTTCAAGTTCCCTTTGTTGAGAATTAAACTTCTCTTTCCAAATCATTAATTTCCATCTCATTCCAAAACAAAGGATCCTGTGGCCAAGTTAGATTTTCCCTTTGATATCCCATATCCATTGATGAGTTTGTCATGACCTTATTTTGACTCCATTTCCCAATGAACCAGATATTTCCTCTTTCTGTCTATCTTTCCTAGACCTTTCATATTCTGTTGTATCAACTCAACCCAACCAAACAAACATCTGCACTTAAATAACTAGTCTAAAATCCATAACCAAAGCAAACAAGATAAAACTTTGCAAACAAATATTTGAGAGATCCCTCTCTGAGAACAGGAGGACTAGATCCTGGAACTCTAAAGATTGGTTCTGATGTTGCCTTGTCTTTTGATTTGCCAAACTGTCAAAACACGGGATACCAACATAATGGCGATCACGGTGGGACCCTACTGAGAATTAGAGGCTTCAAAACCTTTTCTTGAACTTTTAGGTCCAGTATAACATAAGTAACTTTCCTCAAGCAGTGCCTAACAAATGGAAATCATGATAGGACTTAATTGAATCAGTGACAAACTAAGTAACCCTTAGGATTCTCGTAAAGCCTTACCAAACCTTGAAGGAACCAGTTACCAAGCCATAAGAGCAACTCTGTTTGTTTGAACACCTTAGCTAAGTGCAAAATCAGACTTAGAACACTCTCTTAACCTATAAAACCAAAATAAATCAAAAAAACCCGAAAACATTTCAAGTTTGGCTTCATAATAAACATGGTAGTGGACCACAAAACCTTTTTAGGAGCTAAAAACTTCCACTTGGCGACTCTACAATCCTTAGCCGTACCTTAACATTTACGGCGACTCCACCGGGGACCCGAGTTCTTTTCATTTTCATATCGCTAAGACTCGCAGTACCCTCGATATCTTTAGATTGGTACATGGTGGTGGACCATAAAACATTTTACCTCCAAAAAAAGAGCTAAAAACTTCCACCCGGCGACTCCACACTCGAAACTCCTAGAAGACCAAATGACTCCACTAGTAGAAGACCCCGAACTCGATTGACCGTGACACAGTAGACCTCTTTCTTGATTTACAATTATGATTCCAAGAATACAACAAAGATATGCCCCAATGAGTAGAGATCATATCCCCGAGTTTCCACATAAGATGCCCCAGTGAATTGGGATGACAACCCCTGCCCTTTTTCAAGGCGAAAAGTTTGATGACCCTCTATTACATCTCATCAAATTTCATATACATGTATGGAGGTTGAAAGTTGAATGGCATGAAGATCTGCCTAATGAAAATGTTCATGTTAACATTAGAAGGAAAAGCTAGGGATTGGTATGAATGCTTAAGATCTAGTAGTTTGTTTTCTTTAAGAGACCTTGAATATATGTTCTATGAGAACTATGAAGAAAACGCTACGCCATTATCATGGGGTGCAATATATTATGATCCATCACAAAACATCACCCAACACATTATAGATAATGAGGAAGCTTTGGAAGAGATGCATCCTCGAAGATCTTTTAACGACCCATTCATGAGTTTAATCTCCTATTGAAAATTTTTAAGAACATAGATGAATCAGTTGAGGAAGAGATGATCCAAGAAATAATGGACGTTCCTCAAGATATCCCCGAAAACTCAAATATTGATTCATCATCCCTTATATCTCGAGGCTCAAGAAGACATCCAGCCTCAAAATCGGTCTCACAAGAGACAGAGAATTGATCAGATATCCGTGCAAAGGGACATGGAAACATTTTCCCCTTTGACAGAGAAGGAAATAGAACGTACTATTTATAAACAATCGGTCTCGAAAACTTTTTTGCAAAACAAACACTCTTGCCCATTCGCATAGAGAACTTTGTTGTACAGATTTAGAAAATTCTTTTGTAAATCATAATGAAGAGAGACCTACGATAACCTGAATATGTTCGATCGATGAAATTGTTTATTCCGATGATTTTCCAAATTTCGACCCGGTCCGATGATGATGATGAGTTTCAAGCAAAAATTAATCACGCAGGGCAACCCTGCGTTCGATTGGTGTTATGAGTTTCACCATCATCAACTTGAAAGACAGAAATCACCCATTTCAATCCATCACAAATCGCTTTCACATAATTGGGAATCAACAACTTTTCAACTCAAAAGGTGAAGAGAAGAACAATGAAGAAATTTTTGAGCAAGAGGAAACCATTGAATACACCCCACAGCTCAAGAATATAATAACCTCTTCATAGAATTTAGTCCACTCGAATACGAGCATACAAGGGCCACAGAGAGTGACAACATCGTCAAATATGATGAGTCCTCAGTTCAAAAGATGAGGAAGATGAAGGAGAAAAACAAATAGAAGACTATCCCGCTGTGGATATATCATCTTCTCAAGAAGAAACTTCTCCCTTCACCGATATTAGTCCTGTCATTTAAAGAGCCCGAATTTATATCGAAGCAAAAGCTATAGATTCAAAGAAAGAAGATATTTCACTCGTTTGCTATTTTGGCGAGTTAAGAATGATGATACTTCCAAGCTACATACTGAAGAGATAGTCCTCAAAGTCTGATGTCTTGGAAGTAGATGATCTACCAATTGTGGAGGACCAAAAAAGAAGAGAACCTTCACCTTTTCTTTGTTGATCCTATGGAAGAGTGTGTGGAAATCCAAAGCTGGCTCAAATTATCAAGCATTGATTCCTTTGCAAGAGCCGGAGACATGAAAAGTTGTCACCTATCGTGATAGCCTCGGCTTTTGAAGATTAATCTTCAAAATATACTATGGATACCTCTAACAAGCTGCCGTAGTTTCTTCTTCTTCTTGACATTACTCGACTAGTCGCATTGGCACTTTTGTATCATATGAATATGTAAATACTCCATGTTTAGAATAGGTTAGATAGGAATGTCAATAAAGCTCACTTTACGGGCATGTAGTTAGTTGTTGTTTTTTCTACGTTGAAGAAAAAATAAAAAAATTCAAAAGTACAAAAACAAAGAAAAGAAAGAAAAGAGGGCTGATTGACAAAACAATAAAGGTACGACCCCATACCAAAAAGAGAAATAAATCCGAAAGTGTGCAAGCTCAAATGCCACTCCTCAAAACACACTTCTAGTTAGTCAAACTTCCTAATCTTGACTAATTAGCTTTAAATTTTCGTCTTTGATAGGATAGTGAATTCGATTTGCCAAATTGTTCAATCTTGGCTTATCAGTAGATACATTAGGATAGAAATGAAGGTTCAAACAAATCTCAAAATCTGAACCAAAGTTTCCAAAGAGAGATGACTCAAAAATCTGTTTTATTTTCTCGAGTCATAAAAGAGAAGAACTCGGTTCTAATTTGTCCAAAATCCGAATCAGATATCAAGGAAGAGGCAGACTCAAACAAAAGCAAAAACAGAGTCGTGAAGAAAAGAGAAGGCCATGATGAGAAACTTTCGCATCTTGAGCCTTCCATTTTTGATTTTTAATTTTTCTGCAAATAATAATCTATGTAGCAGACTTGTTCTTATGCCATAGATCACGCAAGTCAAATAGCTTAATCTTGACTTGACTGTTTTTAAATTTTTGTTGTAGAATTTAAGAATGAAAGTTTCGTTGGGACAGCTTTAATCCCAACGTACGAGTAGATTAGGTAGAGAAATATCGAGCTCAATCTGTTTAATCCGAGTCCAGGGAGAAATAAGGAGTAGAAGTAGATTAGTTTTTTTATGCTTTCAAAGAATAAAATGTTGTGAAAAGAGTTTGCCAATCCAAGTGCACTCGATGAAGAAAAAAATGCTAGATCGGTAGGATTGGGTAGGTAAAAAGTTTGCATTGACGAAGGACCATTGTTTTTCATGGCTGCTAAATATGTTTTCAAACAAGATCATCCAGCAAAAGAAGGCGCAGCCCAATGGATCGAGTGCACTGATCAGCCTCCCGCAGAATGCAAGTCTGAAAGTTCTTGATGCCTTCAAGAAGGCACCATCCCCAAGTGGAGCCACCGTTAGCCACCTATAATATTTTGTTATACCAAAAGGTGGCTAAGACCTTTTTGAGCCTCCAAGGAACAAATTTTATCACTAAAAATTGTTGGCTCTTGAAGACTCCTTGAAGGCCTCATGCCTCTGTCCGAAATCTTCATTTACTATTTCCATTTCATGCTCTGAAATTCTGCTAATTTCATAAGAAAAGACTCTACTGAAGAACCATCATTTTTCGCCCTTCTCCCACTCAAAACTAACCTTCATCTCGCTCCCCTTTTCCTCCATAAAATCCCCTTTGTTTTCATGATTTCTTCTCTTTATCTCATGAAAAAACACTTTTACAAAGTTAAAAGACTCACTCTTTAGCTTTTGCCATAACCCCCATTTCCATTAAAAAACCATGAAAAATGCATAAAAAACCAAGCACTAACTCTAGGAGCGCTCATCGCAAATCTCTGCGAAATGCGATCCAGAGTGCAGATCGCAAACCGCAAATTTCAGTTTTTCATTTAAAATGCCCATCGCGTTTTTCCATTTTTTGAGATTTTGCGATCGGTCTCCGTCACATAATCCGCCATCGCGTTTTTCCACTTTTGCGATTTTGCGCCATCGCAAATATTTGCGCCGCGATCCATCGCAGCTTTCCCGCACATCGCAATATCGCATAACCGCAATATCGCATTTTTCTCTCCATCACATAATCCGCCATCGCGTTTTCCATTTTTGCGATTTGCGATCGTCCCGCCGGACCCACCATATGATACCCCCGCCTTTCATACAAAAAACGCTTTTTTTCCTTTGTAAAGTCGAAAATGATATATTTTTTTGGTTTACAAAGGTTTTTGCTCATTACATCCCGCCGTTGCATTTCACTGTCGAATCCGCACCCCCCGCTCCATGATCCAACGGCTACGCTCCTTCCCCGCCTCCGAAAGGCGGGTTTAAACCTAAAACACAGGATTTCTTAATCATTTTTGTGTTTTGTGGGTGTTTTAATGGTTTTCCATTTGTATAATGAAAGAGAGCAAGAGGGCCGGGAAAGACGTTTCCCTCGCGCCTCCGAGCTTGTTAAAGAGAACCATCTCGCGGGGTTTTCGCTCCATTGTTTTCTCAATGCTTCATGGGCATTGATGCCTTTAAAAAGCCTCGATGCGTGCCCCGCACATCGACAAGACACTATTTTATTCAAAAGAACTAGTTAAAGAGTATCAGTTTTGAAGACAAAACACAACGAGATGAAGATTGAAGACAAGTTTTTTGACGGGGATTACGGCTAAGATCGAGTTATCAAAAGCCTAATCCCCGATTTAAAAACACGATTTAAAAGAAAACCTAAAGTGTTTATCGACGACGAAAAGGACCTCCACCGCCATACTTGAGGCGCATTGATTCCTCAGCTACCATAAAAGCCACCTGTTGCCTCAAAGCGTTCGAACGCAGCCGAACTTATTACGAGATCGGATATTTCGCCTCCAGCCACGGTCCCGGGGAGTTATTTTCGCCAGAAATAAATGCGAAAATATCCGCGAGTTACTCCAAACATTACACAAAGCCTCAAAGTCAAATAAAGCTCCCATCGAGCTTAATTCGTAAATGTAAAACAGCTTAATACAGAGAACCACTTGTAAACTTCTTCATCGAGCCCCTCAAAAGGCCAAGAAGTCTTGAATCTGTATTAATTGCTTCGAGAGATCTTTTGTTAGATTTCACCTCCTCATTCTTCTATAAATACCTCGATAGAAAATGAGAAATTGTTGGTTGTTGGTTGTTGTTTGATCACAAGTTGTAACATTGAAACTCTCACGAAATAAATATACGAGTCCGTTGAAGTTGAAAACAAATTGAAGTCTTGGATGTCTTGATAATGTTGTTGCATGCCCGTTCTCGAGAAGGCTCTATCATTGGATTCATGAGCTTGGTTGTTGGTGAAGTATTCTAACTCGTTTAATGTTTTCTCCTGTTTTCATTATGTTTCATAATCTCTTACTACGTGGGTTGAAAGTTTTAGGCTAAGAAATGACTCCCCTGGAAGCACCTTAGACCCGTTCATCCTTCACTCATTTTATGTTTTCTTCTCGTCGAAGTATTTTAGAGGCTTTAAACCTTCTCTTTAGTCTTCATGCTTGTTTATTTCCTTGATAGCTCAAATAGTTGGTTTCAACATGATTTATGGTTCTCCTGTTTGTCCGCCATCACTTGAAAGATGTTATTGAAGTCTCCCTTTCGAAGTACCATTGTCTTAAGTTAATCGAAGAGGTCGGTTTTGATCTTACCCTTTGCCCCAGCTTCGAACGATTGTTTTGAAGGTCTTTATAGTTGCAAGCATAGATGTTATTTAGGTGTTCCCTCTTCTATGAATGCAAATTTATCGTTGAATCTTTTATGTTTTCTAAGTCCTTTAAAATAAAATCTTTGAGGAAATAGGGAGTTCCCCGAATCTTAGGTTTCATTTTTAAAAAGTTGTCTTGAAAGTCATTATTTGCTTAAAGAATGTTTGTGGAATTTATGGTTAGCCCTCGTCTAGCAAATATCTCTTTATTGTTAAGTTATTTTTTTCAAGTTCCCTTTGTTGAGAATTAAACTTCTCTTTCCAAATCATTAATGTCCATCTCATTCCAAAACAAAGGATCCTCGTGGCCAAGTTAGATTTTCCCTTTGATATCCCATATCCATTGATGAGTTTGTCATGACCTTATTTTGACTCCATAGCCCAATGAACTCGCATACTTTTTTCTCTCTCGTCTATCTTTCCTAGACCTTTCATATTCTGCTGTATCAACTCAACCCAACCAAACAAACATCCGCACTTAATAACTAGTCTAAAATCCATAATCAAAGCAAACAAGATAAAAACTTTGCAAACAAATATTTGAGAGATCCCTCTCTCGAGAACAGAGGGAGGACTAGATCCTGAACTCTAAAGATTGGTTCGATGTTGCCTTGTCTTTTGATTTTCCAAAGCTCGTCAAAACACGGGATACCAACACACTCGTAAGAATTTTCTTAAATATTCAGCAATATTCTTACGCATACCAGACGTAAAAAATACCTTTCTAATCATGGTCAACATCTTATGGTTACCTCGATGACTGCGTAATTGTTGCGATGAAATTCATTCAATATCGGCTCCTTCGAGCTATACGGTTAGGTACATATATCTTTCCTCGAGAAGGTCGAGCATCACGTTGTTCGTTCTTTCCGTACTCGGATGTACTACCTTGCTTCATATTTTCTTCCATCTATTGCCTTATAAATTTGTATTCCGGATCTTTATGTGCCTCTTCCTTTAACTTGTTCCAAAAATTGATTTTCTAACTGATTATAATACTGACTCATAAATACCGTGTAACTTTACGCTCAAGGCATACGCTACTCGATTTTCCTTTCCTTTTACATGTTGAATGTCCATATCAAATTCACTTAGAAAGGCATTCCATCTTGCCTATTTGGAGTTTAAATCCGGTTGCTTGAAAGTAACTAGTCAAGTCTGCTATGATCTGTTTTAAGTACAAAATTTTTTGCCCGGCAAGTAATGCCTCCACACTCGGAGTGCATGTACCACTCTTTGTAAGTTTCAAATCATATGCGAGAATATATTTGTTCATGGTCTTTCGATTTTCCTTGATTCACATGCTACCACTTTGCCTTCTGGGATAAGGCTGCCCCAACACCTTCTTTACTTGTGTCGGTACAAACCTCATATTATTTATTAGGATCGGCTACCCTCAACACGGGTGCGGTAGTCAAAATTTGTTTCGGCTTTTTCAAAGTTGTTCGACATTCTATTGTCCATTTGAAAATTTTTCCTTTCCTCTGCGAGAGATGTGATAGGAAAAGCAATTCTAGAAAATCCTTCAATAAATCTTACGTAATAACCGGCTAATCCCATGAAAGATCTAATGTCGGCCACATTCGGGGTACTCACCATTCCATAATAGTTTTTTATCTTTTCGAGATCAACAACTATCCCTTCGACTAAAATAACATGGCCTAGATATTGGATTTCTATTTTAAAGAAATCGCATTTATTGTACTTAGCGTACGAGTTGATGCTTTCGGAGCATATCCAAGACAATTCTCAAATGTTCCTTATGCTCTTCCTGATTTTTAGAATATATCAGAATATAATCTATAAAAAATAAGTACGAAATTATCCAAGAAAGGATGAAAGATTCCATGCATTAACCTCATAAAGGTTGTTGGTGCATTCGTCGATCCAAAGGGTAACACCACGAATTTTGTAATGTCCATACCTAGTACGAAATGTTGTCTTACAAATGTCTTCATCCTTAATTCGAATCGATGATATCCGGATCTTAAATCTATCTTAGAAAACACTGTAGCCCCTTTTACTTGATCAAATAAATCATCAATTCTTTGTAGGGGGTACTTATTTTTTACGATTAACTTATTGAGTTTAGTCTGTATTCCATGCACATTCGCATGGTCCCATCTTTATTTTTAACAAATAGGGATCGGTGCTCCCCACGGGGACACACTTGGATGAATGTAACCTTTTTCCAGCAGTTCTTGTAACTTGCATTTTTAGTTCGATTAGTTCTAGCACACTCATTCTGTAAGGAGCCCTTGACATGGGAAGCTCAGACAACAACTCCATGGTGAAATCAATATCCCTCCTTGGTGGTAAACCAGGAATATTTTACGGGAAATACATCCAGAAATTCACACTGCTTGGTATATCTTCCATTAAGGGTGATTTTTCCTTAAAATCTGCATACCCTACACGAATTTCATACAACTAGCATCCTTTTCTTATACACTTACTCATTTGGGATGTTGTGATTGGGTGTAACTACAATGACTTTTTAATTCCTTGAATCTCTTTTCGTGTGCCATCCTGCATTCGTAGTAGATAATATTTTCTTTACAATCTACTAAGGTCCAATGCTTTTCTAACCAATCCATGCCTAATAACACATCGTATGATCCCAATGGTAGAATATTCATATCTACTTGTAAGCTGTTGTTCGAAATTTCCAAAATACTATTTGGAATCTTGGCAGTTAATTTTTTGTTTTTCTCCAGTATCTAGCTATACTAACCATGAATTCTTAAATTTCTATTCTTTCAAATTATACATTTCCACTATTTTGGGGCTAACAAAGCTCAAACTTGCTCCAGGATCTACCAAAATAGAAACAAGTTTAGTTAGTAATTTACCTTCTAATTCAATCATTGTGGGCTGATAATCGGCCTGCCGATCTTCCAAAGTTGCATTGATGCGGGGGTATGTTACGCGCTACATCACCCATTGTAGAGGCTTCTGCAGATTTTCCATCTGTATCATTTCGATTCGTTTTGGACAATTTTTTTTAATAATGCGCTTCACCACAACCCCCAACATTGTAAAGGTGGCTTGGTTACCTGCCCTTGATCGGGCTTGTTGGATGCTTACGTAGGCTTTTCGTCTGCTGGCCATCTAGTCCCACGATGATTTACGCCAAAATTTTTGCTTTGCCAAGATTTCGTGCGAGAATTCTTAAAGTTGCCACTTTTGGCACCCTTGAAATTTGAATTACTTCTTTGTCATTTCTTTGGCTACCAAGTCTTTCCAACCTCCCCCTTCGCCTTAGACTGTTGATAGCACATTTGAGCTTTATGAATGGCTTCATCCATAGTCCACGGATTTACAAATTCTATTATTTATTTCATGTGTGTTGGAAAACTGCTCAGAAATCTACTGCACCTTAGCCTTCTCTTCTCGAAGATACGGAACATAGCGTAGTAAGGAGGTAAACTTAGAAATATAATCATCCATGGTCATCTATCCCTGACTTTAGATCATGAAATTCTTTAGCCTTTTCATCATAAAATATTTTAGTCGAGATACTTGTCCTTGAAGTATTGCTTGAAATGATTCCCGAGGTGACATCTTGTTCTTCAATACTACGTATATTCTTCACCTCCTCCCACCACGAGTGACTTTCTCTCTTAGTCTATATATTGCTAATCTGGCCTTCGGAGTTGCTTTGTTATATTCATACACACGAAAATATTTATTCATATTTATTAACCATGCCTCTGCCACCTCCTTAGCCTCGCCATCAAATGTTGGTGGTTTTTATTTTACGAAATTCTCCTTGAAGTTCTACTTTTCCGTCTCTTGACTTCTTGCGGATCAGACAAGTTTTCAGATTACGCCTCATTAGGATTTGTATTCTTACTTCACCGAGAGGGGCTCCTTTCCGCCCTTTCGGAAGTATTATTTCTGTTCTGTTGCTAATTTTCTTCCCTGCATACCTCTATCGATACGGGGGTGTTTCATCTCCTGGTTTTGTTTATCGACGTGACTTTTTTAAAATCTTTTCCTGGTCTTGCGGTAAGCACTCATTATATTTTCGAACTTGCACCATCTCCTCCTGGCTGTTGTTGGACGGTATTCAACATGAAACTAGTTTGGTGTTGTTGTTCTTCTAATAGCCTACTAGTTTTCTAGCTGCTTTGTTCAACACTTAGTTGGACCCACATCTCTAGGTTCATCACTGGTTGAACTTGGGGTTCCCCCCTTTGTGTCTTGAGGGGGCTGCATCGGAGTTCCTCTTCTCATAGCGTTTTTCTGCTAGAAGGCCAAATTATTTTCTCCCTGTGCATCATTTACACACGGCTTCATCGTTAGTTGACCTCGAGGGTCCTAGCGTATGAACGCTTCTACGATACCACTTGTAACATCCTACTTCAAAAAATAGTTACACGGTAAAAAAAAATTGATTACCTCTTTATTTTTCTTTTTTTCGAAGTATTAACTTAAATATCGGTTATGATTTTCATTCAAATACAATGGACGAGGGTTATTGACCCATAGTTATATATTCTATACCACACATATTACTTTGTTTCGCTTAAACTATAATATAACCATAAATAATACATAGATTTCTTCGCAGAGTTAAACATGATTCGTATGATTTTCTTTGGTTGAAAAACTTGACGGTTTTAATACTATAAGATATTTCAGATTTAAAACTCCACTTGGCATTTGTTATTAAGTTCAATTAGCTGTCTTGTCAACTCGGATTAATGCCACAGTATATGGCTATTAATTCCCTTCGACAACTACCGTATAACTTTGGATCCTTCGCACTTTTTGATGGTACCTCCCCAATCCTCGTCGTTGATATATGGGTTAATCAATGGTTGTGTTGCATTGGTGGGAGATTGAATTGGACTTCACTGACCCTAAGATTTCTTGGGTTCTCTATCCCAAAACTCTTTTAGCTCAGCTGCCCGATTTGTGTAGAGTTATTCGCTGAATTTTTTCTTCAAGGGTTACGTTGTCTGGTCATTAGCTGTGTGGGGATATAGCAGACTAATCCTCCGAGATGATTGAAGGTGCTCCTCTGCTGCGTGAAACTCATTCTTCCTTTCGCCATGAGGATTTTCTCGTTTTCAACGGGGAGCTTCTCGTCCGGCGCGCGCCAACGGGTGAGAGCTTGGACCTACAACTCATTTCTAAAATATTTCATGTGACTTTGTTCTCATTACGGAGATAATAAGGGTTTGAATGTTTGTTTTAGACTTTTAATGTATTACCTCAACTGGTCTTTTTTACGGAGCATCCACATTGAATTTCTTCTTACGGGGTAATTTCTCCATATTTATTCTTTTCTTATCACAATGATTTTGGTTTTCATTGCTACTAGGTTTTCATTCTTTTTATTTAGCACGGAAACTTACCCTTGTGCCTTTTTTACTCTTCTCTACGGAGTTAGTAGTATCGACCCCCAACCCCATGGCTGAGTATTCACCAGATTGGAACCATCGTACTTTACAGACTACAGCTCGATACACCGCTTCTCCTTTGCTTTATAGGTACCGTTGTGACCAGACAACAACCCCCTTTTTATTTAATATTAGTAATAATACTAAATAAATGGGGGACCCTTAGTTAAAAAATCCAAAAAAATCAATTAGGATTTGTTTTCCTTTTCAAAAAACTTTCTATCATAAACTTAGAGAAATCCCTTAGAAAGAACATTAAGAAACACTTAAGTTTATGATAGATTACAATAAAATTGTTCTTTAAACAAAATAGCGCATCCATCGCAAAATGGTATATATCTTTATAAAACCGAAAATGCGATTTTGCGCTTTTGCGATAATGCGATCCCAAAAAAGCCTATACAATAAACATATTGGTCGTGTGCCTCGCATAGCGCGTAAACGAGAAATGTTAAACGAATACCTTTGCGCTATTTACAATTTTGCGCTTTTGCGAGATTTGCGATGTGCGCTTTTTGCGCTATTTCACAATTTGCGCTATTTATAAAATTGCGATGGTTTCATTTTGCGATATTGCGATATTGCGACATTGCGATATTGCGATATACGCAACAAATCGCATCGCAACGTCGCAGATTCATAAAGGCGCGTTGTTCAAAGACAATCTTCCCATATATCAATATTTGTTACGCGCTTTAATGATTGGATCGATAATTAATGGTAAATGAGATTTTGTTTTGATTGAAAGTCATTTCACGTTAAAATAATATATTTCATCCGCCTTTGCATTTAAAACAGTCTCATCATCTTTCTCATGCCATTACTCTCATTTAACTCGTAAAACGCAGGCACGAAGGAGCAAACATCTATACAAAGCATTCACAAAACATTATGGGTAAGAAGGAGAAGAGCTCGAATTATGAAAACAGAGAAATGGCTTTCACTATATGCGGACACCGCTTGCAATAAGGATGCCGGTATATCCACTTGGGAAGGAATGGTGTAATTTGTTTCGAAGTAAGAAAATCCCGTGGTGATTAAAAGTTACGGCTACGGCGAGGTTCTAGTACATACATACGAAGCAGCCACTCAAAGAGCGGGCTTGTTCACTTCTGCATAGGATAGCGTGCAAGGCACAAGGATTCTCCCATATACGGACATGGTGGAAATGGAGGGCTTTGAGGACGGCACCGATGATTTCGAACGGAGCAATTTAGAACTCCATCTCGGGAGCTAATCGTCATTCACCACTGGAAGATGTGCCGATGTATAAGTTGCCGGAACCTCGATGCGACTTATAATAAGCAATTCATGGAAGATTTTGCCAAAGAACATGCAAATTTGTCGAGAACGCACACGGGAGTGGACCAAAAGAGATGAACCATTGAAGACAAACAAACACGCGGATAGTACCAAAAAATATGTTTCGAATGACTGCTCACAAGTTCAATATCCAAGTGGGCAATTTGACACGGCTTCCTACCACAAGATAAAGATGGTATGTAAGGTTGCCAAATTATCCCCTATAGAGCTTTTAGAAGTAAATAAAAAGATATTGGAGATCGTGGAGAAGTAAATTTAGTCCAGCATCTTAAACATTCTAAAGATCTGAAGAACATATCAATAACTTTATGCCGGCTATTAATTTGAATGGAGTCACACATGAAGATGTTGTAGTCAGGACTATTCCTTTATACTCTTCAAGGAGCGACGGATCATGGTACTTTTCATTACCTTCGGGATCCATAGCATAAGTTGGGCCATTTTTGCAGATCATTTTTTTAACCAAATTTGGAGATGACGGATCAATAGCTACTTTTTAATCAACGATCTCTCAAATTTGAAAAGCGAGTAACCCAAGGAACCCATTAAAGAATTCAACGCTAGATTCGACAAAACTTTTGAACAAAATTCACACGAGCATTCAAGGCCTAGTGGGCAAGTCGAAGTGAATGGTACAGAGCTCGCCTTACCCTCCAAACATAGCAATTTTTTTGTAGATAGAGCTTGCAAAACCTACATTAGTCGAGAATAAGGAAAGGGCTATTGCGTCAAGTAAAAACGAATTATTTCTCTAGAAAAGAAAATTGCTATTGGGGAAAGGAAATCAAAGAAAGTCGGCTTCAAAGATGATTCAAAGAAAAAGGCTAAAGACCCATACGACATGGAAGGTTCTGACGTAAAGTACTTAAAACCATGTCAAATGAAATGGTTGAAATTAAAAAACAAGTAGGCTGAAAACTTCTACCAAGAAACCATTCCGAGAATTTCGGAAGAAACCAAGTTTGAATCTAAACCTCCTAAATGCGATCTCTAATGCGAGAAATCGGAAAAGAAGAGGAAGAAGAAGAAGACACATATTTAGTATCGTATGAGGAAGATGAGAATGAAGAAATAGCGAATTGCATGGAATGTGGGATTTTATTCTCCCTAATTCTCGATAATGAATAGCTATGCCCGTAAGTACTAGTAGAATCTACATCGGACCAAAGTAAACGCCCTAAAAAAGAGAATATTACAACTCCAAGTACCAAAGACAAATCCCCCGTAAAGAAAACTTCTCCATTACCTACTCAAATATCAGCCATCCTCTTCTAATCCTCCTACATCAACAACAAAGACTTTAGTGGTGTCGGACCCTATGGAATACAACATTGTCGAGGAGACATGAAAAAGATCAAAGCCAACATTTTCCTTACATGAACTCAAACGAAACTAAAACACCAGTAGAAGTTGCTATTGAAAGAATTAAACGCTACACCCGGTGTTCCTTTACCAAGTGGTGTAGCGGTGCCGCGCCTAGAAGTGGCAAGCCACCGTATAAGGTAGATGCTGCGATGTCAGGTGCTCATTGGAGAAAAGTCAAATTCTCAAACCCACTCCTCTTCTTTTGACTTATGAGATGTACAATAAAAATTTGCACAATTGTTTGATTGATTTCGGAGCCTCCTCCAATATAATGCCTACTCGTCCTTTGTGCCAAATTGAATATCGAACCATACGTAACCGGCGGCTCATATCGTTCAATTGGATCGCTCTAAAGTTCAAGTTGTGAGGAGAAATCAATTCGGCTTACTGCTCAGATTAGCTTCCGAGTCCTAGGATTGTCCAAAGAACGGAGTATTTTGATCACTTTCGATATTGCCGAATTCTATGGATTAATCTTAAGCGAGGACCTATCCGCGAAACTTAATGGTTATATCTCAAATGATTATTCACATATGTGGCTTCCTTACAAGAGGCCAAATCAACCAAAATTGAGCGAGAAAAACATATGATGCAAAGCATCGTCACCGAATTCGAACAACCTAATGAGCCCGTGGCATTCAACAACAATATTCTTGGAGGTTGTTCGCCGAATCATTTCTTGGAAACTTTCGAAGCACCCTCAATCACCTTTTTCCGTAAATACTTTTGTTTCTCAAATAGAAAATTTTTTCACAATCCGATTCTTCCGCGAGTGTAAATATTCCGAATGTAATTATAGATAATTCATTAGATAAGTCTTTATTTTGGTCGTTATATTTTGATGGATCAAAGTCTAGCGATGGAGCCGGAGTAGGATGCATCTTAATTGATCCATATGGAGAGAAAACCGAGGCCGTCATGTAGGTTAGAATTTGAGTGTACTAACAATACCGCAGTAATATGAAGCCTTGGTTCAAAGGACTTTTATAAAGCTATAGGGTTAGATGTTAAATACTTGAAAGTCTTCTTTGGTGATTCCGAAATTGTCCTTAAAACAAGTTAGGAATACTATTCATTGCCTTCGTGACATCTTAAAACACTATCAAACCCTAGCACAAGATCTCACCACTCATTTTTAGCATTCAATATTTCTCCTATTCCTAGTAATCAGAAATACATCAGGCCGACTTGTTAGCTAATGTTGCATCTAAACCTCCTACCTCCTTGTTAGCCACCTATAATATTTTGTTATACTCAAAAGGTGGCTAAGACCTTTTGAAGCTCTCCAAGGAACAAATTTTTATCACTAAAAATTGTTGGCTCTTGAAGACTCCTTGAAGGCCTCATGCCTCCTCCGTCCAGAAATCTTCATTTACTATTTCCATTTCATGCTACGAAATGCTCGTCTAATTTCATAAGAAAAAGGCCGCCGAAGAACCATCATTTTCGCCTTTCTCCCACTCAAAACTAGCTTCGTCTCGCTCTTTTTCCTCCATAAAATCCCCTTTGTTTTCATGATTTCTTCTCTTTCCCTCATGAAAAAACACTTTGCCAGCAAAGACTCAAAGACTCTTTAGCTTTTCCATAACCCCCATTTCCATTGAAAAACCATGAAAAATGCATAAAAAACCGAGCGCCACTCTAGGAGCGCTCATCGCAAATTTACGAAATGCGATCCGGCCTCGAGATGCGCAAATCGCAAATTTCGGTTTTCATTTAAAATGCCCATCGCGTTTTCCATCGTTGCGATTTTGCGCCATCGCAAATATTTGCGCCGTACGATCCATCGCGGCTTTCCGCACTGTCGCAATATCGCATAACCTACAATATCGCATTTTCTCTCCGTCACATAATCCTGCCATCGTGTTTTCCATGTTTGCGATTTCCGACCGGGCCCCGCCGGACCACACCATATGATACCCCCGCTACACGCAGTCCAGCGCGTTCACGCTCCTTCCCCGCCTCACGGCGGTACGCCTAAAACGCAGATCTTAATCATTTTTGTGTTTTTGACGGTGTTTTCACCGTTTTCCATTTGTATAATGAAAAGAGATGCGTAGGGCCGGGAAAAGACGTTTCTGCGCGCTACGAGGCGTCATTGAGAACCATTTGCGGGGTTTCGCTCCATTTGTTTTTCTCAATGCTTCATGGGCATCGATGCCTTTTAAAAGCCCAAAGTGCGGCCCCGCACATCGACAAGACACTATTTTGTCAAAAGAACAGGTTAAAGAGTATCAGCTTTTGAAGACAAAACACAGCAGAGATGAAGATTGAAAGGCAGCTTTTTGATGGGATTACACGAGGCATGCGCTTATGAAAAGCCTAATCACTGATTTAAAAACACGTATTCTGACGTAAAACCTAAAGTGTTTATCGGACGAAAGGACTCTCCACCGCCATACTTTGAGGCGCATTGATTCCTCGGCTACCATAAAAGCCATTTGCCTCAAAGCGTTCGAACGAAGCCGAACTTGTGCCGTAGACAGATATTTCGCCTCCCGGCCATGTACCGGGGAGTTATTTACGCCGGAAATAAATGCGAAAATATCGCGCAGTTACTCCAAACATTACACCGCAAGCGTCAAATTCAAATAAAGCTCCCACGCGAGGCTTAATTCGTAAATGTAAAACGAGCTTAATACGGAGAACCACTTGTAAACTTCTTCATCGAGCCCCTCAAAAGGCCAAGAAGTCTTGAATCTATATTAATTGCTTCGAGAGATCTTTTGTTAGATTTCACCTCCTCATTCTTCTATAAATACCTCAGTAGAAAATGAGAAATTGCTGGTTTTTGGTTGCTGTTTGATCACAAGTTGTAACATTGAAACTCCAAAATTTAGTCCAGATCTTAACATTCAAACTGAAGAACATATCAATAACTTTATGCTGGCTATTAATTTGAATGGAGTCACACATGAAGATGTTGTGGTCAAAATATTCCCTTATACTCTTCAAGGAGCAGCAGGATCATGGTACTTTTCATTACCTTCTGGGATCCATAACAATTCAGGGCCATTTTTACGGATCATTTTTTGTAACCAAATTTGGAGATGACGGATCAATAGCTACTTTAATCAACGATCTCTCAAATTTGAA
This sequence comes from Pinus albicaulis, assembly GCA_034641835.2. Classification (NCBI taxonomy): domain Eukaryota; kingdom Viridiplantae; phylum Streptophyta; class Pinopsida; order Pinales; family Pinaceae; genus Pinus; species Pinus albicaulis. Next base: position 159,401 of record JAXQQM020058201.1, read on the forward strand.
AGCGAGTAACCCAAGGAACCCATTAAAGAATTCAACGCTAGATTCAATAAACTTTTTGAACAAAATTCACACGTATTCAAGGCCTAGTGAACAAGCTCGAAGTGAATGGTACATGAAAGCACTTACCCTCAAACATAGCAATTTTTGCAGATAGAGCTGCCAAAACCTATGATTATGAGAATATGAAAGAGGCTATTGCAGTAGAAAAACGAATTATTTCTCTAGAAAAGAAAAAATTCTATTGAGGAAAGGAAATCAAAGAAAGTCACTCAAAGATGATTCAAGAAAAAGGCTATAGACCCATACGACATGGAAGGTTTCAAAGATAGTACTTAAAACCATGTCAAATGAAATGGTTAAGGAAATTAAAAAACAAGTAGTCAAACTTCACCAAGAAACCATTCCAAATTTCGGAAAGAAACCAAGTTGAATCTAAACCTCCTAATGCAATCTCTAATGCGTAATCGAAAGAAGAGGAAGAAGAAAAGATACATCTTTAGTATCAGATGAGGAAGATGAGAATGAAAGAAATAGCTGAATTGCATGGAATGTGGGATTTTATTCTCCTAATTTCCGATAATGAAGAAGCTATGCTCGTAAAGTACTAGGAGTAAATCTATATCGAACCGTGCAAAACGATTCCTAAAAAGAAAATTACAACTCCAAGTACCAAAGACAAATCTCCCATAAGAAAACTTCTCCATTACCTACTCAAAATCAGCCATCCTCTTCTAATCCTCCTACATCAACAACAAAGACTTTAGTGGTGTCAGATCCTATGGAATACAACATTGCCGAGGACATGAAAAAGATCAAAGCCAACATTTACTTACATGAACTCAACAAACTAAAAACACCGAAGTAAGTTGCTATTGAAAGAATTAAACGCTACACCAATTGTTCCTTTACCAAGTGGTGTAGTTACAACAAACTAGGAGGCACGGTGTCACCGATAAGGTGGATGCTACCGATACTGTGCTCATTGGAGAAAAAGTCAAATTCTCAAACTCCTCCTCTTCTTTGACTTATGAGATGTACAATAAAAATTTTGGCACAATTGTTTGATTGATTCGGAGCCTCCTCCAATATAATGCCTACTTTCGCTCTGTGACAAATTGAATATCGAAATCCAGTCGCAAATCGGCAGTTCATATCGTTCAATTGGATCGCTCTAAAGTTCAAGTTTGTAGGAGAAATCAATTCGAAGCATTATCATATTAGTCTTGATCCTAGGATTGTTCAAAGAATTGATATTTTGATTGCGGGTTTACTGAGTCTACCTCATGGATTAATCGCTACGACCAGTCCTCATAAACTTAATGGTTATATCTCAACCTGATTATTCACATATGTGGCTTTCCTTACAAGGGAAGCCAAATCAAATCAAAATTGAACGAGAAAAACATATGACGCATGCGCCATCTAAATTCAACAACCTAATGAGCCGTGGCATTCAACAACAATATTATTGGAAGTTGTTCTCAGATCATTTCTTGGAAACTTGAAGCACCTCAATCACTTTTTTCCGTAAATACTTTTGTTTTCAAATAGAAAAATTTTTCTGCAATCCGATTCTTCCGTAATTGTAAATATTTCGATGTAATTATAGATAAGTCTTTATTTTGGTCGTTATATTTTGATGGATCAAAGTCTAATGATGGAGCCGGAGTAGGATGCATCTTAATTGATCCATATGGAGAGAAAAACCATGTCATGTAGGTTAGAATTTGAGTGTACTAACAATACTGTTAGAATATGAAGCCTTGGTTCAAGGACTTTATAAAGCTATAGGGTTAGATGTTAAATACTTGAAAGTCTTTGGTGATTCAAAATTATCATAAAACAAGTTAGAATACTATTCATTACCTTTCGAGACATCTTAAACACTATCAAACCCTAGTACAAGATCTCACCACTCATTTTTTAGCATTCAATATTTCTCCTATTCCTAGGAATCCGAATACATCGCTGACTTGTTAACTAATGCTGCATCTAAACTCCTACTGCCAAGATTGTGTGCCGATCTGATAGATTTTTCCGTAGAATTAATTTTTCGTCCATCCGCCTAGACAATGTTGCTAAAGCTGAGAGTATTCTATCATGATCAAAGATATTTTAAATTTCATGACTTCAGAGAAATCTTATGATGAGCGAAAATTATTGACGAAGATGATCATGATTTACAAATTGCTTCAAAAGGTAATGAAAATCCCATTCCGTAAATCTGCTAGTTAAATTAGAGGATTTATATGACATTAAAGACGATTCAAAGAAAGTCACTAATGCTAAACTTCAAAGTTCCACTTTGAAGTTTGAATTAGTAAATCTTGGTTCGATTCTAAACCTCGAAAAACGTTAACTCTAGGACTCAATTTAACACCGTGAGGAAAGGAATGCGTTCATTAAACTTCTCCGAACAAGTATAAAAACGTTTTTGTTTGGAATTATGATGATTTAAAAACGATGATACTTCTAAGTTATTCAACACACAATTCCAATGCTTCCCGATATTAAACCCCGTTTCAACGTTGAGAAAGATTCATCCAAATCTCGAAAGTCAAATCAAATCGTAACTTAATAAACTTTAAAAGCCAAAATCATTTTTCCGATCGAGGCACTCCAATTGGGTTTCCAATATGGTACCGCCCGAGGGAAGAAGAATGGTGATATAAGAATCGTATGGTGATTTGAGAAATTTAAATAATGCATGTTTAAAAGACAATTTCCCATTGCCAACCATGGAATGATAGCTGAGCAGGAATGGGTTCCTGAACTTATGTCCCTTTCTGATGGATTTTCGCTATAATCAAGTTTTAGTTCATCCGTGATGACGATTGAAAACAACTTTCAGAACAAAATGGAGAACTTATGCTTATCGCAAAAATGCCTTTTGGTCTAATAAATGGAACAACTTTTCAAAGAGCCATGGACATAGAATTTAAAGGTACTGATCAATAAATCATTTGTTGGTTTATCTTGATGACATAACAATATTACAAAAAGAGAGCTAATCATCTACATGATTTAAAATCAAATATTTGAAAGATGTAGTGGTTTGGTATTTCCTTAAATCCAAAGAAATCTTTCTTTGCTTTGGATGAGAGAGAAACTCTTAGGATTTGTTGTGTCAAAAGATGGTATATATATTGATTCAGATAGAGTGAAAGAAATTTCTGACATTTCTTTACCTCATAACAAAAAAATCCATGCAATCATTTCTCTGGACGGATCAATTTTGTTAAAAGATTCATTCCCGATTTTTCTTTTATTGTTTTACCTATGCAAAATATGATCAGAAGAATTCAGATTCAAATGGGGGCATAAAGAGAAAGAAGCCTTTGAGGCAATCAAACAAGCAATCATTAATGCACCGACATTGAATACGGATTTTTCTAAAAGATTTACTTTGTATACTTTGGTCACCGAAACATCTTATGCATTTTGTTTTAACACGAAAAGCTCAATGATCAGAAAATTGAGGCACCAATTTCTTTCTTTAGCTCAAATCTGTAAGGGAGTCGAGCTTAATTATTCCGATGTTGAAAAAACTGCCTTTCTTTGTGTTTAAATCAATCAAACATTTCGACATTTTTCTCTTGAAAACACATACAAAAATCATTGTCCCATTCTGCGTGTGCAGAGGCAATTATTAATTCAAAAAGAAGTAGGAGAAAAAGAGAGCTAACTCGATGTCCTTGCAAGAATATGATATTGATATTAAACCGCTAAGATCTGTTAGAGGACAAGGTTTTTGCAGATCATTGGCAGGAGCTCGAACATACTGGAAAATCAAGATCCAAATCAAAAATATTCAAGTAAGTCGGATAAGTGTTACGAAATTCTGAAATCTCGGTGATGCTTGATCTTATTTATTACTTGAAAAATGGGTATGCTCGCTTCTAATCTCAGTTATAAGAGTAAACGCGCTTTAAGGTTAAAGGCTATTAAATATGATATCATTGATAATGTGTTATTTAGGAAAAAATTATGATTCAATTTTATTAAGATGTCTTGAAAAAGACCGAAGCTAAAAAGGTTTCGCGAGTTGCATGATGGACCGCCATAGAGGTCATTTTGGAGGTGATACTACGACATCACAAAATAATTCGTGATGTTATTACAACGCCTACTCCTTTTTAAAGATACGCATTATTACGTAAGAAGTGCAGAATTTGTATCGCAAGTGGAAGACAAAGGAAACCGAGCTTTTCTCTTTGCAACAGTGTGATTATTGAGCAACCATTCGAACAATGGGGGCTTGACATTATTGGTGAGATAGTACCTCATTCTTCCAAAATGTACACAAGTACATCTCACGTAGACCCGATTACTTTACAAAAATGGGTGAGACAAATCCCAGTTGCAGGTAGCAACTCTGATGCAATTATTGATTTCATAGATCAATTCATCATAACCGTGTTTGGTGTACCTAACGCTCCTAGTATTTGATAATGCATCTTACTTTCTGCGGAAATAGTTTAATAGAATTTGCAGGTCAAAAGAGGTTTTAAAATTAAAATATTCGGCAAATTATTATCCACAAGGTAATGGTTTTGGCTGAAATCCACTAACAAAACCTTATCAAAATCATTAAAAGGACCATTGATCAAAATCAAAAGAATTGGCACAAGTCTTTAATCTTTGCATTATGGGCTGATCGTATCGTCGAAAAAAGCGTTCAATAGGGACTTCACCTTCAATTTAGTTTATGGAAAGAAGTCGTGATACCATCAAATTTACTCTTCCATCATTAGCCCTCGTGCAATTTATTGAAGAAAATCCTTCTTCATCCATTCAATTGAGATATGATCAAATCCTTAAACTAGAAGAAGAGATAGAGATAAAGCAAAAATTATTCATGAAAAACATCAACAACTTGTAAAAATCTTCTTTTGATGCAAGCCCTTCTACCGTACACAAATTTTGTTTCTCTTTCAATTGGTGATCTTGTTTCGAAAATGAGATAAATCATACAAAGAAGAAAAAGGTAAACATACCAAGTTTCTATGTGTTTGGACCATTTCGGATCATTGAAAAAGATAGGCTCAAATACATTCATACCCAGATCTAACGAGCAGAGAGAATCTCTTCTGGTAAATGGGTTTATCTTGAAGAAATTATTTTCATAAGGAGTGAAACCTTCTTAAACGTTTGTACATATTCCTTTCGCAAAGTTTTTGATTGTTTTTGCAAATAAAAGTTTTTAATAGGTCTATAATTGACTGCTTTACTACTTTAGGAAAATTTCTAAGGAAAAATATTATAAATATTTATTTTGTGTAAATAAGATAAAGGAACTGATCACAGCTTTTTGGATAAGTTTAAAATAAGATGTTAAACTTTGAAAAGATTATTTCAATCATTTGCATGATCTCTTTGAAAATTTGAAGAGAATGTAAATCATTATAAGTTTATTGGAGCGAGCAGAAAGGTTATCTATAAAAGTAAAGATTTTTTCGAAAGTTTTGGAACTCACCTACGAAAATTGTCATCCCATCTGATTCTTAAGGATAAAACTATTTCACCCCATCCATTTAAGTTGTGATTTTTTAGAATGTAATTCTAAGAAATTATATGAAAATTTAAGAGATAAGAGGTCTCATTATGAGCCGACTTACCATGTTCATAAAAGAGTAATAAAAGCGACATTTACCAATACCGTATACCCGAAACAGGGTCATGAGCTTATAAACATAAGACAAGGGGTCTCATCACGAGCCATCTTGTTCAGCTTAATTATAACTAGTGAATGGCATTGTTATTAGCTGGCTACCAAACCGCACAGTGGCTCTTAAAAATAAAATAATTAAAAGACAAAAAACATGAGATAATATGTCTTATGAATTTATCTTTTAAAAAGTCATAATTTTAGTTGATGGGACAATGAAAAAGTTAATAGGTTTAAAGGTAACCTCTGTCAGGGACTATGAACGTTATCGCGTAGAGGCAATACCTATGACAATAGAGTATCTTATAAAACCAGAAAACTTGGAGAAATCCACTTACTTCATTATTAACACCAATCAAAGCTTGAGATAACCCAAAAATGATTTTGTTCTTAGGAATTAGAAAGAAATTGTGAATGACTGTTTTTATTTCTTTTTCATAGTTACATTTTATTTGAATTATCCTAAGATAGTTTTCTATTATCTTTAAAAATCTTTACTTACTAAAGATATAGTGTTCATTTTATTTTTTCGGAGAGATAACCTGGCTTTTCAAAGAATCGGCCAATTGTTGTGACCAGACAACCCCCTTTTTTATTTAATATTAGTAATAATACTAAATAAATGGGGACCCTTAGTTTAAAAAAATCCAAAAATCAATTAGGATTTGTTTTCCTCTTCGAAAAAACTTTCTATCATAAACTTAGAGAAACCCTTTCAGAAAAGGAACATTAAGAAACACTTAAGTTTATGATAGATTACAATAAAATTGTTCTTTAAACAAAATATGCATCCATCGTAAAATGGCATATATCTTTATACCGAAAATGCGATTTTGCGCTTTTGAGATAATGCGATACCAAAAAGCCTATACAATAAACATATTGGTCAGATCGCATAGTATCATGCGAAATGTTAAACGAATACCTTTTGCGCATTTACAATTTGTTTAGCACAGCTTTATGCGAGATTTGCGATGTGCGCAGTTGCGCTATTTCACACTTTGCGCTTTTGCGCTATTTATAAAATTGCGTATGCTTTCATTTTTACGATATTGCGATATCACGCAGATAAATCGCAGATCGCAATGTCGCAGAATTCATAAAGGCGACGTATTGTTCAAAGACAATCTTCCCATATATCAATATCTGTTACGGCTTTAATGACTGGATTAAATGATTGGATTGACAATTAATGGTAAATGAGATTTTGTTTTGATCGAAAGTCATTTCACGCTAAAATAATATATTTCATCCGCCTTTGCATTTAAAACGGTCTCATCACCTTTCTCATGCCATTACTCTCATTTAACTCGTAAAACGCAAGCACGAAGGAGCAAACGTCTATACAAAGCTACACGAACATTATGGGTAAGAAGGAGAAGAGCTCGAATTTCGAAAATGCAGAGAAATGGCTTCACTATATGCAGACCGCTTGCAATAAAGGGATGCCGAGTATATCCACTTGGGAAGGAATGTATAATTTCTTTGGAAGAAGAAAATCTCATGGTATTAAAAGTTACGGCTACAGCGAGGTTCTAGTAACACATCCGAAGCAACCCTCAAAGAACCTGCTTGTTCACTTTCGCATAGGATAGCGGCATGTCAAGGATTCTCCCATATACTGACATGGTGAAATGGGTGCCGGACAAAGCACCGATATTTCAGACGAGTGCAATTTAGAACTCCATCTCAAGAGCTAATCGAGTCATTCACCACGGAAGATGTGAGGTCTGATGTATAAGTCGTCGGAACCTCGTGGCGACTTATAATAAGCAATTCATGGAAGATTTTGCCAAAGAACATGCAAATTTGTCAGAATGCACACGGGAGTGGACCAAAAGAGATGAACCATTGAAGACAAACAAACACGGGCGGATAGTACCAAAAAGGATGTTTCAGACGTTGTTCACAAGTTCAATATCCAAGTGGGAAATTTGACACCGTTCCTACCACAAGATAGGGTATGTAAGGTTGCCAAATTATCCCCTATAGAGATTTTAGAAGTAACTAAAAAAATATTGGAGATCAGGGGCTCTCAGGGAAACATAAAGCTCTTATTGAGAAAAGTCGGGAGTTGAAGAGACACGAAATAATTGTAAAACAAAATGAGGAAACATTGACCAAATTCAAGGCATTTAAAGCTGAGCAAGAAAAAATGAAGAGTGTGTTCAGCAAAGAGAAAAACTACTGAGAAAGATCGAATCTATAAAGAATAAATTACCTTGGCTGAAGTATCATAAGAGAAAAATGAAAAGGAGAAAATGGCAAAACAAAATCGAAGATGAAATTGCAAAATTAATAGCAGAACAAAAAGCTCCAGTAAAGGGGATGCACAAATCAGAAGACAGCAGAGGAGACGGCTACAGCGGCAAACACTCTTACGGATTGTGTAAATGATAATTTACACAAAGCTAATTTGATTTCAGAAACTGTTCCAGGATATCTCCCACAGGCACATCAACTGTAAACAGAATGGAGGCAAAAGGCAGAAGAAAGAGAAAAATCAATCCAAGGGCTAACAAGATTAAATTGGGACTCATATTGGATGTACTTGGTGAAGCCACACAGTCAGCACAGTGCGCTTAATTGTATCATCAATTCTACAGAGAAGATTGCACCTACAATTACCGACTATGTCTTTTCAGGACAGTTGAATTCTGAAGGCGGTCAACCACATCTTCTCAAAACTATGCTAGATGCCTGCAATTTTAAAGATCAAGTTCATAGATAGTTAGATTTAGTTTTAATTTTACTGTATTTTAGCCTAGGAAAAGGACGGTCATTGAACCGAATCCTTAATTTTTGTAATAGACTATTTTTAGATTTAGCTAAGTAGTATTTAAACCCTTCTCATGCATTTAGAGAGGGATCCTGGATCTTAATATTTTTTGACTTGGAGATTACATTTTTGTACTCCACTGTCTTATATATTTTTAAAAAGGATCACATCTGGTGATTTTTATGCGGAATTATCTTTGAAGTGTTGCATTTATGTACCTTGGAATTTGATTTTGCATCAGAGTTACTGGATTAGAGTATCAGATTTCATTTGAAAGTCTTCAAGATGAATGAGGTATTTCTATCTGTTCACTGTTGATTTCTTTTGTCTTATGATATTCACTTTAAAATTTGCTATCATTTATATATATTTGATTTTCATAACGTTTCTTTTTATATATCATTTCTGAGTATAATTGAAACGTTATTTTTCATAAGTATATATATAGATGGTATACAATGATGAATGCAATATCCTAATACAACTCTGTTTAATTTCTTAAACAGAGTTATCTTTATTTGTTTCTGCACATTTCAATTTAAATAATAATACATTTTCTTGGTTATAATTGGAACAATCTTAAGTTGTATTCACATATAATTACCCGGGTTAGTGTTAGAATTTCTTTATCAGTATTTAGTTTAAATTAAATAGTTTTATTTCAGTTAATTTAGTCTCATTTTCACCCATCCAAATCAACCCATCACCAACCCATTTAGTTATAAGGAAACTGGTCCTTTAAATCCAGTCGGAGCCACCATACCAAACGGAAAAGGAGCTGTCCTAAGGTCCCGACGAGGTGGTTTTCCCCAATGTTTGAAGCAGAGATTTTCTAGGCTTCAAAATTTTTGGCGCTAGAAGGAGGGCATGAGCTATGAATGGCAAGTAAATCTTTATCCACAAGCCATTCTGAGAGCAAAACACCCTCATCAACTTCTTCAATTTCTTCTGAAATACAAAATCCTATAGAAGAAATTGCGAAGAATATTCATACACCCACTACCAAAATATCAAAATATTCAGACAATCAAAATCCTGAGTCTCCTAAAGTTCAAGATTTAATTCATAAATTGAAAGGATTCTCATTATCTCTAGAAGAGTCTGAAATATCTGAAGGTAGTGTAACTTCAAAATTTGTTTCTTCGAAACCTCTTACTAGGCTTCAAAGTGAAAAACTTGGTATTTCTCCGAAAGAATTCCCTTTACCTAGTAGAGTCAAGACAAGAAAAACTCAATCGGAATCAGTAAGTGATATAAGTTCAACATCTAATATTCAAATACCTGTTTCCGGAATCCCTTCTCAACAAAGTACAGGAGTTTCCACATCATCTCCTCAACCATCATTAATCTCAACATCATCTATTCCAACAACTTCTATTCAAACACCACCAGTTTCTACTATCCCTTCAATAGTTGTTCCAATAATGGCACAGAGACCATGGTCTACTCCAGGGGCAGTCAACATGGTTGCACCTTTACATGATTTACCAGACAATTCTGGAAAATGGCTTCCAAAGTTTAGCCCAGATCTTAACATTCAAGCTGAAGAACATATCAATAAATTTATGCTGGCTATTAATTTAAATGGAGTCATACATGAAGATGTTGTAGTTAGATTATTCTCTTATACTCTCCAGGGAGTAGCAGGATCATGGTACTTTTCATTACCATCAGGATCCATAACAAGTTGGGACATTTTTGCAGATCATTTTCTAACCAAATTTGGAGATGACCGATCAATAGCAACTTTACTCAATGACCTCTCAAATTTGAAGATAGAACCCAAGGAACCCATTAAAGAATTCAACGCTAGATTCAACAAACTCTTAAACAAAATTCACACAGATTCACAGCCCAGTGAACAAGTCAAAATTGAATGGTACATAATTGCCTTACCCTCAAACATAGCAATTTTCGTAGACAGAGCTACAAAGCCTATGTTAGCTGAGAATATGAAAGAAGCTATTGCAGTGGAAAAACGGATTACTTCTCTAGAAAAGAAAAATGCTATCGAGGAAAGGAAATCAAAGAAATCAGCTTCAAAGATGATTCAAAGAAAAACGCCAAAGATCCATACGACATGGAAGGTTTACAGAAAGTTCTTAAAACCATGTCAAATGAAATGGTTGAAATTAAAAAACAAGTAGCTGAAACTTCTACCAAAAAACCATTCCGAAATTTCAGAAGAAACCAATTTGAATCTAAACCTCCTAATGCAATCTCTAATGCAGAATTAGAAGAAGAGGAAGAAGAAGAAGATACATCTTTAGTATCAGATGAGGAAGATGAGAATGAAGAAATAGCTGAATTGCATGGAATGTGGGATTTTATTCTCCCTAATTCTGATAGTGATGTCGAACAAGAAGCTATGCCTGTAAGTACTAGGAGTAAATCTATATCGGAACCAGTGCAAACAGTTCCTAAAAATAAAATTACAACTCCAAGTACCAAAGACAAATCCCCTGTAAAGAAAACTTCTCCATTACCTACTCAAAATCAGCCATCCTCTTCTAATCCTCCTACATCAACAACAAAGACTTTAGTGGTGTCAGATCCTATGGAATACAACATTGTCGAGGACATGAAAAAGATCAAAGCCAACATTTCCTTACATGAACTCGGCAAACTAAAACACTAGCAGAAGTTGCTATTGAAATAATTAAACGCTACACCAATTGTTCCTTTACCAAGTGGTGTAGTTGCAAAAGCAGCTAGGGGAGCTGGTAAGCCACCAGATAAGGTAGATGCTACTGATACTGTGCTCATTGGAGAAAAGTCAAATTCTCAAACTCCTCCTCTTCTTTTGACTTATGAGATGTACAATAAAAATTTGCACAATTGTTTGATTGATTCTAGAGCCTCCTCCAATATAATGCCTACTTTTGTCTGTGCCAAATTGAATATCGAACCACAGAAATCAGCAGTTCATATCGTTCAATTGGATCGCTCTAAAGTTCAAGTTGTAGGAGAAATCAATTCAGTTACTATCAGATTAGCTTCTGATCCTAGGATTTTCCAAAGAATTGATATTTTGATTGCTGATATTCCTGAATTCTATGGATTAATCTTGATTAGGGACTGGTCTGCGAAACTTAATGGTTATATCGCAACTGCTTATTCACATATGTGGCTTTCCTATAAAGGGAAACCAAATCAAATCAAAATTGAACGAGAAAAACATATGACGCACACTGTCACTGAATTCGAACAACCTAATGAGCTTGTGGCATTCAACAACAATATTCTTGGAGGTTATTCTGCTGAATCATTTCTTGGAAACTTCGAAGCACCTCAATCACCTTTTTTTGTAAATACTTTTGTTTCTCAAATAGAAAATTTTTCACAATCTGATTCTTCCAGAATTGTAAATATTTCTGATGTAATTGTAGATAAGCCAATAGATAAGTCTTTATTTTGGTCGTTATATTTTGATGGATCAAAGTCTAGTGATGGAGCTGGAGCTGGATGCATCTTAATTGATCCAGATGGGGAGAAAACCATGTTGTCATGTAGGTTAGAATTTGAGTGTACTAACAATACCGCAGAATATGAAGCCTTGGTTCAAGGACTTTATAAAGCTATAGGGTTAGATGTTAAATACTTGAAAGTCTTTGGTGATTCTGAAATTGTCATAAAACAAGTTAGGAATACTATTCATTTCCTTTCAGGACATCTTAAACACTATCAAAACCTAGTACAAGATCTTACCACTAATTTTTTAGCATTCAATATTTCTCCCATTCCTAGGAATCAAAATACATCAGCTGACTTGTTAGCTAATGTTGCATCTAAAATCCTTCCTGCTGAAGATTGCAGTCTTGATAGGTTTTCTGTAGAATTGATTTTTCGTCCATCTGTCCCAGATAATGTTACAAATTGGAGAGTATTCTATCATGATCAAGATATTTTAAATTTCATGACTTCAGAGAAATCATATGATGAGCAAATTATTGACGAAGATGATCATGATTTTCAAAGTGCCTCAAAAGGTAATGAAAATCCCATTCCGAAATCTGTTGTTAAATTAGAGGATTTATATGACATTAAAGACAGATTCAAGAAATTCACTAATGCTAAACTTCAAAGTTCCACTTTGAAGTTTGAATTAGTAAATCTTGGTTCTGATTCTAAACCTCAAAACGTTAACTTAGGACTCAATTTAACACCAGAGGAAAGGAATGTGTTCATTAAACTTCTGAACAAGTATAAAAACATTTTTGCTTGGAATTATGATGATTTAAAAACGTATGATACTTCGGTTATTCAACACACAATTCCAATGCTTCCTGATATTAAACCCGTTCAACAGAAGTTGAGAAAGATTCATCCAAATCTCGAAATTCAAATCAAATCAGAACTTAATAAACTTTTAAAAGCCAAAATAATTTTTCCGGTCAGGCACTCCAATTGGGTTTCAAATATGGTACCTGTTTGGAAGAAGAATGGTGATATAAGAATCTATATTGATTTCAGAAATTTAAACAAGGCATGTTTAAAAGACAATTTCCCATAGCCAACCTTGGAACAGATACTTCAAAAGGTAGCTGGTTCTGAACTTATGTCCTTTCTCGATGGATTTTCGGGCTATAATCAAGTTTTAGTTCATCCAGATGACAGATTGAAAACAACTTTCAGAACAAAATGGGGAACTTATGCTTATCAAAAAATTCCTTTTGGTCTAATAAATGCAGGAGCAACTTTTCAAAGAGCTATGGACATAGCATTTAAAGGTCTGATCAATAAATCAGTTGTTGTTTATCTTGATGACATAACAATATTTTCAAAAAAGAGAGCCAATCATCTACATGATTTAAAGCAAATATTTGAAAGATGTAGAAGGTTTGGTATTTCCTTAAATCCAAAGAAATCTTTCTTTGCTTTGGATGAAGGAAAACTCTTAGGATTTGTTGTGTCAAAAGATGGTATATATATTGATCCAGATAGAGTCAAAGAAATTTCTGATATTTCTTTACCTCAAAACAAAAAATCCATGCAATCATTTCTTGGGCAGTTCAATTTTTTTAAAAGATTCATTCCTGATTTTTCTTTAATTGTTTTACCTATGAAAAATATGATCAAGAAGAATTCAGTCTTTAAATGGGGGCATAAAGAGAAAGAAGCCTTCGAGGAAATCAAACAAGCGATCATTAATGCACCAGCATTGAATACCCCAGATTTTTCTAAAGATTTTACTTTGTATACTTTGGCCACCGAAACATCTTATGCAGCTGTTTTAACACAGCTCAATGATCAGAAAATTGAGGCACCAATTTCTTTCTTTAGCTCAAATCTGCAAGGAGTTGAGCTTAATTATTCCGATGTTGAAAAACAAGCCTTTGCTGTGTTTAAATCAATCAAACATTTTAGACCTTTTCTCTTGAAAACACATACAAAAATCATTGTCTCATTCTCTGCAGTGAAGCAATTATTAATTCAAAAAGAAGTAGGAGAAAAGAGAGCTAACTGGGTAACAGCCTTGCAAGAATATGATATTGATATTAAACCAGCTAAGATTGTTAGAGGAAAAGGTTTTTGTAGATTATTGGCAGGAGCTCAGAACATATCAAAAAATCAAGATCCAAATCAAAATATTCAAGTAAGTCAGATAAGTGTTACAGATTCTGAATCTCAGTATGCTGATCTTATCTATTACTTGAAAAATGGGTATGCTCCTTCTAATCTCAGTTATAAGAGTAAACACGCTTTAAGGTTAAAGGCTATTAAATATGAGATCATTGATAATGTGTTATTTAGGAAAAATTATGATTCAATTTTATTAAGATGTCTTGAAAAGATTGAAGCTGAAAAGGTTTTGCAGGAGTTGCATGATGGACCAGCAGGAGGTCATTTTGGAGATGATACCACAGCTCACAAAATAATTCGTGCAGGTTATTACTGGCCTACCCTTTTTCAAGATACACATTATTACGTAAGGAAGTGCAGAATTTGTCAAACTGCAAGTGGAAGACAAAGGAAACCATCTTTTCCTTTGCAACCAGTGACTATTGAGCAACCATTCGAACAATGGGGGCTTGACATATTGGTGAGATAGTACCTCATTCTTCCAAACAGCACAAGTACATCCTTACTGGAACTGATTACTTTACAAAATGGGTAGAGGCAATCCCGTTGAAGGTAGCCAATTCTGATGCAATTATTGATTTCATAGATCAATTCATCATAACCAGGTTTGGTGTACCTAACGCTCTAGTATTTGATAACGCATCTTACTTCTCTGGAAATAGTTTAATAGAATTTGCAGTCAAAAGAGGTTTTAAATTAAAATATTCGGCAAATTATTATCCACAAGGTAATGGTTTTGGCTGAATCCACTAACAAAAACCTTATCAAAATCATTAAAAGGACCATTGATCAAAATCAAAAGAATTGGCACAAGTCTTTAATCTTTGCATTATGGGCTGATTGTATCACTGAAAAAGCTTCAATAGGGACTTCACCTTTCAATTTAGTTTATGGAAAAGAAGCTGTGATACCATCAAATTTAACTCTTCCATCATTAGCCCTCGTGCAATTTATTGAAGAAAATCCTTCTTCATCCATTCAATTGAGATATGATCAAATTCTTAAACTAGAAGAAGATAGAGATATAGCAAAAATTATTCATGAAAAACATCAACAGCTTGTAAAATCTTCTTTTGATGCAAGTTCTACCGGCTCAAAAATTTTGTCAATTGGTGATCTTGTTCTGAAATGGGATAAAGCACACGAAGAAAAAGGTAAACATACCAAGTTTCAAAAAATGTGGCTTGGACCATTTCAGATCATTGAAAAGATAGGCTCCAATACATTCATACTCCAAGATCTAACAGGTAAGAGAGAATCTCTTCCTGTAAATGGGCTTATCTTGAAGAAATTCTTTTCATAAGGAGGTAACTCCTTCTTAAACTGTACATATTCCTTTCTGCAAAGTTTTTGAGTGTTTTTGCAAATAAAAGTTGTTAATAGGTCTATAATTTACTGTTTACTATTTAGGAAAATTTCTTAGGAAAAATATTATAAATATTTATTTTGTGTAAATAAGAATTTTTAAAGGAATGATCACAGTTTTTGGATAGTTTAAAATAAGATGTTAAACTTTCAAAGATTATTTCAATCATTTGCATGATTTTTTGAAAATTTGAAGAGAATGTAAATCATTATAAGTTTATTAAGCAGAGAAAGGTTATCTATAAAAGTAGAGATTTTTTCAAAGTTTTGGAACTCAAAAAACTCTGAAAATTGTCATCCATTGATTCTTAAGGATAAAACTATTTCACCCCATCCATTTAAGTTGTGATTTTTTAGAATGTAATTCTAAGAAATTATATGAAAATTTAAGAGATAAGAGGTCTCATTACGAGCCGACTTACCATGTTCATAAAGAGTAATAAAAATGACATTACCAATACTGCATACCAAAACAGGGTAATGGCTTATAAACATAAGACAAGGGGTCTGATCGCGAGCCATCTTGCTCAGTTTAATTATAACTAGTGAATGGCATTGTTATTAGCTGGCTACCAAACCAGAAAAATGGCTCTTAAAAATAAAATAATTAAAAGACAAAAACATGAGATAATATGTCTTATGAATTTATCTTTTAAAAAGTCATAATTTTAGTTGGATGGGACAATGAGAAGTTAATGGTTTAAAGGTAACCCTGTCGAGACTATGAACGTTTGCTGGCAGCAGAGGCAATACCTATGACAATAGAGTATCTTATAAAACCAAAACTTGGAGAAATCCACTTACTTCATTATTAACACCAATAAAAGCTTGAGATAATCCAAAAATGATTTTGTTCTTAGGGAATTAGAAATAAATTGTGAATGATTTTTATTTCTTTTTCATAGTTACATTTTATTTGAATTATCCTAAGATAGTTTTCATTATCTTTAAAAATCTTTACTTACTAAAGATATAGTGTTCATTTTATTTTTTCAGAGATAACTGTTTCTTTCAGTGAATCACCAATTGTTGTGACCAGCAACAACCCCTCTTTTTATTTAATATTAGTAATAATACTAAATAAATGGGGACCCTTAGCTAAAAAATCCAAAAAATCAATTAGGATTTGTTTTTCTTTTCAAAAAAAAAATTTTATGATAAACTTAGAGAAATCCCTTAGAAAGAACATTAAGAAACACTTAAGTTTATGATAGATTACAATAAAATTGTTCTTTAAACAAAATAGTGCATCCATCGCAAAATGGTATATATCTTCTATAAAACTGAAAATGCGATTTTGCGCTTTTGCGATAATGCGATCCCAAAAAGCCTATACAATAAACATATTGGTCGCAGATCGCATAGCGCAGAAAACAGAAATGTTAAACGAATACCTTTTACGCTATTTACAATTTTGTGCTTTTGCGAGATTTGCGATGTGCGCTTTTGTGCTATTTCACAATTTGCGCTTTTGCGCTATTTATAAAATTGCGATGGTTTCATTTTGCGATATAGCGATATTGCACAGCAAATCGCAGATCGCAATGTCGCAGATTCATAAAGGCACGTTGTTCAAAGACAACCTTCTCATATATCAATATCTGTTACGCGCTTTAATGATTGGATTAAATGATTGGATTGACAATTAATGGTAAATGAGATTTTGTTTTGATTGAATGTCATTTCACGTTAAAATAATATATTTCATCCGCCTTTGCATTTAAAACAGTCTCATCACCTTTCTCATGCCATTACTCTCATTTAACTCGTAAAACGCAGGCACGAAGGAGCAAACGTCTATACAAAGCTTTCACAAAACATTATGGGTAAGAAGGAGAAGAGCTCGAATTCTGAAAATAGAGAAATGGCTTCACTATATGCAGACACCACTTGAAATAAGGATGCCGGTATATCCACTTGGGAAGGAATGTATAATTTGTGGGAAGAAGAAAATCCTGTGGTATTAAAAGTTACGGCTACAGCAGTTTCTAGTAATACATCTGAAGCAACGATCAAAGAACTGGCTTGTTCATTTCTGCATAGGATAGCAGCAAGGCCAAGGATTCTCCCATATACAGACATGGTGAAATGGGTGCTGGATAGCACCGATATTTCAGATAGACAATTCAGAACTCCAGCTCAAGAGCTAATCGGGTCATTCACCACGGAAGATTTGAGACTAATGTATAAGTTGCCGGAACCTCAGGCGACTTACAATAAACAATTCATGGAATATTTTGCCATAGAACATGTGAATCTGTCATAATGCACACAGGAATGGACCAAAAGAGATGAACTGTTGAAGAAAAACAAACACGGACGAACAGTACCAAAAAAGAATATTTTAGACGTTGTTCACAAAGTTCCATATCCAAGTGGGAAATTTGACATAGTTTCTACCACAAGATAGGGTATGTGATTTTGCCAAATTATCCCCTATAGAGCTTTTAGAAGTAACTGAAAAAGCTATTGGAGATCGGGAGCTCTCAGGGAAACATAAAGCTCTTATTGAGAAAAGTCGGGAGTTGAAGAGACTTGAAATAACTGTAAAGCAAAATGAAGAAACATTGACCAGATTCAAGGCACTTAATGCTGAGCAAGAATAAGATGTGGAGCGTGTTCGACAAAGAGAAAAATTACTGTGAAAGATCGAATCTATAAAGAAGATACTACCTTAGCTGAAATATGATATTAAAAAGAAGTAAAAGGAGAAAATGGCAAAACGAAATTGAGAGGAAATTGCAAAATTAATGGCAGAACAAAAAGCTCTAGTAAAGGGGATGCACAAATCAGAAGGGCAGAAAAGGCAACAGCAGAGGCAGCTACAGCGACAAACACTCTTACGGATTGTGTAAATGATAATTTACACAAAGCCAATTTGATTTCAGAAACTGTTCCAGGATATCTCCCACAGGCACATCAACTGCAAACAGAATGGAGGCAAAAGGCAGAAGAAAGAGAAAAATCAATCCAAGGGCTGACAAGATTAAATTGGGACTCATACTGGACGTACTTGGTGAAGCCACATAGTCAGCACAGTGCGCTTAATTGTATCATCAATTCTACAGAGAAGATTGCGCCTACACTTGCCGACTTTGTCTTTTCAGGACAGTTGAATTCTGAAGTCGGTCAACCACATCTTCTCAAAACTATGCTAGACGCCTGTAAGTTTAAAGATCAAGTTCATAGATAGTTAGATTTAGTTTTAATTTTACTGTATTTTAGCCTAGGAAAAGGACGGTCATTGAACCGAATCCTTAATTTTTGTAATAGACTATTTTTAGATTTAGCTAAGTAGTATTTAAACCCTTCTCATGCATTTAGAGAAAGGTCCTGGATCTTAATATTTTTTGACTTGGAGATTACATTTCTGTACTCCACTGTCTTATATATTTTTAAAAAGGATCACATCTGGTGATTTTTATGTGGAATTATCTTTGAAGTGTTGCATTTCTATACCTTGGAATTTGATTTTGCATCAGAGTTACTGGATTAGAGTATCAGATTTCATTTGAAAGTCTTCAAGATGAATAAGGTATTTCTATCTATTCACTGTTGATTTCTTTTGTCTTATGATATTCGCTTTAAAATTTGCTATCATTTATATATATATATTTGGTTTTCACAACGTTTCTTTTTATATATCATTTCTGAGTATAATTGAAACGTTATCTTTCATAAGTATATATAGATGGTATACAATGATGAATGCAATATGCTAATACAACTCTGTTTAATTTCTTAAACAGAGTTATCTTTATTTGTTTCTGCACATTTCAATTTACATAATAATACATTTTTATGGTTATTGTTAAATTGGAACAATCTTAAGTTGTATTCACATATAATTACCCGGGTTAGTGTTAGAATTTCTTTATCAGTATTTAGTTTAAATTAAATAGTTTTATTTCAGTTAATTTGGTCCCATTTTCACCCATCCAAATCAACCCATCACCAACCCATTTAGTTATAAGGAAACTGGTCCTTTAAATCCAGTCAGAGCCACCATACCAAACGGAAAAGGAGCTGTCCTAAGGTCCCGACCGGGTGGTTTTCCCCAATGTTTGAAGCAGAGATTTTCTAGGCTTCAACATTTTTGGCGCTAGAAGGAGGGCATGAGCTATGAATGGTAAGTAAATCTTTATCCACAAGCCATTCTGAGAGCAAAACACCCTCATCAACTTCTTCAATTTCTTCTGAAATACAAAATCCTATAGAAGAAATTGCGAAGAATATTCATACACCCACTACCAAAATCTCAAAACATTCAGACAATCATAATCCTGAGTCTCCTGAAGTTCAAGATTTAATTCATAAATTGAAAGGATTCTCATTATCTCTAGAAGAGTCTGAAATATCTGAAGGTAGTGTAACCTCAAAATTTGTCTCTTCGAAACCTCTCACTAGGCTTCAAAGTGAAAAACTTGGTATTTCTCCGAAAGAATTCCCTTTACCTAGTAGATTCAAGACAAGAAAAACTCAATCGGAATCAGTAAGTGATATAAGTTCAACATCTAATATTCAATTACCTGTTTCTGAAATCCCAACTCAACAAAGTACAGTTGTTTCCACATCATCTCCTCAATCATCATCATCAATCTCAACATCATATATTCCAACAACTTCTATTCAAACACCACCAGTTTCTACTACTCCTCCAATAGTTGTTCCAATAATGGCTAGACCATGGGCTACTCCAGGGGCAGTCAACATGGCTGCACCTTTACATGATTTACCAGATAATCTTGGAAAATGGCTTCCAAATTTTAGTCCAGATCTTAACATTTAAGCTGAAGAACATATCAATAACTTTATGCTGGCTATTAATTTGAATGGAGTCACACATGAAGATGTTGTAGTCAGACTATTCCCTTATACTCTTCAAGGAGCAGCAGGATCATGGTACTTTTCATTACCTTCGGGATCCATAACAAGTTGGGCCATTTTTGCAGATCATTTTTTAACCAAATTTGGAGATGACAAATCAATAGCTACTTTAATCAACGATCTCTCAAATTTGAAAGCAGAACCCAAGGAACCCATTAAAGAACTCAACGCTAGATTCAACAAAATTTTGAACAAAATTCACACAGATTCAAGGCCTAGTGAACAAGTCAGAAGTGAATGGTACATAACTGCCTTACCCTCAAACATAGAAATTTTTGTACATAGAGCTGCAAAACCTACATTAGCCAAGAATATGAAAGAGGCTATTGCAGTAGAAAAACGAATTATTTCTCTAGAAAAGAAAAATGCTATTGAGGAAAGGAAATCAAAGAAAGTCAGCTTCAAAGATGATTTAAAGAAAAAGGCTAAAGACCCATACGACATGGAAGGTTTACAGAAAGTACTTAAAACCATGTCAAATGAAATGGTTGAAATTAAAAAACAAGTAGCTGAAACTTATACCAAGAAACCATTCCGAAATTTCAGAAGAAACCAAGTTGAATCTAAACCTCCTAATGCAATCTCTAATGCAGAATCAGAAGAAGAGGAAGAAGAAGAAGATACATCTTTAGTATCAGATGAGGAAGATGAGAATGAAGAAATAGCTGAATTGCATGGAATGTGAGATTTTATTCTCCCTAATTCTGATAATGAAGAAGCTATGCCTGTAAGTACTAGGAGTAAATCTATATCGGAACCAGTGCAAACAGTTCCTAAAAATAAAATTACAACTCCAAGTACCAAAGACAAATCCCCTGTAAAGAAAACTTCTCCATTACCTACTCAAAATCAGCCATCTTCTTCTAATCCTCCCACATCAACAACAAAGACTTTAGTGGTGTCAGATCCTATGGAGTATAACATTGTTGAAGACATGAAAAAGATCAAAGCCAACATTTCCTTACATGAACTCAGCAAACTAAAACACCAGCAAAAGTTGCTATTGAAAGAATTAAACGCTACACCAATTGCTCCTTTACCAAGTGGTGTAGTTGCAAAAGCAGCTAGAGGAGCCGGTAAGCCACCAGATAAGGTAGATGCTACTGATACAGTGCTCATTGGAGAAAAGTCAAATTCTCAAACTCCTCCTTTTCTTTTGACTTATGAGATGTACAATAAAAATCTGCACAATTGTTTGATTGATTCTGGAGCTTCTTCCAATATAATGCCTACTTCTGTCTGTGCTAAATTGAATATCGAACCACAGAAATCAGCAGTTCATATCGTTCAATTGGATCGCTCTAAGGTTCAAGTTGTGGGAGAAATCAATTCAGTTACTATCAGATTAGCTTCTGATCCTAGGATTGTCCAAAGAATTGATATTTTGATTGCTGATATTCCTGAATTATATGGATTAATCTTGAGCAGGGACTGGTCTGCGAAACTTAATGGTTATATCTCAACTGATTATTCACATATGTGGCTTCCCTACAAAGGGAAACCAAATCAAATCAAGATTGAACGAGAAAAACATATGACGCACACTGTCACTGAATTCGAACAACCTAATGAGCCTGTGGCATTCAACAACAATATTCTTGGAGGTTATTCTGTTGAATCATTTCTTGGAAACTTCGAAGTACCTCAATCACCTTTTTCTGTAAATACTTTTGTTTCTCAAATAGAAAATTTTTCACAATCTGATTCTTCCAGAATTGTAAATATTTATGATGTAATTGTAGATAAGTCATTATATAAGTCTTTATTTTGGTCGCTATATTTTGATGAATCAAAGTCTAGCGATGGAGCTGGAGCAGGATGCATCTTAATTGATCCATATGGAGAGAAAACCATGATGTCATGTAGGTTAGAATTTGAGTGTACTAACAATACCGCAGAATATGAAGCCTTGGTTCAAGGACTTTATAAAGCTATAGGGTTAGATGTTAAATACTTGAAAGTCTTTGGTGATTCTGAAATTGTCATAAAAAAAGTTAGGAATACTATTCATTGCCTTTCAGGACATCTTAAACACTATCAAACCCTAGTACAAGATCTCACCACTCATTTTTTAGCATTCAATATTTCTCCTATTCCTAGGAATCAGAATACATCAACTGACTTGTTAGCTAATGTTGCATCTAAACTCCTACCTGCTGAAGATTGCAGTCCTGATAGATTTTCTGTAGAATTAATTTTTCGTCCATCTGTCCCAGACAATGTTACAAACTGGAGAGTATTCTATCATGATCAAGATATTTTAAATTTCATGACTTCAGAGAAATCTTATGATGAGAAAATTATTGATGAGAATGATCATGATTTACAAACTGCTTCAAAAGGTAATGAAAATCCCATTCCGAGATCTGTTGTTAAATTAGAGGATTTATATGACATTAAAGACATATTCAAGAAAGTCACTAATGCTAAACTTCAAAGTTCCACTTTGAAGTTTGAATTAGTAAATATTGGTTCTGATTTTAACATTCAAAACATTAACTTAGGACTCAATTTAACACCAGAGGAAAGGAATGTGTTCATTAAACTTCTGAAAAAGTATAAAAACGTTTTTGCTTGGAATTATGATGATTTAAAAATGTATGATACTTCGGTTATTCAACACACAATTCCAATGCTTCCTAATATTAAACCTGTTCAACAGAAGTTGAGAAATATTCATCCAAATCTCGAAAGTCAAATCAAATCAGAACTTAATAAAATTTTAAAAGCCAAAATCATTTTTCCTGTCAGGCACTCCAATTGGGTTTCCAATATGGTACCTGTCAGGAAGAAGAATGGTGATATAAGAATCTGTATTGATTTCAGAAATTTAAACAAGGCATGTTTAAAAGACAATTTCCCATTGCCAACCATGGAACAGATACTTCAAAAGGTAGCTGGTTCTGAACTTATGTCCTTTCTCAATGGATTTTCGGGCTATAATCAAGTTTTAGTTCATCCAGATGATAGATTGAAAACAACTTTCAGAACAAAATGGGGAACTTATGCTTATTAGAAAATGCCTTTTGGTCTAATAAATGCAGGAGAAACTTTTCAAAGAGCCATGGACATAGCATTTAAAGGTCTGATCAATAAATCAGTTGTTGTTTCTCTTGATGACATAACAGTATTTTCAAAAAAGAGAGCCAATCATCTACATGATTTAAAGCAAATATTTGAAAGATGTAGAAGGTTTGGTATTTCCTTAAATCCAAAGAAATATTTCTTTGCTTTGGATGAAGGAAAACTCTTAGGATTTTTTGTGTCAAAAGATGGTATATATATTGATCCAGATAGAGTGAAAGAAATTTCTGATATTTCTTTACCTCATAACAAAAAATCCATGCAATCATTTCTTAGACAGATCAATTTTGTTAAAAGATTCATTCCTGATTTTTCTTTAATTGTTTTACCTATGCAAAATATGATCAAGAAGAATTCAGTATTAAAATGGGGGCATAAAGAGAAAGAAGCCTTTGAGGCAATCAAACAAGTGATCATTAATGCACCAACATTGAATACCCCTGATTTTTCTAAATATTTTACTTTGTATACTTTGGCCACCGAAACATCCTATGCTGTTGTTTTAACACAGCTCAATGATTAGAAAATTGAACCACCAATTTCTTTCTTTAGCCCAAATCTGCAAGGAGCTGAGCTTAATTATTCCGATGTTGAAAAAAAAGCCTTTGCCGTGTTTAAATCAATCAAACATTTCAGACCTTTTCTCTTGAAAACACATACAAAAATCATTGTCCCATTCTCTCATAGTTGGGAGGCACTATTAATTCAAAAGAAGCAGGAGAAAAGAGAGCTAACTGCAATGCCTTGCAAGAATATGGGATATCGATATTAAACCAGCCTAAGATCAATTGTTAGAGGACAAGGCTTTGGCATTATCGTTATGAGCTCGTAACATCTACTTAAAATCAAAATTCAAATCAAGATATTCAAGTAAGTCAGATAAGTGTTACAGATTCCGAATCTCAGTATGCTGATCTTATCTATTACTTGAAGAATGGGTATGCTCCTTCTAATCTCAGCTATAAGAGTAAATGCGCTTTAAGGTAAAGGATATTAAATATGAGATCATTGATAATGTGTTATTTAGAAAAAATTATGATTCAAATTTATTAAGATGTCTTGAAAAAATTGAAGCTAAAAAGGTTTTGCAGGAGTTGCATGATGGACCAGCAAGAGGTCATTTTGGAGGTGATACCACAGCTCACAAAATAATTCGTGCTGGTTATTACTGGCCTACCCTTTTTAAAGATACGCATGATTACGTAAGGAAGTGCCAAAATTTTCAAACTGCAAGTGGAAGACAAAGGAACCAAATTTTTCCTTTGCAACCAAGTGATTATTGAGCAACCATTCAACAATGGGGGCTTGACATTATTGGTGGAGATAGTACCTCATTCTTCCAAAAAGACAATTACATCCTTACTACAACTGATTACTTTACAAAATGGGTAGAAGCAATCCCTTTGAAGGTAGCCAATTCTGATGCAATTATTGATTTCATAGATCAATTCATCATAACCAGGTTTGGTGTACCTAATGCTCTAGTATTTGATAATGCATCTTACTTATCTGGAAATAGTTTAATAGAATTTTCAATCAAAAGAGGTTTTAAATTAAAATATTCAGCAAATTATTACCCACAAGGTAATGGTTTGGCTGAATCCACTAACAAAAACCTTATCAAAATCATTAAAAGGACCATTGATCAAAATCAAAAGAATTGGCACAAATCTTTAATCTTTTCATTATGGGCTGATCGTATCACTGAAAAAGCTTCAATGGGGACTTCACCTTTCAATTTAGTTTATGGAAAAGAAGATGTGATACCATCAAATTTAACTCTTCCATCACTAGCCCTTGTGCAGTTTATTGAGGAAAATCCTTCTTCATCCATTCAATTGAGACATGATCAAATCCTTAAACTAAAAGAAGATAGAGATAAAGCAAAAATTATTCATAAAAAACATCAACAGCTTATAAAATCTTCTTTTGATACAAGTTCTACCGTCTCAAAAATTTTGTCAATTGGTGATCTTGTTCTGAAATGGGATAAAGCACACGAAGAAAAGGTAAACATACCAAGTTTCAGAAAATGTGGCTTGGACCATTTCAGATCGTTGAAAAGATAGGCTCAAATACATTCAAACTCCAAGATCTAACAGGTAAGAGAGAATCTCTTCCTGTAAATGGGCTTATCTTGAAGAAATTCTTTTCATAAGGAGGTAACCCCTTCTTACTTGTACATATTCCTTTCTGCAAATTTTTTAGTTGTTTTGCAAATAAAAGTTGTTAATAAGTCTATAATTGACTGTTTACTATTAAGAAAATTTCTCAGGAAGAATATTGTAAATATTTATTTTGTGTAAATAAGAATTTTTAAAGAGATGATCACAGTCTTTTGGATAGTTTAAAATAAGATGTTAAACTTTGAAAGATTATTCCAATCATTTGCATGATCTTTTGAAAACTTGAGGAAAATGTAAATCAGTATAAAGCTTTATTGGAGTTAAAGAGAAAGGTTATCTATAAAAGTAAACATTTTTTTCAAAAATTTTGGAACTCAAAACTCCTTTAAAAATTGTCATCCATTGATTCTTAAGGATAAAACTATTTCACCCCATCCATTTAAGTTAAGGGATTTTTGGAATGTAATTCTAAGAAATTATATGAAAATTTAAGAGATAAGAGGTCTCATTGTTTCTATCTTCTACCATGTTCATAAAGAGTGGGAATAAACCGACATTACCAATACCGCACCAAAACACAGTAATGGCTTATAAATATAAGACAAGGGCCCCATCAATGCAGCCAAATTTGTTCAAGCCTTAATTATAACTAGTGAATGTATTGTTATTAACTGGCTACCAAACCGTAATAATGGCTCTTAAATATAAAATAAGTAAAAGACAAAAACATGAGATAATAGGTCTTATGAATTTATCTTTTAAAAAGTCATAATTTTAGGTGGATGGGACAATGAATAGTTAATGGTTTAAAGGTAACCCTGTCGACTATGAACGTCACGGGCAAACAGGAGGGTAATACCTATGACAATAGAGTATATTATAAAACCAAAACTTGGAGAAATCCACTTATCATATTATTAACACCAAATGGTCAAAGCTGAGATAACCCAAAAAATGATTTTTGTTCTAAGGAATTAGGAAAGAAATTGTGAATGATTTTTATTTCTTTTTCATAGTTACATTTTATTTGAATTATCCTAAGATAGTTTTCATTATCTTTAAAAATATTTACTTTTACTAAAGATATAGTGTTCATTTTATTTTTTCGTAGATAATCAGTGTGTCGAGAATCGCCAATTTGCTAGGACTCGAAGAATAACCCCCTTTTATTTAATATTAGTAATAATACCAAATAAATGGGGACCCTTAGTTAAAAAATCCAAAAAATCAATTAGGATTTGTTTTCCTTTTCAAATAAAACTTTCTATCATAAACTTAGAGAAATACCTTAGAAAGAACATTAAAGAAACACTTAAGTTTATGATAGATTACAATAAAATTGTTCTTAAACAAAATAGCGCATCCATCGCAAAATAGTATATATCTTTTATAAAACTGAAAATGTGATTTTGCGCTTTTGCGATAATGCGATTCCAAAAAGCCTATACAATAAACATATTGGTCGCAGATCGCATAGCGTAAAAAACAGAAATGTTAAACAAATACCTTTTGCGCTATTTACAATTTTGCGCTTTTGCGAGATTTGCGATGTGCGCTTTTGCACTATTTCAAAATTTGCGCTTTTGCGCTATTTATAAAATTGCGATGGTTTCATTTTGCGATATTGCGATATTGCGACATTGCGATATTGCGATATTGCGCAGCAAATCGCAGATTGCAATGTCGCAGATTCATAAAGGCGCATTGTTCAAAGACAATCTTCCCATATATCAATATTTGTTATGCGCTTTAATGATTGGATTAAATGATTGGATTGACAATTAATGGTAAATGAGATTTTGTTTTGATTGAAAGTCATTTCACGTTAAAATAATATATTTCATCCGCCTTTGCATTTAAAACAATCTCATCACCTTTCTCATGCCATTACTCTCATTTAACTCGTAAAACGTAGGCACGAAGGAGCAAACGTCTATACAAAGCTTTCACAGAACATTATGGGTAAGAAGGAGAAGAGCTCGAATTCTGAAAACAGAGAAATGGCTTCACTATATGTAGACACCGCTTGCAATAAGGATGCCGGTATATCCACTTGGGAAGGAATGTATAATTTGCTGGAAGAAGAAAATCCTGTGGTATTAAAAGTTACGGCTACAGCAGGTTCTAGTAATACATCTGAAGCAACCCTCAAAGAACTGGCTTGTTCATTTCTGCATAGGATAGCGGCAAGGCCAAGGATTCTCCCATATACAGACATGGTGAAATGGGTGCTGGATAGCACCGATATTTCAGACAGACAATTCAGAACTCCAGCTCAAGAGCTAATCGGGTCATTCACCACAGAAGATTTGAGACTAATGTATAAGTTGCCGGAACCTCAGATGACTTACAATAAACAATTCATGGAAGATTTTGCCAGAGAACATGCGAATCTGTCAGAATGCACACAGGAATGGACCAAAAGAGATGAACCGTTGAAGAAAAACAAACACGGACGGACAGTACCAAAAAAGAATATTTTAGACGTTGTTCACAAAGTTCCATATCCAAGTGGGCAATTTGACATAGTTTCTACCACAAGATAGGGTATGTGAGTTTGCCAAATTATCCCCTATAGAGCTTTTAGAAGTAACTGAAAAATTTATTGGATATCAGGAACTCTCAGGGAAACATAAAGCTCTTATTGAGAAAAGTTGGGAGTTGAAGAGACTTGAAATAACTGTAAAGCAAAATGAAGAAACATTGACCAGATTCAAGGCACTTAATGCTGAGCAAGAATAAGATGTGGAGCGTGTTCGGCAAAGAGAAAAATTACTGCGAAAGATCGAATCTATAAAGAAGATACTACCTTAGCTGAAATATGATATTAAAAAGAAGTAAAAGGAGAAAATGGCAAAGCGAAATTGAGAGGAAATTGCAAAATTAATGGCAGAACAAAAAGCTCCAGTAAAGGGGATGCACAAATCAGAAGGGCAGAAAAGGCAATAGCAGAGGCGGCTGCAGCGACAAACACTCTTACGGATTGTGTAAATGATAATTTACACAAAGCCAATTTGATTTCAGAAACTGTTCCAGGATATCTCCCACAGGCACATCAACTGCAAACAGAATGGAGGCAAAAGGCAGAAGAAAGAGCAAAATCAATCCAAGGGCTGACAAGGTTAAATTGGGACTCATACTGGACATACTTAGTGAAGCCACACAGTCAGCACAGTGCGCTTAATTGTATCATCAATTCTACAGAGAAGATTGCGCCTACACTTGCCGACTCTGTCTTTTCAGGACAGTTGAATTCTGAAGTCGGTCAACCACATCTTCTCAAAACTATGCTAGATGCCCGCAAGTTTAAAGATCAAGTTCATAAATAGTTATTTAATAGTCTTTATTTTTTAGATTTAGTTTTAATTTTACTGTATTTTAGCCTAGGAAAAGGACGGTCATTAAACCGAATCCTTAATTTTTGTAATAGACTATTTTTAGATTTAGCTAAGTAGTATTTAAACCCTTCTCATGCATTTAGAGAAAGGTCCTGGATCTTAATATTTTTGACTTGGAGATTACATTTCTGTACTCCACTGTCTTATATATTTTTAAAAGGATCACATCTGGTGATTTTTATGCGGAATTATCTTTGAAGTGTTGCATTTTTGTACCTTGGAATTTGATTTTGCATCAGATTTACTGGATTAGAGTATCATATTTCATTTGAAAGTCTTCAAGATGAATAAGGTATTTCTATCTATTCATTTGTTGATTTCTTTTGTTTTATGATATTCGCTTTAAAATTTGCTATCATTTATATATATATTTGGTTTTCACAACGTTTCTTTTTATATATCATTTCTGAGTATAATCGAAACGTTATCTTTCATAAGTATATATAGATGGTATACAATGATGAATGCAATATGCTAATACAACTCTGTTTAATTTCTTAAACATAGTTATCTTTATTTGTTTCTGCAAATTTCAATTTACATAATAATACATTTTTATGGTTATTGTTAAATTGGAACAATCTTAAGTTGTATTCACATATAATTACCCGGGTTAGTGTTAGAATTTATTTATTAGTATTTAGTTTAAATTAAATAGTTTTATTTCAGTTAATTTAGTTCCATTTTCACCCATCACCAACCCATTTAGTTATAAGGAAACTGGTCCTTTAAATCCAGTCGGAGCCACCATACCAAAGGGAAAAGGAGTTGTCCTAAGGTCCTGACCGGGTGGTTTTCCCCAATGTTTGAAGCAGAGATTTTCTAGGCTTCAACAGGTTGCTACAATGAGAAATAGTTTAAATGACCAAATCACTCATGCCAAAGTTTGTCCAAGTAATGGATGTAAGATATAAAAATTAATGGAAAAAATGATGACTCAAATTTTCCAAATCTGTATAACTTGGTAATATTATTAATAATTCAAGTACCAAGGGAATGCTTTGGATATTTTAAGTCCTTGATTACAACTTGGTGTGGTGAATAATCTATAGTTTTACTTTCACTTGATGAGCGATGTGATGCACTTATATATGTTTGCAAGAAAGACTTGGAACACATAATGTATTATTAAAATGGTCATTATTTTCCTAAATTATTCCAAACCCTACAACACTAAGATATATTGCATCACCATCAAATGTTTATTTGCTGTTATTTTTATTAGTAGCAAAAAAAATGGTTTTGTCCTTAGCCATATAATAAGATGCTTCAAAATCAATAAACCACTCAAACAAGTAGATGACGAATTGAAGGAGAAATCAAAAGAAAAAAATGCATGTCTATGAGAAGAAGTGTTAGAAGAATATTCATGAAGATTGATGTTGTGTTTCTTCATTAATTCTTCTAAGGCCATCATATTTTTAAAATATTTAGACTCGAAATGACCATCTTCCCCACAAAAGTTATAATGTTTGACAATTTTCTTATTCTTTTATTTTGGTCCTTTGTCATTGTTGCTAGTAGAAGTTGGT
The DNA here is from genome assembly GCA_034641835.2 of Pinus albicaulis. Lineage (NCBI taxonomy): Eukaryota > Viridiplantae > Streptophyta > Pinopsida > Pinales > Pinaceae > Pinus > Pinus albicaulis. Next base: position 189,823 of record JAXQQM020058201.1, read on the forward strand.
GGAAAAGGTTTGGACCCTTGTTTTTGTGCGGTATGTGTTATATTCCTTTCATAACTACCTCCACGTATTGTACATTGAACTGAGTACAATGGGAGTGTCATAATGGAAGCAATATCCCCCCTATCAAGCGGGGTCGTAGGGGGGTTCAAGCTATCCATATTTTATGGGTTCAAGGGTAGTTCCCTTGAAAACAATGGGTAGCATTTTGTGTCCATTTTTCATATATTTCATCACAAAAATTTCACTTTTAATGATTTTGTGGTGCATGGTGATTAAACACATCACTTTGTAATTATAGTTAAGGAACTATGATTGTATTATAATCTAGGGTAAATGGATTGGCGATTTATGGGTGTCATAGAATATAAATAGTTTATTGTAATATTTTAGGGGTGAATATATTGAATTTTGTTTTCTCGTTTTCCCAGTTTGGATTTCTAGGATAGAATATATGTATTAATTTGTGTGTGTACCATTGCATCTTTCATGTTTTCATTAAGAATCTATTTGTAGTAATTAAACGTAAAGGTTTAAAACTTACAGTTTTGCTTATTGTTGTGAGGATGTTTCTTCTTGGAATGCTTAGTTTTCTATTTATATTAGGCAACTAATGATTCTTTAGATGTACCTACAATGTTGATCACTCCAAGATGCAAGAGGTTATCTTTCTCTATAATTAGAGAATTATAAAAAGATGTAAGAGTAGGATCTTGATATGTATCCCTTAGAGCTTATATAGTGGCATAACAGCTAGATAGAAAAATAGAATATGTAGTATCAATCTTAACAATAATAACATATATGAATTGGTCATCCGTCACATCGATTTTACAATCTTGAAGTAAAAGTATATATATATATATATATATATATTCAATGCAAGGGAAATCATTGGGATTTAAAGATATTAATTGATTTTCAATTTTATGGGCTTCAATAATATTCCTTTAGACAAATACTCAATTCACCTTATTCCAAGCATCATCTGGCTCATCGATTCCTTGAAGATGAAACCTTAAATTAACAAAAATATTCATTCCAATTAATGCATGTGATTCATCATTTTTATTATCCTATTTGGATTTCATGTTAGATTAGTAAGGCCTTTTCGTTTTCTCAAGGTAATATGATACAATACTCTATTTCTTAATACATCATCCACATGGGGTTTCATGAAAAGTAATTGACAATGAAAACTAACGTTCACTTGGAGCAACCATATTAAATTATGTAGATAATATATATTCAAAATTTGAAACTAACTGTCTTGATGGAAATCCCTAAAAAAATAGGTTGTTTAAAAAAAAGGGCATTGAAAACGGACTTTGAATGTGAAAATTATGCCCTTTCTAAAAAAGGCATAAAAGGTGACCAAAGTGTCATATGGTGTGTAAAAGTTGACCCACATGTAGACAAATTCACAATGAGGTTGTTCAGTAAAAAAAAATATTATTTTCATTCTCTCACTTTACCTATTAGCTCATTTTTACAGATAGGTTGCTTATGAAGTGACCCACTATTATAAAATAAGTGAGAATCACTCTTACAATGAAGTTACTTTATAAAATAAATTTGCAAGCAAAAATTAACTAAACAAGAAAATTAAAACTACTTTATAGTAATTCACTTTTATAACTTAAGTGAAATACACTTTACAATATATTTGTGAAATAACTCAAAGTAATACATTTTTTTCAAAAATTGAATTAAAAAAATAGAGACTTGTACTCAAGACTTATTAAGAGACAAATTAAGTTTCAACCATCTATAATAATGCAAAACATATATGTTTTTTAATGAAGGCGGGGTAGGGGGGCTCCTTTTTTCATTTTCTTTTCCTTTTTTAACTCTTTGTCTCATTGTGTGTGTTTACCCTAAAAACCCTTATTTTTTCCTACCAAAAACTTCAACATGATTGCAATAAAAAGCAAGAGAAATTTTATCAATGGAATTTCTAAATCTCAATAATAATAGGGTTATAAATCAATTAGTTTATCCAAAAAACAAATTTTTTCTCTCTTTGTTTATGATTTGTCGAAATCGCATAGAGTGTATGACAAGAAACATATGTAATTTCTAGAAAATAAAATACCTTCCACTTTCTTTCTAATTTGTTGAGATCACATAGAGCACATGACAAAGAGCATATGACCTAGACCAAAATTATTAAAAAATGTCAATAAAAAGCATAAAATTTAAATATGAACTTAGTGTGTGTGTGTGTGTGTGAAATTAATAGTACAATATTCAGACTGTATACCTCTAGATCTAACAAAATAAGTTGTATCTCAAGCAAACAAAAACACCTTGAAAAGGTTTGTGTTTTCCTGAGATACGATATTTTCAAGTGAAACAAGAAGTGTTTCTAAATTAAATTATCACTTTGGGCATAGTGGAAGAGGTCATTCAACCTAGAAATGAAAAAAAATAACATATATCAAAAGTCTAAAATACATTATACAGTTAAAAAAACATCTATTTTATTTTAAACCAGGACTACACAAATTTGTATTAAAGTAAATAATGCAATGAATATTCATTTTTGAAGTACATTTAGCGGGGTTCATGCCATAAGAAATATGGTAGTCTTATTTAAAATAGTTTCCTACTGATGTTAGAAGAAAGGAAATCCATAACATATTGTTTCCAAAAAAAACTTATAAGTGTAGAGCTTACATAAAAGTCCCAAAATATAACAAATTTTGTAATACATTCAAAGATAAAAATTTAGAGTTAAAGTAAACCATTAAAGGTCTCTTCCTTCATTTAAAGTTCCTTTGAACCTTGGTCTAGGGCCTGGTTTTTCCTTTGATCTTGTGATGTTGTCGCCAAGAGTGGTCAAGGCTAGTCATTGATAATAGGAGAGTGAATCACTTTGAAATTATAATTGGAATAGAGAGATAGAGAGTTAGAGCCCAAGATAGCTTGCTTTAGATATGATTGTTGAGTCAATTAGTGTTGAATATTGCACATTTGTGCTTCAAGTCTCAAGATGTAGTTGGTCTAGAATATCACCACACTCATGACACCTTTGTTTGTGATGAGTGTTGGAGGCTACATGGGCACGATATTGGTGTTGATATAACCCAATTTTTGTTCCAATTTTCTTATCCTCACTTCGTAGTCTCTTAAGGCCTATCTAATCTGACAACGCTTTAAATAATACATTTGTTGAGTATGCAACTATTTATGAATTATGGTCAGTTGATGCAGATCCCAACTGAAAATGGACCATGCTCTAATGAACCAAGTACCTCTTGTATTCCTTCAACTGAATTATTGAGAGGCTTCCAAAAATTGGAGTAGGTGAATCTGAATCAATGGATTTGTGTCCAAAGTGGTTGGTGAAGCTACAGGAAAAACATATAGAGGAGGAGATTGGGGAAAGCAAGATGCATTAGGCCTCCCATTACCAATGCCCAAAAGAAATGGGTGGCACTACATGTCCATCTGAAGTATGGTTAAAGAAGTCATGACGGAAATCTTAGATAAATCCTGCAGATATATGGACAGGTAATGATAATGCAAAGAAGATGGGAGAGTGAGTGTGGGAAGGTGGTGGAGAGGTATTATGGACTTATTTCCATCACATGCCATGGAAAATGTCATCTTATTGTACATAATGTGAATTGTGCTCATTATTACATGAGTTGACATAGAGAGATTACGGTATTGATTGATCATCTTCATTAGAATTAATTAGTATTATATCCATGTTTTTTAGGATTGCCACATTTACGAGATATCAACTAAGTTTATTCTAATGTCTTAGAATATGGAAGTTGAATATTGATGAAATTTATTTTTCTTGTACCTGATTCTCTCTAGTATTGATTGTAAGTGATATTCTTGGAATGTATGATTTGGCCCAATATACCATTGATTACAATAAAATTCACTAACACAACTAACTTCAGCATTTTAATATACACAATGATTTTGATGGCTTAAATGAGTACATAAACTTCAATCACATTACTTGAAAATTTTCAAATACTTTAAATGTAAAAAACACTCCTATCTACCTAAACTTATAAATAACCTCACACCTCTATATAAAACATGATGCAGTAAATTTAAAATAAAAATCACAACATTATCATTTTTATTATTAATTGAAATATATACATCATCCATTTCTATTATTAATTGAAATATATACATCATCCATTTCTATTATTAATTGAAATATACACATCATCCCTACCACACATTCTAAAAAAACATTCTAAGAAAAAGAAAGAAGAAAAAAACACACGAGAGACATCCGATATACCCAACAAAAAAATCCTTGACTCCTTAAGAACTAAAATATTCCATTAATGTTTAGAATAATTATACTAGTCTACCTTCTCTAGTTTTTAAATTATATTAATTATATAATAATAGCTTACTAAAGTGATACATTTGTTGTGGCGTGTATGGCAATCATAGAGATTAGATTGTGACCATCCCTTTTACCATATAAATACTTGTAATGGAGTTGACATCCACTACGAGACAAATCAAATAGAGGTTGAGAATCCAGAATGAAATCGTAGAACACAAGCTTATTGGTTGGGCCTTCAAATATATTCAATGCGTGATAAGGAGATATTCCTTAATGTAGGATACAATTATTCATATTTCTTCGTCACAAGTAACTGTCGAAGTTATGTGATAACCAAATTAAATTGCCCCAATCATGCCATAATACACGGAAAGTTGAGAGGAATCAAAGATGTGGTTTGTAATTAATGGATGTCAGTATCATGGATGGTCAATTTGGCTTTGGTGGAGCAATAAATTAGTTAGTCAAAGTTTATTGTGTCTTTCAACCATCTTGACCATTGAATATTTTGGAAGAGAGGTGTTGTTTGTAGCTAGTGTTTGTCAAGGTCAAATAGTATTGATAATGATATGGGGAGATGTTTGAGTGTTGACATCAATGAAGTTTACAAGTGACCACGTTTACATTTATGTGAAATTTTAAATAGCAACTTTCATATTTCCAAGGTTTAATTAGGAAAACATGGCATTCAAATATGAGTATGTTAAGGAATAGATTATTTGAAAAATGAATTTCGTCATGTTAAGGTTTCACTAAGTAAAAAGGGAAAATTTCCAAACTCAAAGGTAGGAATACAACTTTAATATCTCCTCCCAAACTATCACTCTAAGCTCAACACATGAAAAAATGACCATGGTTCCACCCTTTCAGGCGGAAGATGATCATTGAACTTTGGTCTTGCAAACTAAACCAAACATTATTATGTAGGATATTCATAGAGGTAACTTTTTAGAAAGGTTGAAGCAATTACATGATTTAAATAACCCTGATCCATAAAAGGATTTAGCTTCTATGTTTATGGATAAGACATTTGCTAGCTAGTTTTAATATAGCCTTACCACGACGACATTATTTGGATAAGATTTGCAAATGAAAAAAGAACTATAAAACACGAATATATATATATATATATATATATATATATATATATATATATATATATATATTTCAAGATGTACAATAATGAGATGTAAGAATTTTCCATAATATTATAAAAATGATTATTATTCAATTTTTATAAAATTGTGATTATTTATATTTATTACTATGGCCCAAGAGCCAGAGGGAGGTATCTGGCAGGAGTGAAAGTCTACTCCCTTATGAACCATCAATGGGTAATTATAGATGGCATGGTTTTCCTTGAATAACAATGTTGACTCAATCTAGATTTGTAAATACCAATCAATTATTGTTGTCTCCACAATTGATTTGATAATATGATAGGTTTTCCCACTATTTAAAAAAATATTCACCATTATCCTTTTTAATATAATCCTAAAAATTAAATATCAAATATTAAATCCTCAAAAAAAAATATAATATGTATAAGTTTTTAATAGATTTTCCCATTGTTTATAAGTTTTTAACTTTTTTATTCTCTTTTTCTTTTTTTAATTAGAGCAATCAACAATTAGATGAGCTTATATTCATGTGACACATATTAGTCAATTTTGACTACTACCACTATAACCATTAAGTGCCCACGACTACCATATATGAAATAATGAAAATTATGGTAATTAAATATAGAAATATCACATATGATATTTCATATATGACAACAACTTGGAGAAAGTTCCTTCATACATATATCTTGGAATCAATATCCATCACAAGCTCAACTAGAATTATAGCATTGAGAAAATGATAAATGGACAATGAAAATTTTATGGCGGGCTTTAAAACAATGATAAGTCAATAAATCTTTGCATATGATATTAAAAAGACTTATCTTTGAGACTCTCCTCACCCTCATTATTTTATATAGATGTGAGGTATGGGGACACAATATCTCCATAGAGTCGTGGAGGAAGAAAAAACACATCCAAAAGTGGTTTACAACCTACAATATTAATATTAAAGGAAATACAACATCCATATCCCCCTCATCGAATAAAACCTTTCATCCTTTCAAAGTATAGTTATGACTAGGGTTCTTATGTATAAGAAGAGATTAAACAACATGGAAGATAAGAGTTTTCCTAAAATTTCTTCTAACTCTAGCCAAAACTACCTTAAGCTAAAGTCACAATGGCATATGGATAACTAGTCTTGGCTAGACCACTAGGGGATAAAAGGAAAAGATCATTTCACAAAAAAAGGATAATATTAAAAATTTATGACAAAATTTAAGGATAAATTGTGCGGCAATAAAAATTTAGAGGGAAAAAGGAAGGTAAGATATTATAAGGAGATGATCAATCTAAATTTCAAAAATCAAAAGTATCTCTCTATCTTGACTAGTGTAAAGAAGAACTAATAAGAATTTTTAAAATAAGAAAAATTTCTCATGAGCTCTATAGTAAAATTGGGTGTTCGTTAATTCTCAAAACATCATTGGATGAAAGCGTTTTTCACCTTTATCATGCTAAGAGGGTTGAAGATTAAAATAATTTTTTCTTAGATTGTCCAACTTACACGGATTAGATCCAAATTTCAAAATATATGTCACACTGCCAACCTTCTCAACCATTTAACTCAACAAAGCTATGGTGCTCTTAGAAAATTTCTCTTAATAGTTTTTTAGAATAAAATAAAATTCTAAAGAATTCTTAGTATTTTCCTACCTTTCTAAAATTGGATAGACCATAACCGATTCTAATGGATGTTAATCATCACCATCATCGTTATCATAATAAATAAATAAATAAAATTTACATTTTTAAATTAATAAAATTACAATTTTAGCATAGACATATATCAAATTTTAATTGTTAATTAGGATTATTTTGGGTGATTGAGTATAACAATGATTATTCTTCTCAATAAAGTTCAAATCTTCACCAGTAATATGATGAGCTTTAATGTTTTAATTATTATTATTATAATAACTTTAAATCTAAAAAATACTTTTAAATTAATATAATTATAGAGTAACCTAATACTAAAAGCCTCACTCTTGCTTTCTGATTTCTATATTAAAAAAAAAACTAAAGGGTTCGGTTAATGCTCAACCTATACTAAATCGAAGTCTTGAATGAAATGTGTATGTTCTCTTAAATAAGAATGCACCTTATGCGGAAAGGGTTCCAAAGCATATACATTTCAAAGGTCATTAAGGTGCTATGGTTTTAAAACTATAAATATCCGTCTATATGGAAAAAGTGGAGTGTAAGTTTATAGTGAGGCATTTACATTTTATTTAATAAAAATGTTATTATTATTAAAAAATGAATTGGTTACTTATTATTTTAATCATTAAGAATATTTTTTATTAATTAAAGAGGAGGTAGAAGTATTGTAGAACATGGTCTATCAAACAAGAAGATTTATGTTTAAATTACAGATTTGGAGTATAAGTTTATAGTGAGGAATTTACATTTTATTTAATAAAAATGTTATTGTTATTAAAAAAATAAATTAGCTACTTATCATTTTAATTATTAAAGATATTTTATTAATTAAAGAGTAGGTAGAAGTAATGGAGAACATGGTCTATCAAACCAGAAGATTTATGTTTAAATTACAGATTGAATAACGATATCATGTTGGATTTTTCATTTTAGCTTTTCCCGAACTAAAGAAACAAAAAAATTCGAATCAACACAGTTGTAGGCCTTTGTCAGTGAAGTTCCAAAAGAAAAAGGAATTATATGCAACAAGAAAGTTTGGCTAGGTGATGGAAATCAAGTTTGAAGCAATGTATAAGGCATAAGGATTGAAGTTTCATAAAGAACTCAATTTCTTAGTATTTTTTTTTTTATCTATTTTAATTTGAATTTGATTGTTTATGATTTTTAACCTTTATATCTATTTATGTTTTTAGTATCATTTATCAGCTAGCTTTCAAATCCTAATGATTTTGTTGAACTTTATACGGTTATATTTTATATAAAGGTCAAAACTTGTGTATATCAATAAACTTCAATTCTAATTTCATAAAAAAATCATAAATACAATTTTGAAACAAATATGTATACATTGGAAAAGTTTGAGTTATGAAAATTTATAAAGTAAAAGTAAATTGAATATTTTGTATGATTAAAAACTATCTTTTACTCGGTCATTATTGTATTCAATAACTTAGTTAAGTTAATTTTGAATTAATTTGTCATTTGATCAAAAATTATTTAAATTCTCACTTGCTCACTTGTTGTTGGCTTTTATTTTGTAATCATATAGTTGTTGTACAACCATTAAATTTTCCAGCCAATGCAATTAAATATTTGCATGTCTCGACTCTGCTGCCATTTCATGGCTGCCACATTTTATTTCGGGTTTGGCAGGAATTTGCATGAAAACAGTTTGTATTCAATGCGCGCTTTGAAGCTCTAGAAACTTCATTCCTAGAAATGAATGTTTTTCCATTTTGTTCGACATTTTTCGATAATCCACATGTACACTTAATTCACTAAGTTAAAGGAGACAAGCTCAAGGAGACATGTGCGCAGCCCTCGAGCCTCCGAGCTTTCCTAGACATCTTTTAAAAAATGTAGATTCCTTCTCTATCAATTCATTTTAGAATGGCACTTCTCCAAATCTTAATGTGCCAACCCTATTGATCCTCCTCAAGCACCACTTTGATGCGGTGTGATTTTTTTTAATGATAAATCATGATTTTTATATTAATAAAATATTTAATTTTCAATATTAATAAAAAAGTATATTTTAATATTAAAAACAAAAAATTAAAGGTTTAAATATCATTCTTTAAAATTATTTTTAATAACAAATATGTTGGACATCTAACTTTTCTAGAGTTAGTGTGAGAGTTGAACAGTGAAGAGAAGTCCAAGAGACCACTTGGAATGTGAAACCAAGGGTCACTCTAATGTATAATGTATTATATATATATATATATATATATATATATATATATATATATATATATCATTCGTGAATAATAAATGGATCTCACGCTTATCTACATATGCTAGTTGTCTTCTCCATATATGTTATAGGTCAATTTGGGCACCATTCCCAATGGTTAAACTGGACATCATCCCCAGAACCAATGAAATAGGATCTATCATCCCCTATCATTTCAGTTGCTACATGCCCTAAGACAAAGAACAAGAACAAACCATCCATGACTTCCATTGCAAGGTTTCCAAGATTTAAAGTACATGTTATATCACCTATGAGCTCACCAACGCAACCTCTCAAGGGACTAACTGCTTTGCATATGCAATTACCTCCATTCAAGGGTGCTCTGCAAAGCACTTCCCGACATTCAAGAGTGCGTTGGTCAATTGGGAGCGAAATTCTCATTGTTTCGGAATCTCCACATGGTCAGTGCCTTCTAAAAGCGTCCATATGTGTCAAAATTCAAATCCATGTGTCCATCTAACACCTCTGAGCTTGGGAACATGTCTTGTCTATTATTAGAAAGTCATTGATTGTGAAACTACCTTCAGCTGATCTATAAATTGAGCACAGATCCTAGTGCTTGAGAAGGAAGAAATTTGGTAGAAGAATGTTGTTGAATTCTCAATTGAGTATTTGATTTGAGTGATATGCTTCTAGAGAGATGTTCATTGTGATGAGGCTAGGATGATGTTGGAGTTGATGACATCAAATCAATCACTGGTTGTAACCTCCCCTTTTATTTTGTTTATTTGTTTTTGTTCATAAAATAAATCAGTCATCGTGGAAGAAGAAAATCCCTTTCCCTGTTGTTCGCGTAGACTTGCATTGAAACCACCTTTACCACCGGAAGTCACTTCTGGTCAGTGAAGGTGACATCGCTCTATGAAAACCAGTAACATCAGTAACTCTAGTGAAGCATAATCTTCCTATATACCAGAGTCAGCACAAGTTGTTTCTACAAATCCTGGTTTATCTACTGTTGTCGAGACAGAGTCCTCACAGCTACCCGTGGTCACGATCCATCCAATCAATGAGACCATACCTCCCAAACCCGATGTTGTTCAACTGAAATTTAATCCAAATACTGTCTCTTTTTTTCCAGAACATCTACATCTCGAAGTCGAACGACCATAATTTGTTCCTGTATCAATCGCCCCACAATCTATTGTAGCCTTTAAGTCTCCCATATCGCGTAGTCGGGCTCCTGAAATATACTTTGGTCCTGACGGCGAAATCCTTCCACCTGTTTTAATTTCGATTGAAGAAATCCCACAAGAAGAAACACCTTTAACTCCAACCCATTTTGGGGAGGATCTCTACCTGTACGAGTCTTTTCCTCAATCACCACCATCTACATATGTTGATCCTGTACCTATTCAAATTCCCGTTGATTCAAAAGGGTATACATTTGGTCAAGTAACCATGCCTGAACCAACATCCTCGGTCGGACCATCTATTATGATTGTGTCAGCACTTGCTCTCTCTACCTCGTCGATGTTCATGACTTCACCAGAGTCATATTTACATGGTGGCCCTATGGTCCCATCAGGTTATAAATCTTTATCTGGAATTTTCTTTGGTGCATCTTCGAACCCATGGACTTCACCAAGTAATGAACGGCTTGATCCTTTATATCCATCACCAGGGAAATATCAAGCTAGTCCATCTGGGTCTATTCCATCCAGTACCATCTCAACTGGACTCCCTGGATTGGAGAAAAATATTTTCCATCTTATTATACTCCTCATGCTGGGGGGAAACCTATGGTCACCCACTTTGACAGTACTATGTCGTTTTTTGGTCAACCTAATGTCGAAATGAATGTTTGTCAATGGCAACCCACTGTACCTATCCAACCACAAACAGTCATACACTCGTATCAACTGGTTGCATCCACATCGATTCCACTTGTTAATACATCTTTACCCCTGTTACAGACTCAAAATGTTGTACAACAACCGTTTCAGGCGGGTCCTTCAACTCAATACCCTCAAGTATTGGGCCCTCAAACTCCAACTCCTTCAGCTAATTTACAACAACAAATTGTACCTAGAATCATTTATTCACAAGCTGGATTACCATATTATGGGATCTCGCAGCCACAACCCGGTTATACCTATCCTCAACCGAATCCAAGTTATCTTAATTTGGGTTATAACATTGGTGGAAAAACCCCTTGGTAGCCTCAGGCACAAATGCCTCAACCTTCATTTCAACAAGTATCGTACCCAGGTTTTGGTCAAGAGAATCGTCAAGCGTTTGTTTATCAAAACAACCCCTATCTGGGTTACCGGGAAAAAATTCCTTATGCTGGTGCTCAAAGTTCTATTTCCCAAGAAATTCCATCATACCCTGGCTATGCTTAACCTGACCTTAATCGACAATTGCCTTTTGTTGCAACTTTAGAGTTACCTGATTTAAATCGACTCACCAATGATCCAATCAACTCTACTCCTTGGTGGTCGGTGATACCCCATAAGTTACCCTTGGATATTCCCAAGTTCAATGGAAATCCTGGAGAAGACTTATTGACTCATGTTATGACTTATCATTTGTGGTGTTCATCAAACTCCTTAAATGATGACTTTGTTCAGCTACGTCTTTTCCAGTGTACGCTCACTGGTCTGGCTGCAAAATGGTACATTGAGTTACCTAGAGCTTCTTTTGATAATTTCATTGCCCTAGCTACTGTCTTTTTGACTCACTTCCAGTTACCCATATTATATGAAACTGGTGTGGAACTCTTGACTAATTTTAAACAGACTAATGCTACTCACATTTCTGATCATATTCATGATTGGCATCGTCATCGTAGAATGGTTAAGACATTTGTTCCTGATCAACTCCTTGTTGAGTGGTTCATTAAGTCCCTATTACCATCTATAACTAGGGATGTGGCTAAGGGTGGTCTCGTCACTGAAGAGCAGGTCATTTCTCATGCCCAATATTTAGACTTGATTTATACTCACTCTGGCATGCTCTGCTAGAAAATTCCTAATGTGTTGTGATCTAATTTTACTATTCCTCCTCCATCAAAGGACTCTCCTGCCGAAGACGGTATAATTGGTACTGCAAGCACACATCATACTACTGCATATAATCCTGCATCTTCTTCCAAAATCAATGTCGTGTCATTTCACAAAGGCAAAAGTGACAAGCAACCCAGAAGTAAGAAAAAAGGGAAATCAAAGAAACAACAAACTTCTAACCCACAGGAAAGATCATTTGATCAATCATCTGGAAATCAGAAACCTCGTTATACATGGATAATCTGTAATGAGGAACACTTTGTTCGAGATTTTTCTCACCACGCTGAAGTCTCAAAAATGGTTAAGACTTCACATGCGTCAGCTGTGTTGACACATCCGTTTCTGAATCTGGACACAAATTTGGTTACTACATATCTAGCTTCTAGTTCCCAAGTGCTTATGCTATCTGTCACAAAGCCATCGACAGATATTTTGGTGTCAAAACGTAATACAGATTACGGTAGTCAAGCCACTGATCAACCTACTACCTTGACCATGAATCCGTCTACAGAATCGGTACCACCACCTGCTTTTCCTGAATTGAAAATCAAGCCACCGAAGGGAGTCATTCATAAATTGACATTTAATCCTCGGGCCAAAGCTGCTCCAAATTATAATATAGTTGAAGATTTGGCTCAATCCCCTTCAGCTATGTCAGCGCTTGAGGTGTTACAAAATTGTCCCTCCCAAAAAAAGGCTTTATTGTCGGCAATTGGTGGAATTGATCCGACTGATTCTAATCTCGTAGTCTTTAATCATACGGGCTATGTGCCACAATTACAAGCATAATTGGCATTCTCCATCCAAGTAAATTTTCTCAATCACCTTGTTCATCGTACTATTATCGATGAGGTAGCATCTACGTGCATTATGTTTCTAAACTGTTGGAAGTCACTTGCCTCGCTTATCTCAATCATCAACAACATTGAAGGTTTTTAATAGATGTACATATAAGCCTTGCAGTATTATCAATAACCTACATGTTGAACTAGGGGGGAAAACAATGAATGTTGAAGTTGAGGTCGTTGATAGACCCCTTGACTACAATATTCTACTTGGAGGGCCATGGGTATATGCTATGACTGTAATAGTTTCTACAAATTTTAGAATCATCGCCTTTCCACATTAAGGTCTTATCATAGTCAATCAACTATCCTTCTTTTTCCTCTAGTTCCCAGGTAACTGGAAGTGTTATGTTCATTCACACACCCCAACTCACACTTCAGAACATTAGTGCAGGACTCTTAAGGGATTCCACTCTCATGGGAACCTTTGCATTACCGCTGCCTACGACATCAGCAGAAATTACAGGTATATAGACCTACTACATGATCTCTTCCACTCCATTTGGCTTAAGGAAGAGTACAGGTGATTTGAAGTTGTTGCGTTGGATGAGTTTCTGTCACCCAGCCCTGTTGAGCTAGCATAGCAATCAATCTATCTGGATTGGGCAGCGAATCCGAAATCATCATCGCCGGTTGTTTGGGTTGATCGTTCCTTAGATTTTGGTACTCTAGCTAATCTTTTTTCCTCAACTTTCTTGACAGATGAGAATATTTTGGAAACCATGATGTCGGAAGGAGAACCATGGGAAGACTATCATCATCGTTCCCATCTTCCTGATTACGAAGAAAATAATCTTAGTGAACTGTATCACCCATCGATCAAAATTTTCTTTTTGAATTATTTTCCTATTAACGCAATCGATTTCGAGCAAAATTTGTCAAATATTGAAGAAACCATTTCTATCGATATTTCGACCAAAACTAGCATTGTAACAAACATTCATGTCAGTGTATCTTGTTCTCCATCAGAACTCGAAACATATCACTCTCTCTTTCGTGAATTCCATGATGTATTTTCTTGGTCTTATGAGGAAATTCCAGGCATAAATACTAGTATCATTGAACACACTATTAATATGTACCCTGATGTTAAGCCGATACATCAACTCCTTCGTCCTGTCCATCCAAATAAGGTCGCTACCATTAAAGGAGAAGTTGAAAAACTTTTGTGTTCTGGTTTTATTTACTCTGTTCCACTAATTGAATGGGTTTCTAACGTCATTCCTGTTATGAAAAAACAAGGAACCATCAAAGTGTGCGTCGATTATCGGGATGTCAATCTTGCTTGTCCAAAAGGCAACTATCCTACTCCCTTTATCAACCAGATTATTGACGATTGTGCTAGATGCGAAATATTTTCATTCATAGATGGATTTCCTGACTACAATCAAATCAATATCCACCAAGAGGATCAATATAAGACATCATTCATCTGTCCCTAGGGCACATTCGCTTATCGGAAACTACCATTTGGTTTAAAGAACGTCGAGGCCACTTTTCAGAGAGCAATGGATTATGCTTTCAATGAAATCAAGCACATTGTTCAACCCTATCTAGATGATTTACCTACGCATTTATGAAATCAGACTAATCACCCGATGCATTTGAGAGCCACCTTTTTATGCTGTCGACACTACAAAATATGCCTCAATCCACATAAATTTGTGTTTTGTGCTGGTTCTGGTCATTTGCTTGGATTCGTCATCTCAAAAGAAGGAATTCAAATATACCCATTGAAGGTCTAGGCCATCCTTGATTTTCCTGTGCCATCAAATTTACTTCAGTTACATAAACTTCAAGGAAAGGCTATCTTCCTAAGGAGGTTCATACCAAACTACGCCAAAATGGCTAAAGGATTTACTTGCCTCTTAAAAAAGGGGATTCCCTTCCATTGGGATCAAGTTGCACAAGCTTCTTTTGATATTGTCAAGGATACTCTTGTCTGGGTGTCATTAATATATTCCCCCGAATTATCAGAGTGATTGTTTCTTATATATCGTCGCGGCTGATGCGACCATTGCTATGGTATTGGTCCAAGTAGAAAATGGGATATAATATCCGATATATTATTTGAGTCATAATCTCAATGATACGGAAGTGAATTATTCGTATGTAGACAATATTGCCTTGGCGGCTGTTCAAGTTGTCCAAATATTTCGCCACTATATCTTGTTCCAGAAGACCATTGTCATTTCAGATTGCAACCCCATGACTTATATCTTATCACGTCAATTGTTGAGGGGCAATTATTCAAAATGGATTGTCATTTTGTAGGAACTTGATTTGGAATTCATCAAATCCAAGTCAAATAAGTCTTTAGTTTTGGCTGAGCTTCCCTTTGATAGTACTACTACTACGTCAGAACCATCTATTCTTGACGAGTCTCTGTTTCTGATCAGATCATCTGATCCTTTGTATGGGGATTTTATCATTTATCTCCAGACTCAGAATTTTCAACCTGATACCTCTCACTCTGACTAGCAACATATTCGATACCAAGCCAAATATTACCTAATCGTCGGCAATACACTTTATCATCGTGGTGTCGATACAATTTTAAGAAGGTGCCTTACTCATGAGGAGGCCGAAAAGGTTTTAAATGATTTTCATGCTGGGGCCTATGGTGGAAACTTTTCTAGATACACTACTGCGCAGAAGATACTCCACGCTGGTTACTTTTGGCCTACCATATTTAGCGACTACATCCTCGCTGTTAGAATTTGCCATATGTGCCAGATATTTGATCGTAAAATCCACAAACCTCCAGTGTCAATGCATCCTGTTGTCTCTATAGGACCATTCTCGAAATGGGGCATTGACTTCATGACTTGTAACCCTCGTTCGTCCGGGGGGGATGGTTATATTATTGTCTCAGTAGACTGCTTTACCAAGTGCGCCGAAGCAATGCCTACATTCAACAACACAGGATAAACAATTGCATTGTTTTTCTTTAATCATGTCATTGCACGGTTTGGGGTCCCATAGGCTATAGTCATAGTTCATGGGAAGCATTTTCGCAACCAAATGATGACTGAATTGACTGCCAAGTTAGGATAGTCACATGATAATTATTATCCCTATCATCCACAATCAAATGGACAAATTGAAGCTATCAACAAGATTCTTAAACGTATGCTTCATCGAATGATAGGAGTTCGTAAAAGAAACTAGCATTTGATCCTATACTCGGCCTTGTGGGTGTACTAAACCTCGGTGAGAAACGTAACCAGATTTACTCCCTTTCAATTGGTGTATGGTCTGGAGGCTATCTTGCCAATCGAATGTGAAATACCGTCGTTAAAACTCACAATCGACTTGTTACCTAACACCTTAGAAGAAGAAGTGAATCTTTTTAACCTCATCCATCTTGATGAAATGTGTCGTGAAGCCCAATTGGCCAATGAAGCGCATAAGAGATGTATAAAGGCGAAATATGACAAAAAATTCCAACCTTGCATTTTCTTAGAGGGCGACTTGGTCGTTCGTTATGATCAAGAAGTTGATGTAATAGGTACAGGGAAATTTGAGCCATTATGGCATGGCCCCATATTGTCAAAAGAGTTCTTGATAAGGGTGCCTACGAGTTGGTTGACTACGATGGAATTCCGTTGGTGCAACCCTGAAATGGGTTTCATATGAAAAGTTTACTATGCTTAATCATGAGCGTAGTAATTTTTTTGTATTATACTATATATATATATATATATATATATATATATATATATATATATATATATATTGTTGATTTGCATTAACTATCTTAGTTTGTTTTTAGAGTTTTATTGACGTTAGTAATCTACTTTACATTTCATCGCAGATGTCTGAATCTTTGGAACCATTTGTTGGATATGTTGATGGTGCTAGTCGTAGTACGCAAAATCTATCCTCTGTAGCATGGGCCATTTTCGCTCCGAACGGAGGGTTAGTGAGTTTTCAATGGATTTATATCGGTAGATCAACAAACAATATCACTAATTATAGCGCGTTGATCGAACTTCTCTCTAATGCCATTTCATTTGGTATTAACTGCATCATCATAAGGTTAGACTCAAAACTTGTGGTATTACAACTTACTAGTGTTTATACTATTATAAATCCAACACAACATCATTTGTTCCTAAGAGTTCAACTTTTGGAAAGACATTTTGCTTTTATTCAATATCAACACATTTCCAGAAACTTGAACACATTGACCTATTCTTTAGCTAATCATGTTATAGACAGACATTTTTAACACATGTAAAGATACATTCACATAATTGAATAAGATTGCGCAATAAATATAGGAAAACACTGAATTCAAATAGATAGATAGTTATAGGTTTTTACAAAAATTTATGCCCAAGACACATTGGTCATCTAACCTCAAAATTTATGCAACATGTCAAAATTAAACTAGTGATGCTCATGGAAACATGCTATAGATCTATCTATCCTACGCAGTAACTTCATCTAGCGGTTAGGAACGCCTATAGTGTGGCACTACAGTCGCATGGGTAACTCTTCAATCCGGTAATCCAGAATCCCGAAGGTTAACCCCTCTATGTATCGTCGAAGCTCAGACAGAGTCTCAACCATGTCTAAATCCTGAAGGACTGCTCTCCCGAAAGTCCTCTCTACTGACTCATCCGCTCCATGCTCTGGTTCCTCCACTGGTTGAACTTGACCAACATCTACATTATATTAAAAATTTAGTTTAGTCTTGGGAAAACATTAAAATAAAAAAACATTGTATAAGCCTTAGAAAAATAAATAAAAAATCATGGTCAAAACATTCTTACCTATCGCACCCGCTGAGCGCCTTCTGGTAAAACTAAGTTTGGGTCTCTTTATAAATTGATGCCTGCGTATGCATACTCATCGATGGAAATAACCTGTCACCTAAACCAAGCGAAGAATGCAGTCGAGAACACGATGGATGATTGGCCTGCATGCCTAGCCATTAGTTCTACCCATCTCTGCATCCTTGGATCTCTAGGGTTAGACACACCCATTGTCACACGTTGAGGTTGCATTAGTGGAATCTGCTCTAAGGCAAATGAAATGAGGATCGAACCATAATTGAATTTTTTCTTCCTTCCTCCCTTTGCCTTGTTCAGTTTTTCTTTTATTTGAGAAAGTACAGCTTCAGATGAGCTGAAAATTGTTGGCTCTATGCACTCTAGCGCATACTGCATATATGATCTATACGCTACATGTAGTGTAACAGTGCCAGTAAGCTTTGCGATCGTGAAAAGAATGGTTCTCAAATGAAAATCACGAACGTCATGAATTTTTATTTTCCCATCCTTGCTTGGCTCTGCCCCTGGATAGCAATATTGCAAAACATAGTCTCTCACTATCTCTCCTCCAAGAGCAGACCCTGAGAGAGAAATAGGAAAGCCTCTCCTCGACAAGCCTGTCATAAAATATACATCCTCCACTGTAATAGGAACCACTTTGTTCCTAATGTGAAATGCGTCAATATCCGGATCCCATGATCGAACTAGGAACTCCAAGATTTCTATTTGTTGCCTCATCCCTCACAAGCGGAAGTACTTTAATAACCCACAATCTCTTAGGGCTCTTACTGTACCTGGATAATTTATGGCAATCATATTTTTTTCTTCATGCTCTCTTCCTCTCTAAGTAATCATCATTCTAGTTCGATGAAATCCTGAAACATAACCATAAGACTCATTATACTCCTTTTCATGCAAAAAATTAGGCAAATTTTGGGTACAATTCAAGAATCAAGAATGTGAATTACACCCAATGCAGTCTTGAACAAGGGACAGTGCATTGCATACGCACCTAGGCTTCAATTTAGGTTCTCCACAATGTAGTTTTCGATGCTCAAGGGTGCATTTCCCTCTTTGGAAAAATAATTTACCCTAAGGGGCCCAAATCCCTAAAAATTTGCAGTGAAATGAAATGAATTGACCACTGAAAGAAAGAGAGGGTTTATGGCACCAGCCTGGATCAAATGGTGATGAAAATCATCCATAGAATCGATCATAATCAACGGCTGACGTTCAGGGGCAAAAACAGGTTCAGAGTTCCAAAATGCAAATGGTAACTTTTAAATGGTAAAAATGAATAGTAAAACTCTTTTAATTAGTCATTTTATTATTTTCAAAACATATTTATTGATGTGACTATGGTTTTATTCTATTTTTATCATGAAACAGGTATTTTTAATCCATTTGATGTTGTTCTGAACAAGTTTTGCAACTAATGAGCAGATTAGTCGTGCAAATTTATTTCAAGAATGATTTGACCACAAAGCATACTTTTATCCTTATTTTTCGATCTTTGTTAAAAATGAAAAGGACTTGAAGCACACTTTTATCTCTTTTTCGAGCTTCAATAAAAGCGAAAAAGGAACCCCTGGAGTCTTCTTTTAGCTCTTTTCAGACTCCAATAATGTGAAAATATTTCCGAGCACTTTTCTTTCGAGCTCGTAAAAGTAAATGAATTGATATCTACTTAGTATAATTTTATCCCTTTTCCAGACTGAGATAGATTATTTATGAAAAAGGAATGCCTTAGTCAAACATGGCTAGGAGTTTCTCTCAGATTATATTTTTCACTTTTTCGGATCTGAGCAACAACTTTACGAAAAAGTACTTATGGAGTTTTCTTTCATCCTCTTTTTCAAACTCTCTAAATATGAAAAAGGACCAGGTTGTCACTATCATTAGGATCGTTAAAATATAAAATAGCGACGGGCTCGTCAATCATGGCAAGAATCAAGTTTCATTCATCGCTAGACTCGTTAAATTATTAAATAGCGATACATTATTCACCCGAAGGGTTGAATTATAGATCAATAATATGTTATCCTCCTCAAGCTTGTTAAAAAATAAAGACGTACTGGTCGACAAATGACTGGGGAAAATTTGGGAAAGTGAACAGAAATTTTTACAGTAGCAGGTCACTCTTGGACATGACACTTCACTCCATCATCGTGATAGTTTGGGTTGGGTAATCTTCTTAACGGTTCATTCATACCTATGGTTCATCATACCTTCACTTCAGTTGTGGTTCAATGCTGCCAACTCATCTCAGTGTCGTTGATATGTTCAAGAGAATTCATCCAGTGAATACTCATCCTTCTGCAATACTAATAAACCTTCATTCTCATGACAATCATCCCTGCACATTGCTATATCAAGTCATATTTTGTGTCTAAAATCAGTAACTCTCGTTTCGAAATAAAGTGGCTTCCTGTTGATGCCAATCATCATCCAGGAAGTTTACTTAGAAACATCATCTTCCAGTACCATGAGACTTGTTACAGCATCGACAAGATCCTCGCTTTCGGACTTTTGACCGAAAGATTTTGTTTGGCGTTCGACATCAAATCATCTATTCACGCCTTATGAAATGTACTGCAGTACCTTGAGGGTCATTGAAATTAATGGTGGTTCTCTTGTGTTTGTTAACAACTCACATCATTGGTTGGTAATCAAACGATGTCTTACCATGTTCGATTACAAATGATATATTCACATGGATAGAATTTTATGCGAACAATCGAGTGAACGAGATAAGAAGACCCCAGATCTAGTTTCAGCCATCCGGGCTACGATTTCAGGATTTTTGTACACATCATCTGTACGGTGACCTTACATACAGATCATCATCCGAACATGGTCCTATATCTGTAGGCATGTCTGTATTGGACAACATTCCAATGTAGACGACTTTCTACACTATGTACATGTTATTAGTGTAGAAATTTGAATAACTGATATATTATTCACTGAGATTCTCCTGATCACACACTATTTTAACTTAATGCACAATAAAGAATCTCTTCTACCATTTATCATTAATTGCGAAAATAAAAACAATTGCATGTGCACATTAAAACCATAAACAAACACACATATGAACATAGTATTTCATGGGAAAGCTTAAAGCTGAAAACCCCCAACTATCTGTATATTATATGTCATAGAGATCATGTAACAACCATTGTACAAAGCTCCTCACAAGCTCTCAGTACAACCTCTAATTGCTACACACTAATCAAGCTAGATCTAGCAAAACACATGCTCCAATCTCTGCCATCTGATAGCCAGCCTCTATTGCGTAATCAATGTTGTAGGATGGCTCATTAAATAACTTGAACCACTTGGCTTGTACTGCACAATCCTCATGGGCTTCTCTAATCACTGGTTGTTGCAAATGTGCAACAGTATAGTCACAACTGATAGTTAACCTGCTCTTTCACCTATCTCTGCATTGGTCTCCACTGAAACTGTCCATGCACTAAAGTTAACTGATGTATTCTTTAGTTGATTAATGAGTTCATAATTAGTGAATTAATTAATAATTAATTCACACCACTCTTCACTAGTGTATTAATCAGTTAGACTAAATATAAATAGCTCAACTATGTTTAGATTAGTTAAACTGAACACAACTCCATTAACTCCTCAATCAACTCCACCAAACTCTGTCACATGAGTTCTAACTGAAGTATCCATGAAATAGCTCCACATAACCCTCAGGAATAGTGTAATTCCTTCTGTCAACTCCTGTGCCACATCTGTGCACTTAACTGAAGTGCTCCAAGAGAATAAGATAATGTTTAGAGTCTAAATATTATTAAGAGCTAATAATATTCGACATATCTATTTTTAGACTGGCAATCTAAAAATATATTCCGCCCAATATGTCTAAAAATAGAAGTCCATCTATTTTTCCAACTTGACCAACCATCCACAAATAGCATCCTGCAACTCATAGAATATGATCCATATGTCTAAAAAGAGACATAGTCTAAAAAGAGACTTTGCGCCAAAAATAGCCTGCGGGCCCACTTAGTGAAGGCGACTTCTTTCCACTAAGCTCATCATCTTGTTGCAATCTCAACACTCCCTCTCAACAAGATAAGGATTATCTGCCACCCCTATCATGCCTCTGTGGTATTCGAATTTGCTCCTGGTGAGCGCCTTCGTCAAGATATCAGCATCCTGATCCTCCGTGGGAATGTATGAAAGTAACATGATCTTCCGCTGCACACAATCTCTGATATGATGATACCAGATGTCAATGTGTTTAGATCTATCATGAAATATTGGATTAACCGAGAGTTTGATGCAACTCTGATTATCACAATAAATCACAGTAGGATCTAAGTGTGAACCGAACAACCTAACCAGGATCTTCCTCATCCATATAGCCTCGCATGCAGCCAAACTCGCTACCATATACTCGGCCTCTGTTGAACTGAGTTCCACGGATCTCTTCTTCCTGCTGTACCAAGAAACTGTTGTCGACCTGATACTGAAAATCCCTCCAGATGTGCTCTTTCTGTCCGTTGGGCTCCCTGCCCAATCTGCATCTGTGAAGCCACATAGCTTCACCTCATCCGACTTTCTGTACCATAATCCATATCCCAATGTGCCTATGAGATATCTCAATACATGCTTGCCTGCCTTCCAGTAGAGCTTGGTAGGCTTAACCATAGCTTGTGAAAGCTGGTTAACAGCATAGCATATGTCGGGTCGTGTATTGACCAGATACATAAGCGACCCCACCAACTGTCAATAAACACTGGCATCCACTACCTCCGCTGAAGTAGCATCCTCCTTCCTCCATCCACGAGGAAGAGGAGTATCAACAGGCTTGCAGCCATGTATGTTGAACTTCTCCAGTATCTCCCAGGCATACTTTCCTTGAGAAACAAACAGTCCATCACTGCGCTGCCAAATTTCCAATCCCAAGAAATAATGAAGGAGGCCCAAGTCCTTCATCTCAAACTCCTTTGCAAGATCAGCCTTGCATGAGTGTATCAACAGTTCATCACCTATCAAAATCAAATCATCTACATAAAGTACAATGATCAGCAACTTACCCTCCACCACAATCTGGTATAGGTTAGGATATGCCTCATTCTTGGAGAATCCAAGTCCGGTGAAATAACTGTATATCCGTGTGTACCAAGCACGAGGTGCTTGTTTCAACCCATACAACACTCTCTTGAGCCTGCACACATGTGACTCGCTGCTGAAGATCTCGAAACCTTCGGGCTGCTCTATGTACACCTCCTCCTCAATCATCCTATTGAGGAACACAGTCTTCACATCCATTTGATGAATGTGCCACCCCATCTGCACTGAGAGAGCAAGAATCGTCTGTATGGAAGAATACCTTGCGACAGGTGCAAAGGTCTCCTCATAATCGATCCCCTCAATCTATGAGAAGCCTCGGGAAACAAATATTACCTTGTACTTCTCCACACTCCCGTCAGCTGCTTGCTTCACTTTGTAGATCCATCTCGAACCCACCACTGATTTCCCTTCCGGCCTTGGGACAATCTCCCATGCACTGTTTCTAACAATTGAATCATACTCTTTCACCATGGCATCTACCCATGCGGGATCCTCCACAACTTCCTCGAAAGAGGATGGCTCTGTCACGATACACTTGCTCATAAGAGCCATGTATCCAGTATACTGGTCAGGTGACTGTCTCTGTCTGTGCTGTGATGTAGGTGCTCCTACAACCTTCTCTGCATCTTGAGCCAGCCGCTCAACTTCTGTAGTGTGCTTCCGCCCTCTAATTGTTGGCGCTGCTTGAGTAGTCTCTTCCACTCCATGAACCTTCTTTTGTGGCTGATCCACATCCAGAGACTCATCCTTAGGAACTAATAGCTCCTCATCTACATGCAAGTGTGGCTCCCTCTCAAGCAAACACTTCATGGGTTTCTCCTCATGAAATTTGATATCCCGTCGCACAACATTCTTGCGACTGTCTGGAAAATACACACGATAGTTTTGGGGTGTATCAGTGTACCCCACAAATATCCCAACCTCTTCGGTCGACTCCAGCTTCTTCCTGGCATCCTTCTTCACATGAATGTAAACAGGTGAAAAAAAAATCCTCAAATGGGAAATATCAAACCTCTTACCAGAGAACGCCTCCTCGGGTGTACTCATGCCAAGTATCCTGTGAGGACAACGGTTCTGCACATATACTACAGTATTGCATGCCTCAGCCCACAAGTGTATGGGAAGGCCCTGATCATGCAACATCGCCCGTGCAGCACCCACAATCATTCTGTTCTTTCGCTCAGCAACCCCATTCTGCTATGGGTTATGAGGTGCTATGAGCTCTCTTCCAATTCCTTTTGCACTGAAAAAGTCCTTGAATTCGCCAGAGATGAATTCACCACCATTGTCACTCCTAAGAGCCTTCACCTTCTTCCCCGATTCTTTCTCAACCAGTGCCTTGAACTCACAGAACTTTGAGTATGTCTCGCTCTTCTTTTGCATGAAGAAGATCCAGCACTTACGAGAAAAATCATCAACAAATATCACATAGTACCTGTGTTTTGCTGTCGAAGCTACTGAGAAAGGTCCACACACATCTGTGTGAATTCTCTCAAGGATCATCGTGGCGTGACTATCCTTCTCGTGAAAGGTGGCTTTCACAAATTTTCCCAAAGTACATCCCTTGCACTGATCTGACTGCGCAAGTGTACCTTTGGGAAGCCCAGTAGAAATCTACTGTAGTATCTTCAAAGCTCCATGGTGAAGGTGGCCCAATCTCCGGTGCCACAACTTGCCATCATCCCGACTCACCACTCCTTCTGCCTTTCCTGCCATTGTTGCGCAGCCATCTACCTATAATTGATAAAGGTTCTTAACTCGAAACCCTATCCTTTGGGTCTCACCAGTTGCCTTACTGTGCAGGAAAGCCTTTCCATCGCTAAAGACAACATCATATCCCTTGTCTTCTAACATCGCCACAGAGATCAGATTCTTCTTCAATCTTGGAACATGCATCACTTCCTTCAATACGAAGGGTTTACCAGACTCCCTCTCAAAGGAAATGGTACCAATACCGGTCGCACTATATCTTCCATCATCATCCATCTTGATGTGCACTCCAAGATCTTTCTCATCCAGATCAGTAAACAAATCTCGATCTCTTGTCATGTGAAAAGATGCACCACTGTCAAGAAACCACACTTAACCCATCACACTTGAGAACAAGCATGCGATCAGCGAAAAATCCAACTCAAAATACGAGGCTAAGGCCTCTCTAGCTGCAGATCCAGCAACCTGCTTATTTTTCTTCTTCTGTGGACAATTAGTGGTGTAATGTCTATGTTGGTGACAGTGAAAGCACTTCACCTTGGACATGTCCTACTTCTTGCCTTTCACACCAGTTTGAGAAGCATTCTTCTTGCTCTTCCCCTTCCTTGCTTTGGCAGCCAAAGCCCAATTTTAT
Organism: Pinus albicaulis; assembly: GCA_034641835.2. Classification (NCBI taxonomy): domain Eukaryota; kingdom Viridiplantae; phylum Streptophyta; class Pinopsida; order Pinales; family Pinaceae; genus Pinus; species Pinus albicaulis. Next base: position 215,286 of record JAXQQM020058201.1, read on the forward strand.
TCATCAGATTTCTTTGATGAAGATCCGTCCCTGGTACTCCGCCTTATCTCCTCTTGCACAAGATCTGACCAAAGTCGCTCCCATCCTGGCAATTTCTCCCGACGATTGACAAAGTCCCGATAGGAATGCCAAATCTTCGAAATCCCAAGGAGATCCAAGCTCACCAAGTCCTCATCATCAACAGTAACCCCCACACTTCCTAGCTCATCCCTACGTTGGATGAACTTCTTGAGGTACTTGGGCATACTGTCACCTTTCTCCATTTTTATGTTCCTGAGTTTATCCTTGAGTGCCAACTTCCTTTGGTCGCTCTTGCTTTGAAATAAATCTATCAAAGCTTTCCACATCAAGAATGGAGAAGCCTTACCATGAAGGCTAGACACTATGTGATCCTTCACACCTTCCAACAGAATCCTTCGACACTTTGTTGTCTTCTTTTTCCATGCGTCAAGTACGGCAGCATCGCTAGAAGTAGGTTTTGGAAATTCTGCATCCATGCATCCATGAACTCCTTCAACCCATTGTCATCTAGCACCACCTCCATCCTGTCCTTCCATGCAACATAATTCGAGCTTCCCTCAAGGGCATACTCCAATCGCAATCCGTTGAAATACATCTCAACTTCGACACCAAGAAAACACTACTGCAAATTTGAATTCCACCAGCTCAAAACTCAACCGCTTCAATGTTTAGCAATTGCTCCAATGATCAATATTGCTCTGATACCATATATAAATTTAAAGAACTGATATATTATTCACCAAGATTCTCCTGATCACACATAATTTTAACTTCATGCACAATACATAATCTCTTCTACCATTGATCATTAATTGCGAAAATAAAAAACAATTGCATGCGCACATTAAAACCATAAACAATCACACATATGAACACAGTATTTCATGGGAAATATTAAAGCTAAAAACCCCCAAATATCTATATATTATATGTCATAGAGATCATGTAACAATCATTGTACAAATCTCCTCACAAGCTTTCAGCACAACCTCTAATTGCTACACACTAATCAAGCTAGATCTAGCAAAACACATGCTCCAATATTTGCCACCTGATAGCCAGCCTCTATTGTGTAATCAATGTTGTAGGATGGCTCATTAAATAACTTGAACCACCTGGCTTGTACTGCGCAATCCTCATGGGCTTCTCCAATCACTGGTTGTTGCGAATATGCAACAATATAGTCACAACTGATAGTTAACCTGCTCTTTCACCTATCTCTGCACTGGTCTCCACTGAAACTGTCCATGCACTGAAGTTAATTGATGTATTCTTTAGTTGATTAATGATTTTATAATTAGTGAATTAATTAATAATTAATTCACACCACTCTCACTAATTGTATCAATCAGTTAAACTAGATACAAATAGCTCAACTATGTTTAGATTAGTTAAACTCAACACAACTCCATTAACTTCCTCAATCAACTCCACCAAACTCTGTCACATGAGTTCTAACTGAAGTATCCATGCAATAGCTCCACATAACCCTCAGGAATAGCGTAATTCATTCTGTCAGCTCCTGTGCCACATCTGTGCACTTAACTGAAGTGCTCCAAGAGAATAAGATAATGTTTATAGTCCAAATATTATTAAGAGCTAATAATATTTGACATATCTATTTTTAGACTGGCAATCTAAAAATAGATTCCACCCTATATGTCTAAAAATAGAATTCCATCTATTTTTTCTGACTTGACCAACCATCCACAAATAGCATCCTGCAACTCATAGAACATGATCCATATGTCTAAAAATAGACTTTGCACCAAAAATAGCCTGCGGGCCCACTTAGTGAAGGCGACTTCTTTCCACTAAGCTCATCATCTTATTGCAATCTCAAAAATTAGATAGTTTATGTGCTGAGCATGGGAATTCCTTCCCTCAAAAATTCATGATCAAGAGGACATATCATGATGTAATGTATTGTAAGATTGATGCAGGGCACCACTCCACTTCAGTTCCATCCCATCACAGTGTAAAACATCTCATTCAAAAAATATTGTTATTATTATTTTGAATTCATGCTTTAGGGGGTGATATGTTATAGGTCAATTCCCAATGACCTGGTTAAACTAGACATCATCCCCAGAACCAATGTAATAGGGTCTATCATCCCCTATCATTTCAATTTCTACGTGTCCTAAGACAAAGAAAAAGAACAAATCATCCATGAATTCCATTGCAAGGTTTCCAAGATTTGAAGTACATGTTATATCACCTATGAGCTCACCAACATAGCCTCTCAAGGGACTAACTACTTTGCATATGCAGTTACCTCCATTCAAGGGTGCTCTTCAAAGCACTTCCCAACATTCACGAGTGCGTTGGTCAATTGGGAGAAAAATTCTCATTGTTCCAGAATCTCCACATGGCCAGTGCCTTATAGAAGAGTCCATATGTGTCAAACTTCGAATCCATCTGTCCATATAACACCTATGAGCTTGGAAACATGTCTTGCCTATTATTAGAAATTCATTGATTGTGAAACTACCTTCAACTAATCTATAAATTGAGCACATATCCTAGTGCTTGAGAAGGAAGAAATTTGGTAGAGAAATGTTGTTGAATTCTCAACTGAGTATTTTATTTGAGTGATATGCTGCTGGAGAGATGTTCATTGTGATGAGGCTGGGATGATGCTAGAGTTGGTGAAATCAATTCAATCATTGGTTGTAACCTCCCCCTTCTATCCATTAATAAATATTTCTATTCATTTTCTCACATATGTATCTGTATAAGCTTCTATCTTTCATATTATGGATTCTTAGCTGAATTATATGTTTCATGTTTCATTTATTTAACTGATTAAGGTAAATATCCATCTTTATATTGCAATCTCTTTGCCATTTAGTGTTTATACTTGCAGGAAATAGTCTAGCGATCAAAGTTGGATTGGAAGCTACAGCAAGAGCGACAGAAGGAGAATAGGAAGCACTTGAACTCCAAGTAATTTTCTCCATCTTTCTGTGTGTCTATTTACTCTTAGGAAAAGTGTCTGCAAAGCCTTTGATCTGTTGTTCTAAATGCATAGCACCACATTTAGGGAATGTGTTTTATTCGTAATTCATAATTCCACATAATAATGTATGTTTAAGATGGTATCAGAGCCTAGGCCAGACCTTGGCATTTTCATATTATGTCAGCAATATGTTTGGCATGTCAGCTATATCCACTCCTCCTAGGTGTTCTCTTGCATGCTACCCTCTCTTGCACGTGTCCGGACTGCGCTCTTTGAATTTGAGCTTTGCTTCCAAAACACCCTTTCAGTGATATTCATTTCCTTTCAATCTTTCATTTTTCTGCGAGAGCCCATTTTCTGTAAATGTGTCAGGCCCTATCAATAATGTCTCTACCCATAATTCCAAATCTGACTATACTCATTCTAGAAATGGAAACCACAGCAACAATTATTCAAGAATCGGTGCTTTTTCATTAAATGTGTCAGAGCGCTTTATCTTTTTCTCAGTAATGTTGATTCATTTTTATGAAAAATCTACCTCATACTTATCTGGTAATTTTAAATCTTAGATGCTTTCAATTTTTTATCAAAACTACTGGTATGTGACCCTTCTTAGAGAATATTGGTTTCATGGTTTGGAGCTACCACTAATGTGATTCCTATAACGAAGGGCAAGAACAGTATTGTGAGAAGACGATTTTGACATATAAAAATGCTTCGTCTCCTCCCACAGCTCAGTGCCCTCTGTCCTCTATCTACCTGTGCCCACAATTCTGACTCGGTCTCGGGCCCTCAACCTCGACCCTACATTGCAACATACTCCCTCTTGCATCTCCCTCTGCAACGCTCTCCTCCTGTCGCGCTCCTCTCTTCGCACCACTGCCCCTCGGCTCCCACATCTTACTGAGCTATCTGCAGAGCTCCTATTTCTCGATTTGGAGTGATTTCAGGGGTTTTTTGTTCAGGATTTCTAAGGGAGGAGACTATTTATCATGCATGGCCATGGAAGAATGTTTCTCTATTCAAATTATTGATGGAGAAGGAAATTTCAATGAAGTTGGTCTTGACCAGTGCATGAAGGCCATGAAATTGGTCAATCAGGGACTCTCATATGCTGTAGTTTCTATCATGGGCCCCCAAAGTAGCTGAAAGATCACACTTTTGAATAATTTTTTCCATACAAATTTCAGAGAGATGGATGCATTTAGGGGGAGGAAACAAACTAATCAGGGTATTTGGATAACGAGGGCTACTGGTATTGATCCTTGTACACTAATCATGGATCTAGAGATTAATGATGGGAGAAAAAGAGGAGAGGATGATAATGCATTTGAGAAACATAGTGCATTATTTACCTTGGTTGTTTCAGACATAGTGTTGATAAACATGTGGTGCCATGATATTTTTCTTGAGCAGGCAAAAAACACTATTGAAAATAATATTCCATGTTATGATGTGTTTATTTAGTCCCTACAATACAAAATTGTTGTTTGTTATTCGGGACAAGACTAAGACTCCTCTAGAAGTGCTCGAACATGTTCTTCGAGAAGATATTCAAAAGATATGGGATTATGTTCCTAAGCCTCTTGCACACAAACAAAGGCCACTTAGTGAGTTATTCAATGTGGAGGTGACAGATTTATCCAATTATGAGGAGAAGGAAGTAGTTCAAAGAGTAGGTAATGTTGTTGAGACAATGGTTTTTCAACTCGATAGCACCAGGTGGACATGTAGGTGACAGACGGGAAGTTGTTCCTACCTCAGGTTTTCCATTCAGTACACAACATATCTGGGAAGTCATTAGAGAGAATAAAGACCTTGACTTTATTTCTCACAAGGTTATGGTTGCAACTGTTCGTTGTGAAGAGATTGCTAATGAAAATCTTGCTAAATTGGCATCCGATAAGGATTGACTAGAACTAGAGGAAGTTGTACAATCTGGTCTAGTGCTAAGGTTCAGGAAGTAAATAAGTTCCATTCTAGACAAGTATTTTTCATATTATGACACAGAAGCAGTTTATTTTAATGAGAGTGTAAGAACAACCAAGTGTCAGCATTTGGAGTCCAAGTCATTGGATCTTGTCGATCCAGCTTATCAAGCGATGTTGGGACACCTCCATGCTAAAGCTTTAAATATGTTTAAGGAGTTGTCACACGTCATTTTGTCACCATGACATTTTACTATCCATATGGGTCTATCACCATCCATATCATGTTCCCTTAGAGGTCAAAAACACTCATGTTCTTAAAGTCTTGGAAATTGGAGAAAAGATCTGTAAAACCCCTAACAGTCTACCTACACGATTTTACTAGCCTTTCCTTGTGCATGCACTCATGATCCTTCCATTAGTCGCGGCGACCGCCACATTGTTTGCCACTAAAACCTGCGCACCCCTGTGAAAAGCAAGTAAAAGAAAAAGTAACTTGTAGAATCCTAGTTGGCCAAATATTCTCCCAACTGGAAGCCTCTAGAGTTGCACCAGTTTGAGCTTTATCCCTCCACTCATGGAGCTTATCCCTTGGTCCAAGGAACTCAAATCCCTTCATGGGAGGAACCCATCCTTCTCATTATAGAATTGAAACTACCTCTATCTCCCTATATATTGAGCTTAAGTTTTAGGTTCAAGGGTAGATGGTAGATATTGGAGATACCTGAGTTATTAATGTGAATAGAAACTGATCTGTATAGTTTCTAAGATAAAGAGAGTTCATAGAGTGCATACTTTCTATACTAGTGAGTTTTTGTTGACACATTGAAGATCACACCTTTGTGTCCATGACTTCATGCTTGTTATTCTACAGAGGAAGGCTTATCAGACTGAAGGAGAACTATTGTTCAGACCTTGGGAGAAATCTGTACAACATAAAGGCATCCAGTTGTAAGATTGCTCTTTCTAATGTATGATAATACATATGGATCTCTTTTTCTCATTGTCTTGTTTCTGAATTCATGGAACGATGTCAATACCTAGATTCCTTGATCAATAAGTTGGATTAGTACTTTTTTATTATTATATATTGCAAATGCTTTGATTATTTGTCTTGTCTTTGATTTTAGGTTCTACTCATCATTTTAGAACTAACTTGGTGCAACAGGAAAAAGGGCTACATCAGACGTTTAGATTTCAAGGTAGGAGCATGTCCTCTCTACTTTATTGTTATAATGATCTTAAAATACAAATAATATAGAGAAATATGTATTAAAATGGATCTTTGTTTCTAGTTACTTGTTGGAGTACTAGGGAGATCGCTCTTGTCTACAAGAGGGATTAATCCTTGTAACAAATTGGCGACCATACTGGGGAGCTAGAGCTTAGTTTTCTTTGTTTATGTTCAATTTGAAACTTTAGTTTTCTGATTTTGATTCTCTGAGTGTGGTTGGGTAGATAAATTTTTAGAATCTCTGAGAAATAAAACTTATATTTTATTTTTTCCAACTTTTCCTTTGCCTGCATGATTTTCTTCGGAAGACAGAGCAGCAACCTGCGCGACCTGTTAGTTCAATCCAGTGCGCATGCACATTCTTGTCAAATGATAAGATGTGCACCCCTTGGAAAATTTTGAAAAAAATAGATTTCTCTCTTTCAGATCCAGATAACTAAATTCTTCAAGTTTTCCCTGATCCATTCCAGTTGTAAGATCATGTGTGAGAAATCCCTTTCAACAATTTTGAGTCTTGTGTGATTTATCATCCTGTTTGCATTTTACAAGTTAGGATTTTCCCTTGTTCACTGATTCTCTGTATGGAATATATCTTTGTTTGCCTCAGCTCACTGGTTTTATGATTTTTTCTTCTTGAGCCATCATGATTATAGCCAACCTTAATTTTATGAATATTTGTTTCTAATTCATTTGCAAATCCGGAAAATCTTCTAGATCATTGAAGCCTGATTCAACACCAAGCACTCTTGGATGATTTCATTTCTACTGGTATAAGTAGAAACATTATTAGTTTGATAACAACTAAGAGAAATCATCTACAAAACATTCATAGGTATGTTAATTAGGATTCATAATTAGATTTTTTATTTAATTTTGAAATTTATACTTTTTAGGGTTTTTAGGAATTGTTTTCTTTTGGGAATTGATTGTTTGTCGAAATCGTAGTTTTTGACTTGGTTGTCAAAGGAATTTTATTCGAAAAGAGAAATTGATCATACTTGAAATTTAGTTCTTAATGAAATTGTCTTCTTTTCAAAAATGATTTTGTTTATGAATGAGGAAGTTTATGTTTTAAATTCAAAAAATCTCTCAACTTTCTCCTAAATAGAATTCATTGAAAAGAAAGAGTTTCATTTGTCATATTGATGCATTTAGAGTATTTTGCATTGGGTCACAACATCATCAAAGTTTCAAATCCATACCCTTTGTGTTAAATAACAGCCAAATCAATACAACGCCTAATAAAATCAATCTAGACATTTTTACATTTTCTAGGGATCATTCCACCAATATAGATTAGGCTAGTGTTTTGGAATAGGTTGTAATAAATGTTTAAAAGTAGTTAAAACAAACAAGTAGAATCTTGCGGTAGGGAAATCCCATTGTTGCATTTGTACTCTGCGAAGCTCTTCTTAAAAGAGTCAAGCATGAGATCATGTTGGACCCAGTGAGGTAATTGTACCCATCTCATTGGCGAAGATAGAAGATGTTCACGTAATACAAATGGTAAACCTCATATTAACCATTGTCGAGGAGCCTGGGGCCACTTGTTGGCAAACCTCAGATTTACCATGTTAAGGAGCCTTCAAGGGGATTGATCTTGATACTCTGCCCTTGTGTGTATATTGGATCATAGACTGTTCCCCTAGGTGCATTTGTCTCTGTTAGTGACCTTAGTGACCATAATATTTAGGGTTTTTCCCAAGGTGGTAGTGGAGGGAAGGTCTCACTGTACCTGGAACAAACATCGGCTAGAATCACTTGGACTTTTTGGAGGGTATTCTTCACTTCGAGATGGCATAAGTGGATGGACTTGCACTGAACTGTTTCATTAAGTAGGTTTTTGGGGTAACTGTTCCAACCGCCAATTTTTCCACATTAACTTCTACGACGTTGGATTTCATCACCAACTAGCGTTTTTAGTGTGGAAACATATTGTTTGTGTGTGTTTTGTCTCTTAGAATTTTTTAGGCGTGTGTTCAAATTGCTTGTTTTCTTAGCGACCTTAGGTGTATTTTGTTGAAGTATATTTTGATTTCGTGTGTTAAACATTAATCATTGTTGAATTACCAAGACACTCTCGTAAGATGTAGGGGAAACCCCCTGAATATACACTGAGTCCATTGGAAAATCTTATATCTGAAAGAGGTCAAAAATCAGGAACCGGGTCTACTGAACAAGGGGAAACATATGTAATAATACATCCTAATTATGAAGTTAATCAACCTCAGACAGTAGGAAGAAATTAAGAACAACCAGAAATTTCAGAAGTAGTCACAGTTGAGTCTGCTACTAGTGAGTTATCAGATACTCAACTCATTGAACCTAAAATATATGAACCTAAATCTGAATCTACTTCGTCTGATTCAACTTCAGAGTTCATAACCCGAACTCCTGGTCATCCTCGTTCACCTCGAGTGAAGCTTCACATTACTGAGAATATTTCTCCTAGCCTAATTAGTATCGAAGAGATTACTGACACGGAAGAAGAGATCACAATTCCTTCGCATCCTTACAGTCCTTTTAAACTGATTTACCCTTATAGTCCTTTTAAACGAGATCCTTGCAGGTATGAAAAATTTGCTGACTTTCTACATAGCATTGATCTCAATTATTCACCATGACACATTCCTTTTTACTTTATACCCATAGGTAGTTACATGACTTCATCAAACATGTCAGGTGAGTCATCCAAGTTTTCTTATTGCCAGAATTTTTTTTATGGTGGTCCATCAATTTCTGTTGGATACCAGTCGCTCTCTGATACTTTCTCAGGAGCATCTCCTTCTTCTAAAAATATTACACAATCAACTAGTCTTAATGAATCTAATACCAAAAATTTGACAATGGAACAAATCTATATGATGTCGGAAATATTCCTTCACCTATTTCTCAAGGTGGAAATTTACCACCTAGGGGGCAGTATACTCCTCAAGGAAAATCTCTTCAAGGGAAGTACTCTATCTCAGGGCCACAACCTTTTCAAGGGCAATACCCTATCTCAGGGCCACAACCTTTTCAAGGGCAGTACCCTACTCCAAGGCCACAACTTATTCAAGAACAACAACCTCCTCAAGGCCAACAATTTATCAATAGCAACCATCCTTTCAAGGAGGTCAACCTTTTACTGGAACTTATCCGAAAAATTATCAAACTTACGTTCCAATACCTCAAACTGGTTATGGTCAGCCTTATGCACCACAAACTTTAATTGGAGCTCCTTACCCAGGCATTAATACTATGTGGAACCCATCGTTAATTCAACAACATTTGCAACCTACTATACACATACCTTATAATCAACCTACTCAGCCAACTGGACAATTTCATTAAACCCAATTCCAACAGCCTGCTCAGCTCACACTTCAAATTACCCCTTAGCTATCTGTACCTAGTAGTTAGAAAGATGGTTCAAGTACTCATGTCCAATCTTTTGTTCAAACTTATGTTCAACAACCAAGTACACCTGTCCCTAGATTTTCTCAAGTCCTTGTTGCTACAACCCTTCAAACGACTACATCAACTATTACATAGGCAATCCCTCAAGTCACTGCTCATCAAACTAGACCTGATGTTTAGTCTACTATTCAAACCTCTGTAGGAAAACCTAGTGCAGCTACAGTTCAAACAAGCCAACCTTTTGTAGGTCAGTTTGTAAATCAACCTTTTCAAGGGCAGTTTCAATATGGACCAATAAGAAAAAATCCATTCTACCAAGGTAAACCATACCCTGGTTATACATATCGAATACCAAATCAACCTCAGTTTGTTATGGCCAACCCTGGATACCCCGGAGGTATTCCAATCCCATCTGCTCCGACTATTCTAGGAAATCCTAGATATCCTCCTCCGGGTACTGGAATTGTTCCTCAATGTTATCAGTTTTCTCAACAGGACCCTAACCGTCGGTTACCAGTCACTGTAACTTTATACTTACCATATTTGTCGCACCTCACAAATGATCCAATTTATTATCTTCCATTCTGGCCAGCAATACCAACTAAGTTTCCCACTGATATACCTAAGTTTGAAGGAAAATCAAGAGAATACCCCTCAAATCATGTGATGAATTATCATCTTTGGTGTGCATTCAACTCCTTAATCGATGATTCCATTCGATTGAGACTTTTTCAGAGAACATTGATAGGCTTAGTTGCGAAGTGGTATATCTAATTACCACGTGGCTCTTTCAATAATTCCAACACATTAGCAATAGCTTTCCTAACTCACTTCCAGTTTCCAGTCCGTTATGACAATGGCACGGAACTTTTAAATTCATTAAAATAGAGTACATCTACATACATTTCAGATCACTTACATGAATGGATACGTAGAAGACGTTTAGTGAAGGTTTTCATTCCAGATCAAATTTTGGCAGAATGGTTAATTAAATCACTACTTCCAAAGATCACTGAAGATGTAGCTAAGGGAGATGTTGCTACAAAAGAATAGGTCATAGCTCAAGCGCAATACTTAGACCTTGTATACACACAGTATGGTACTCTATATGAAAAAATTCTCGATTTACCACGCCCAGGTTAAATTACTGCAACTCCTTCTGGTTCTCATTCTGTAGATGGTGTAATTGGTACAGTTAATACTACAAAGAGTAAGAAGAAGTCGTATAAACCTACACCTCCCATAATAACTTTACCAGATTCACCTAAAGGAGATTCTTCCCTCGAAACTTCTGTTGACATTCACGTTGTAGATTCATCCACAACTAAAGATAAAAATGGTAATAATAAGAAAGGGAAGAATAAAAATAAACAAAACACATCTCCTAAAGAGAAAACTAAAAAAATTGAGCCATCCGAAGAAAAGCAGAAACCTCATTATCCTTGTCTTATCTGTGAGGAGGATCACTATACCAAAGAGTTTCCACATCGGGCTGAGGTATCCAAATTTGTCGAAGGTTCACCCACACCTGTTGTTTTGAAGGATCCTTTTCCATCTCAAGATAGTAAAATGATCATATCTTCTTCCAATTCATCGGCAGATATTTTAATGATGTCTCAGGTCATGGTTGCGACACAATCTCAAGAGTATGGGTCTAAGAGTCCTGTAACTGGAAAAAATAATGAAAGATCCAGTCAAACACCAGCAAAAACTCGTTCAGTTTTCGAACCACTTCAAATCGATAAACATAAGCCTGATTTAGTGATTAAACCACTTGCTAAAGGTGTACTTCAAAAATCATCTTTCAGTCCACATGCGAGAGCTGCTCAGAATTACAACATTGTTGAAGATTTGGCCATATCCCCTTCAGCAATGTCGGCCTTAGAAGTGCTGCAATCCTGTCTAGCAAAAAGGAAATTACTATTATCAAATATTGTAGCTATTGATCCTCAAGACTCGAACCTAATGGTTTTTGATCTAAAAAATTTTGTACCTAGACTCCCACATCAAATGGCTTTTCAGATTCCAGTATTAGTCAAATCAAGACGATTTTTTCGTACTATAATTGATGAGGGGCAATCTACGTGTCTATTGTTGTTAAACTGTTGGAAAAACCTTGGTTCTATAGCACTCAACCAATCACCAACTATCCTTAAAGCCTTTGACAGAAGAGGTTTTCATCAATATGGAATACTTCAGGATCTGCCTATAGAAGTAGAAGGAAAAACCGTAAACCTAGAGGTGGAAGTTGTTGACACCCCTCTTGATTACAACCTTCTTCTGGGTCACAGTTGGTCTTACGTAATGGCTATTGTTGTTTCATCATTATTTCAAATGATAATATTTCCTCACAAAGGAAAGATTGTTAAAATCGATTAGTTTTCATATTTCTCTTCAGATCCTACTTCTACAGATAGTATCCATCATGTCAGAAAATTGGTTATCCCATATGAAGATGTTGGTGTAGGCCTAATTAAGGATTCCACTCTCATGGGAAATTTCTCTATGCCCTAACCTAACGTACTGCGAACAATTGCCAATATCAATATGATATCATCAAGCACACTACCATTTTATGACACATGGACTGTGCCTTTAGCATCAGAAATGGACACTTATAATGGCGAGATGCATTTAAGTCCTTTTGAATCGGCATATGTAGCAGTACAATCATATTATGACACCTCATCAAATTCTACTGATCCAATGAATGTCATCAAAGAAGAATCATATTCTATATCAAGATCAATTTTGACATCATTTCCGGATCCTTTTCAACATGAATTCGCTACTAATGAAATTATTCAAGAAATTTTGTCATCAGATGAATTTCCATGGGACGATCTACATCATCACTATTCTTTTTTGCCTGACCTTGATAAACTTGAAAATGAATTTTTATCTATTTTTACAATTGATTATGTCAAGGAACCTCAGAAACCCACATCGATCACACATTCGGATTCTGAGACAAATTTGGGAAATATTTCTACAACAGTTCCTATTGACATATCGATTAAACCTTGAATTATTTAAAACATTCATATAAGTGATTCTTGTTTGATGCAAAATATTAACACTTACAAAGCCATATTTCAAGAATTCTGAGACATTTTTGCCTGGTCTTACGAAGAGATGCCAGGTATCAATCCTAAGATTGTTATTCATGAAATCAAGACATACCGAGATGCTAAGCCTATTAGACATAGATTACGTCCAATAAATCCACGAAAATATGTAGCAATCAAAGCTGAAGTTGAGAAACTATTATGAGCAGGATTTATTTATCCTATTCCTTTGACAGATTGGGTATCTAACATAGTTCCCATCACGAAAAAAAAAGGGACTATCAGAGTATGCGTCGATTATCGAGATATTAACAAGGCTTGTCCGAAAGACAACTCTCCTACACCCTATATCAATCAAATTGTTGAATATTGTGCCAGAAACGAAATATTCTCGTTTATGAATGGTTTTTCTAGCTACAATAAAATCAACATACTCCCTGCCGATCAACCTAAAACAACGTTTATATGTCCTTGGGGAACGTTTTCATATTGTAAATTACCTTTTGGACTGAAAAATGCTAGTGCAAAGTTTCAAAGAGCTATGCCTTATGTGTTTCACGATATCAAACATATTGTAAAGCCTTACCTAAACGAATTACTTGCTCATTATTTATGTAGAGAAGACCATCCTACGCACCTACGTGCTATCTTCATGAGATGTAGGCATTACAAAATTCGTTTGAATCCACACAAATGTGTTTTTTTGTGTACAATCAGGACATTTACTTGGGTTTGTCATTTCGAAAGAGGGCATTCATGTCAATCCATCGAAGGTTGAGGCTATCATCAACTTACCTCCTCCCACTCTTCGCAAAATCTATAGTTTGCAAGGGAAAACAAAATTTTTACATAGGTTTATCCTGAACTATGCAGAGTTAACGAAAAGTTTTACCCGGTTGTTGAAACAATATGTTCCATTTATTTGGGATGAGATTGCCGATAAATCTTTTGATGCACTTAAAAACATGTTGACCCATGCACCATTATTGCATCCGCCCAATTACCACTGGGATTAATTTTTATACTTAGATACCTCTGATTCCACTATTGGAATGTTTTTTGTTCAATAGGATGAATATAACAATGAACATGTGACCTATTACCTAAGTTGGAATCTCAACCCGACAGAAATCAAGTATTCACATGTGGAGAAATTAGCCTTGGCAGTAGTTCAATTTGTCCAATGTTTTCGTCATTACATATTGTTACACAAAACCACAGGGATATCTAATTACAACCCGATGATGTACATATTAACAAAACAATTTCTCGAGGGCAACTACTCTAAACGGATTGTTATCCTGCAAGAGTTTCATTTGGAGTTTGAGAATTCCAAGTCTAAGAAATCGCTAGTGTTTTCCAAACTTATGTGTGACTTTCCTAACACCGAGTTCAAAATGGTGGCATAGAATCTCATCGTAGATGAATCTATCTTTCGAATTAGCTCTTTAGATCCCTGGCATGGAGATATCATTATATATCTTCAGACCCAAAAGTTTCACCCAAATATTTTGCGATCAAATCGATGGAGAATCCGATACCAATCCCAGCAATACAATATTGTTGGCGACACTCTTTATCGTCATGGTGCTGATTCTGTGTTTCGATGATGCATAACTCACGAAGAGGCTGAAAGGGTTTTGAATGATTTCCACTCTGGAGCATGTGGTGGTCATATGTTTGGGTTTTCCATAGCCCAAAATATATTGCGCGCTGATTATTGTTGGCCATCTTTATTCAAATATTGTATTATCGTGATTCAAAAATGCCACAATTGCCAAATTTTTTATCGAAATATGCGTGCACCTCCAACTTCTCTTCACCAAATCATTTTTGCTGGTCCTTTGGCCAAATGGGGCATCGATTTCATTACATGTAACCCTCACTCGACCAGGGGGCATGGGTAAATTATTCTCGCCATAGATTATTTTACCAAATAGGCCGAGGTGATTCTTACATTCACATTTGATGGAAAAATTGTAGCTAATTTCATATTCAATCATGTGTTTGCTTGGTTCAGTGTCCCTCAAGCTATTATTAGAGACCATGGGAGCCATTTTTGAAACTTTTATGATGACTGAAATTTCTGATCAACTTGGCATATGCCATGATAATTCCACACCATATTACCCACAGGCTAATGGTCAAGTTGAGGTTGTCAACAAGGTTTTAACCACTATGATTAAACGGATTTTCGGGACTCATAAATCTAATTGGCATACCATGATTTTTTGGGCATTATGGGCATACCGTACCTCTACAAAAACTGCTATATGGTTCACTCCTTTTCAACTTGTTTATGGTTTATAAGTTGTGTTACCCATTGAATGTGAAATATCGTCACTCAAATTATCCATTGAGTTGTTACCAACTACCTCTGAAGAGGAGAAACACTTTCTATACCTAGGACAATTAAATGAGACTCGTCGCACCATTGCATTAGTTGCCGAAGCTCAGAAGAAATGTGTTGAAGCTCAGTATGATCAAAGTGTTAACACTCACATTCATTCAGAAGGTGACCTAGTTTTAGTATACGATCAAGCTAACGACAAGCTAGGCACTGGTAAATTTGAACCGATGTGGCATGGTCCCTAGATTGTCAAGTGTGTGCTTGCAAAAGGAGCCTATGAATTAATTTTTTATGAGAGGGTCTCTTTAGATAAACCTAGAAATTGTCTTTATCTAAAGAGATATTATGCATGAATTTTCATGTGAATATCTCCCTTGTACATTAGTTACATTTTAGAACAATGTGCCTTAGATTAAACAAGTGTGCCTAGATTATATATTTCGTTGTTACTACTTTCGCTGCTTATCTTGATTACTCTTGATATTTCAGATGTCAACATCCCTTCAAACATACATTAGTTTTTCTGATGGCGATTTTTGTAGTACATGGAACATGTCTTTCGCAGCTTGGGTTATCTATTCACCCACCGATGAGTTAGTATCTATTCATGGGATATGACTTGATCAGACAATGAACAATATTTCAGAATATAAGGTAGTCACTAAATTATTATCTGATTCCATTACATTTGGTATTCGACGTTTGGTCGTTAGGTTATATTTGCAACTCATTGTATTACATTTCAACATAGTTTGTGCTATTAGAAATCCAGTATTGTTAAGATTATTTTTGAAGGTTCATCTCTTAGAAAGAAAATTTGATTATATCGAATATCAATGCATTTTAAGAAATTTAAATACATTTGGATGATGCATTAGCTAATTTAGTTTTAAATAGACATATGCAAAATTAACAAACTAAATCAAAGAAACATTCAATCCATGTTTAACAAGATACTCAGAGAATGAAGGTAGTAATATCATTAGGATAGATAAGTTTGTGTCAAAAAATATTACATCGTCTGTGATCCTAGGTTCAAACACCTTATGATCTAAAATATACTAATACAAAAAACAAAATGTCGATCTACATTGACCATCAACTATCCATGATGATGTTCATGATAACAAACTATGGCACCCACCACCTTGCGCAAAAATTTCCTGAGTGGACCTGGGACACCAGTCACATGCCTCTGGAGCCTAAGAGGTATATCATATGTTCCTATCTCAGGAATATCAATATTCAACTTCTCAATTTTGTGCTCCATCTCTGCTAGGATCTCTGATGCATCATCCTGTGGGGCTGCTATGGGTTGTGCCTCTCGCCTATCAAAGCGACGAAGCGCTACTAGTCGTGTCAGACCAACATTTGCATTTATTTATTTTTTCAGTATTGGACGATAAAAAATCAAATAAAAATTAGATAGAAACTTCAAAATGATTCACTAACCTATCTCATCCCATTGTGCCCCTGGTGGCAGATATGTTTCAGGATCACCTCTATAATCCATCCCTACATAAGGAAAATATTCAGTCATGGAGATCTGATTCTTGAGACACAAGAAATAATGTAGAGTGAACCAAACCATTAGACCACCTTCACCACCATGGTGAGCCATCAATGCTACCTATCGCACCATTTGAGGTTCCTGAGGACTTCCAAGATCCACCGGAGTCCGTTGAGGCGTAATGAGTGGAATCCTCTCTAGATAAAATGAGATAAGAGTGGCACCATACTCGAAGTTTTTCAACTTCCCGTTCTTGGCTCTCGTGAGTTGGCCCTTCATATTGGCCAACATGCCTTCACTCCAATTGAATAATGTCCCTTCGAAAAACTCAACTGCGGTGTTCATATGTGCTTTGGTAGCCACATGAGGAGCTGCACTCCCGCATGGCCTGGTAACTGTGAATGTTATGATTTTAAGTTCCAGTTTCACAATAGTTTTGATGTCTATGCGAATGTCCTTTAGCTATGAATTATTTCTAAAATACTAAGCCTTGTAGCTAGCAGTGGGAAGACCTACTGTTCTAGTCCCAAATAAGAAAATGTTTCTTCTTCTACGAGGCAACCTTGTAAGGAATTATATGTCCTCCAACTCGATTACAAGCCAGTGGTACCCAATTATGACACATTAATATTGCACATCTCATGCATTCAGAAGCCAAGTCAGCAGCTCAACTTGTGCCTTCACGCCCTGAATCGCCCAGAACATGTATAAGCCACAAATTTAATGCATGTATAGTTGCCAGATCATCCATGGATTTTTTTTCTATGAGTTCATGTTCTCATTCTGGCCATTCCAACATGACTAAAGACCTGCAAATCAACAAATTAAACATTAGAAATAAGTTGGAGGAAACTTGAACCATTTTTCATGGAGAAAATTAGGTTTTTCAAAAACTCACGGTGCCTATGCAGGTTTTGTGTTTGCATAGTGCATTTTTCCGCACATGTTATACACAGAACCCGCGGTGGCCCGACGATTTTTCTTTTAAAAAATCGTCAAAAGGCGCGGTTTTTTCACAGAGAACCTATGCACCCCCGAGGGCGGATTTTAAAAAATAATTTCCTTCTAAAAAATTCCATGAAATATTAAAATAAGAAATGAAATGGATGAAAACAAAGACAATGATGATGTGGATTACCTGGTTCTGAAGATTCTCAAAATGATCATTCGGTTATTCTGATATCAGCTCCATAATTTTTTGGCCTAAAGCTCTCTCCGCTCTGTTCTGAAAAGAAAAAGGTGAAAATGACTTGTTTTAACTCCTTTTTGTAGTTTTAAATGAATAAAATATTATTATTTTATTTATTTTTACTTTTAAAAGGTCAAATCTAAATATATTTACTTTTTGAGAGCAGATATTTGTAATTGTTTGAGTTTTTGTGCAGGATACAATATTTTGGTGAAAATGATTATTTTGACATCGAGTACTCTTTTATCACTTTTTCGGGCTCTGTAAAAATACGAAAAAGTGAAACCTTGGAGTTCTCTTTTAAGTCCTTTTCAGACTCTCGAAACATGAAAATATTGTCAAGTGCTTGACTATTCGAACTCGTTAAAGTAAATGAACAATTGTCCATTCAATATAAGTTTACCCCTTTTCCAAACTAAATTGGATTAATTACGAAAGAGGTATACGTTAACTAATTATGGTCAATAGAGTTCTCACGTTCATTATTTTATCCTTTTTCAGGCTTGAGGGACTAAATTTTATGAAAAAGAACAACCATGGAGTTTACTTATGTTTTTCTTCTGACTCCCTAAACTGAAAAACGCCGAGTTATTCCTATATTGGACTCATTAAAACTAAACAGTACATGACCTGTCGATCACAACAATACCGAACCACTCCTTCTTAGGGTTCGATTTTAATACTAATATGGACTCATCTGAAGGATGAGCTTACAAAAACAAGAAAATATTATCGTCCTCAATCTTGAAAAAAAAAATAGGTACTTTCTAGTAATGGTGGGACAAAAAGAGAGAAAAAGAATCCATTTGTCGTCCTTATTTTAGGAAGCAGCATGTTTCTCTTGAACATGACACTTCGTCACACTTGTACCTGGGTTGGGAAATCCTTTGTCTAACATTTAATCGAACCACATTGAAATACTTCAGTCGATTTCTGGGTATTATCTTTAGGTAAAATGCTGCCAAGCCATTTACAGTGTTGTTATGTGTTCAAGAGAAAGTTCAATAAACCATTCATTGCAAACATTTGTCTCCATTCACGTTGACCATCCCTGAGTTATTCCTTGCAAACATTTCTTCAAAACTTGATCTAATGGTTTTGTGTCATAGGCTTTCCTGCAAAGGGTCACTTTCTATTGACATCAACTCATTATCTAGAAATTTGATCTAGAATCCAATCAGTGCCTTGGGATCTGCATGCACTAATGGTATTTTTCTCACCTTTGATGATAGGTTTTCATCATTGACCTTCGATCGAGTGATTCTATGAGTGTTCGACTACAATACATTCATTCACACTTCATAGATTATACTGAATTACTTTGAGGGCCATTGTCATTATTGGTGGTTTCTCTCACACTTGTTAACGGTTTTCATCATTGACTGGTAATCAATTGGGTTATACCATGTTCGACTTCGACACAATAAATCGCATGGATAGATTCGTACTAGTTCAAGAAGCGAAAATCAAGACCCCAGATCTAGTTTCCACCATCCAAGCTGCAAGGAGTTTTATTATTCATGATATAGTAGACTTCTTATGACATATGGCTATGCCCATACTGTGTTTATTTTTGATGTAATATTGAAACCATATATGTACCAGAACATTTAATTAGTTTTGATATGAGTATGGGAATTCCCACCTCAGCGATGATATATATTTGCATTGAATGTTTTTACAGGTTTTCAACCGGTGTCTCCAATCCAATCCTTAGAATGATAAAGCACTTCACTCTTCAGAAAAACTTTCAGACTTCATACTTTAGGGGGAAATCTGTTACATGTCATTTTTTCACCATGACATTTGACTATTCATATGGGTTTATCACCATACATATCATGTTCACTTAGAGGTCAAAAACACTCATGTTAATCAAGTCCTAGAAATTGGAGAAAAGCTCTGTAATACCCCTAAAAGTCTACTTGTGTGGTTTTACTAGCCTTTCCCTACACATGTGCTGATGATCCTTCCATTAGCCGCGGTGACCGCCGCACTATTTTCCACTAAAACCTGCGCACCCCCGTGAAAAGAAAGTAAAAATAAAAAGTAACTTCTAGAAGCCTAGTTGGTCGAATATTCTCCCAACTGGAAGCCTCTAGAGTCACACCAGTTTGAGATTTATCCCTACACTCATGGAGCTTATCCCTTGGTCAAAGGAACTAAAATCCCTTCATGGGAGGAACCCATCCCTCTCATTATGGAACTAAAACTACCTCAATATCCCTATATATTGAGCTCAAGTTTCAGGTTCAAGGGTAGATGGTAGATATTGGCGATACCTGAGTTATTAATGTGAATAGAAACTGCTCTATATAGTTTCTAAGCTGAAGAGAGTTCATAGAGTGCATACTTCCTATACTAGTGATTTGTTGTTGACACATTGAAGCTCACACCTTTGTGCCCATGACTTCATGTTGGTTATTCTAGAGAGGAA
Source organism: Pinus albicaulis (assembly GCA_034641835.2). Classification (NCBI taxonomy): domain Eukaryota; kingdom Viridiplantae; phylum Streptophyta; class Pinopsida; order Pinales; family Pinaceae; genus Pinus; species Pinus albicaulis. The sequence continues at coordinate 235,384 of JAXQQM020058201.1, forward strand.
GGCTTATCAGACTGAAGGAGAATGATTGTTCAGAGCCCAGGAGAAATCCGTACAACATCAAGGCATTCAGTTGTAAGATTTCTCTTTCTAATTTATGATAATACATATGGATCTCTTTTTCTCATTGTCTTGTTTCTGAATTCATGGAACAATGTCAATACTTATTTCCTTAATCATTAAGTTGGATTAGTAATTTTTTATTATTATATATTGCATATGCTTTGATTATTTGTCTTGTCTTTGATTGCAGGTTCTACTCATCATTGGAGAACCACTTCAGAGTGACAGGACAAAGGGCTACATCAGACGTTTGGATTTCAAGGTAGGAGCATGTCCTATCTACTTTACTGTTATAATGATCTTAAAAAACAAATAATCTAGAGAAAGAGGTATTCAAATGGATCTTTGTTTCTAGTTACTCATTGGAGTACTAGGGAGATCGCTTTTGTCCGCAAGAGGGATTAATCCTTGTAACAGGAGAAGCTTGAGCAAGCTCTTAAGATAGGAGAAGAATTTGCAGGGGTTGTTCGTGATTGTACGGAAAATTATTCGACAGAATTCGATCAAGGGTTTGCAGATGCAACTTTTCAAAAAGTAATCTGGGACTCATTGAAAACCAAAGAAAAATTACATCGTGATATTGAGAACCATGCAGCTTCAGTTCGTGCCACGACGCTGTCAAAAATTTCGGCACAATTTGAGAAGTGCCTTAGTGAAGAACTTTCTGAGCCAGTTGCATCTCTCCTTAATGTTGGTTCATGAGACACTTGGCTATCAATCAGGAATCTTGCTATACGTGAGACTGACTTAGCAATGTTAGGTTTTTCATGTTCCATAAGTGGGTTTGAAATCGATGAGAAGACTACTAATTAGATGGTTGAGAACTTGAAAGAGTATGCAAGGAGTATGGTTGAGAAAAATGCTAGGGAAGAAGTCGGGAAAGTGTTGATCAGGATGAAGGAGAGGTTTTCAAGTGTGTTTAGTCAAGATTCTAATTCAATGCCAAGTGTTTGGACTGGGAAAGAGAAAATTCGAGATATTAAAAAATATGTTCATTCCAAGTCTTTGAAGCTACTTGTTGTCATGGCTGCCTTATGTTTGAAAAAAGAAGAAGATAAATTAGAAGAAGAAACAGATAAAATTGAATCTATTTTGTTGTCTTCCCTACTAGATAATGGTGATGGATCTAGTGCCATCCAAGAGAGAAGTGTCTCTGCTATAGTGAACCCACATGCATATAGCACTTGGGAAGAGGTTTCTCCTTCTGATACATTAATTACACCAGTGCAATGTAGGTCTATATGGAGGAAATTCAAAATAGAGACAGAGTATGTAGTTGGGCAGGCTATTGTTACTCAAATTTTCCTGCATCATGCACAAGAAAAGATTGATTTTTTATAGCTAGAATCTCAACTACAACGAGATAAGATTCAACCAAAGAGTTGTCATTCTGAACTTTTTTTTATTCAAAACATTGAGACAAACTCCCATCAGCAACATGAAACTATTCAGATCACTCAGTCCAGTACAAGAGCATATTTTAAGGCAGAAGCAAAAATCCAACCTGCACTTCCCAAGCCCATCACCAAACCTTGGGAAGAGCTTGTCCATAACAAGCACATAATAGGTCTTGGATATGACAAGGAAGTGTCCTTTCATATTCCAGACTATTCCAATCCCATCAAATTTCAAAGTGCGGGATTTCTTTATGACAGTTCACCTTCAGCTATTCTAGATTCTGCTCCTCTTCCACAAGAGATTGTGAAATTCTAACACTGTGACCGAGTTGACCATATGAAATATCATTGTTTCGATCTTCACCCATGTAAGCACTGTGGTCAGCACACTCATTCTTCACACAAATTCTTCAGAAACAAGCCTCCTACAAAAACAAATATTCATCTTGGATGGATCGTTTCTTGGAAATGGGCATCAACTGCCAAGAAGATGTTTCAGTCATATGTTAGAACTTTTTCTAGAGTATTGAATAGTCTTGCAGTTGAGTTTTCGCCATCATCTCACCTTGTATCTGACAGGGGGGAAATGATGGTCATCTACAAGCTTCAAATCCACATCAAGCAAGCCTGAGCCACAACCTATCGTTCTAGATTCAGAGTTGTAGCCAGAGACATAGTAGTTCAAGCGAGCCTGAGCCACAACCTACCATTCCAGATTCAGAGTTTTAGCAAGACACACAAATGTGAATGAGTGTGCCTTTGGTTGGTAGTCAGCCTTAAACCATCTATGTGAGGTTGAGTTTCTTCCTCTTCTAAGAATTGGGGAAACTTCCTCTAGCAGAAGACTTCAGTTTCTTGCCAGTTTTGGAGGAGTTCTGAGAAATGAATTAAGCATTCCAGAGTTGGTGGTCATCCTTAAACCACTGCAGGTTGTAGAACTCCCTTCTTCTAGGTTGAAGATCTCCCTCTTCAAAACAATAGGAGCACTTCCTCTAGCATAAGATCTCACCTTCTTGACGGATTTGAAAGAGTTTCAGGAACTTCACTAAGTGTTCTAGTGTTGGTGGTAATCCTTAAACCACCTCTTTATGCCAACATTTCAGAAAGCTCATTCAGCCTAGTGTTGTCATGCATAATTTGCATATTTTGTATTACAACTTGCTTCTTGGACTCATACATACCCCTTTGTATTAAGGGGGGAATGTTGGACACCTAATCCTTCTAGGGTTAGTGTGGGAGTTGAACAGTCAAGAGGAGCCCATGAGACCACTTGGAATGTGAAACCAAGGGTCACTCCAATATATTATATATGCATCATTTGTGCATAATAAATAGATCTCACGCTTATCTTCATATGCTAGTTGTCTTCTCCATGTATGCTTAATAAAATATTATTATATTAGAAATTTTCTATTATCATAAAAAAAAAATATGATATAATATTATATTTTAAAAAATGATATTTCAATATTAAAAAAAAAACAAACAAACGAACAAATTTAATTATCTTCATATAACAACATTTAAAAGAAATTAATTACCCTAAATATATTTTAAACATACAAAATGTGTAATATTATTAATACAAAGAAAACATATAACATAAAATTAAATAATTAAAATTTTTTATTTTTTCAATATTTAATAAATCCAAATTTAAATAAACTAAAAAAAAATATGTAAAAAAATTAACTCAAAAATATATCAATTGAAATGTGAATGAATTATTTTTAACTTATATTATTATGTTTTAAACGCGTGCCAACATATAAAATATAGACATGCATTTTTAAATAAGCATATTGTATTAAAAAGATATTGGCTCATTAATTTCTCTATATTGTTACACTGGTTTTATTGAATTCAGATGCAATTTCAATTTCAAATTTCATTGTAATGATAATATGGAATTTGGTATTATTATTATTTTTATTTGTTTTTAGATAATGTTAAGTATTATAACAATAAATCTATAATATTTTCAATATGATTATTGAAAATGAAAAGAAATTAATTTTAATAACCTTACCAATTAATTATATAACATATTTCACAAGATTAAAGTTATTTGGAACAAAATTTCTATTATAACCTTGGACATTGATGTTGTTTGTTTTTATGTTCACAATAATAAAAAAAATTGGAACAAAATTCGCATTATAACCTTGGGACATTGATACTATTGTTTTAAGGAGAATTCAACCTTGGGACATTGGATAATAAACACACAACTAATACACATCTAAAGTTTAGTTTATTTTTTTGAGTTGAAGTAGTTCTATTAAATGCAAGGAGATGATAACCAGAAGGTTGGGATAATTTTCATTAATTTATTAATGATTTGTTTTTAATTTATAGTACATTAAAGTGGTAACTAATATTTAATGATGGTGAAGGCATAAAATTAAATTAGTTATCGGCATTCAAAATCAATAGCCTAGTGTAATTTTTCTAAAAGTTCATCTCCATCCATGCATAATGTTCCATTCACATGCAAAGATGGGGTTGGTGATGCAAACATTGAGTACTATGAGTCATTTATGAATTACAATCTTTTCTTTTATGTCTTTTACTTTAATAGGGTATAGTATACAAATTAATAATAAAAATAACATATATTTTTAATTTAAATATATTTAAACTAAGTTAATTTAACTATATTTTAATCTAACACCACACATCCGTCTTTTCTCATGAGAACGTTTCTAGAAGAAAGTTGTAAAAATATATAATTTTTTTATACAAATAATAGATTAAAATGAACAAATATGATATTAAAGTTTATAAAAAAACCATTCACAAATAGAGTTCTTATTATCTCTACCTAGCCAGAGATAATGCAATCATAAATTATCTTGTTATTTTAATTGTAATTTTTGTTAATATAAAGTTGTATGTATTTATTGTTTTTTACTCTAATTTAACTATATTTGAACTAAGTGAGAATAGCTACTTTGTAGCCTTCTTTTAAATGTGGGAGTTGGTTCATACCTTTCAAATTTCAATAATTAAACTAAACGATAGAGAATGCTAGTTATGCGACCTTGTTAACCCGCTTTGAAAATTAAATTCATGTAATACTCTTCATTGATTTCTTGTTTTTATTTTTATTTTTCAATTAATTGGAGAAGGTATGTCCCAACAAATGAAATGGTTGGTTAGGGAAACTTCTAAATAAATAAGATGAAGCAAAGATCTAGGTGGTAATGGTTGTATTTCACCCAATACATACGATAACTTTTAATTATGATTTATCAATAAATTATTAAAATTAATAAATTTGAAGTTTATTCTTTATAAATTTTTGTTAATATAGGAAATATTCAATTCCAAATTGACATATTAGATGATGGATTTTTTACTAAGGTTAGGTTAAGTATTGCAGTCTTTTTTTCCTAATAAAATTAGTAAATTATTATTATTTTAAATAAAAAATCTTAAGTTTATTTGGTATATTGTGTCAACCAACTAGACAAATTAGATTAGAAAATAAATTGGAAAATTTTCCAAAAAGTCACACTTATAAACTACTCATTTTAAGAAAGTTATATTTTGACTTGAGTAATAAGAACTTTGACTATAAAAATATGTCCTTAAAAAAATTGGTTCATTTTAAAATGACTTAAATCATCAAAAATTCAAAAAAAAAAAAAAAAGAGAAAAGAAAAGAATTTTTTTTTTTTGCTTAGATGGGTTTCTTAGCCTCTATAAAACCTATTTTCAAATATATTTTCATTAATTAGACACATAAACATAGGCTTAGAAGGACTCACTACCATGGCCATGTAGCCTAAAATGAGCATGACCTCAACATTGAAATCAACAAAATTTTACAGACGGTAGGTTCTAAATTTTCAACTTTTTGTGAGTGACAAATAATTAGAGTTCAAATCATTTATGTAGCAAACACACTTTGCTATAATTCTTTATTACACTAACCAATGTGCTCAATCACTTACTCCCACCATCACCACACCTCCCATTCACATGTTTCTAGGATTCCACATGCATTTCACTAATTCATCCACCTCCATTAATTTCCACTTCATATATCATCCATATATCCATTACATTAGCAATCTACCATATCCACCCACAAAGCAA
>JAXQQM020079008.1:0-25753 GCA_034641835.2 Pinus albicaulis
AGTTGGTGAGGTGGCTTATGAGTTGGAGCTGCCTTTTGAGCGGATCCACAATGCAATATCATTTATGAAAAGAGCATTGGAACAAATCATGGCGACAACCAGGTTTCCTCCATTGGATGATGAGGCATTGTGTTTGACTTGCCCAGGCTCACATTTGATACTAGAGACCAAGGAGAGGTGACCAACTTGGTGGTTCTGGAGAATTTGGTCAAGTGGGTGAGGAGGATGCCACATGGGAGAATGAGCAGAATTTGCAGCATCCATCTCTACAGTTTCTTGGGGTCAAGCAACATCCGGGAGGGGAGGACTGTAATGTCCCGTCCTAATTATTTTCCTAATGTTTGAAGAATTATTTTTGCAATTTTGATTAATGATAGCCCAAGGCAGTTTTGGTGAAGGGAACATGGGAGAAATGAGTTTATTTGCATGCTAATGGAATGTGGGGGCCACTCACCCACATGAAATACGCACTCAAGGAAAAGCGAATTTGAATTCCCTAAGAAGAAATCGAAATTAGATGGAGCCCACATGAAGCTCATGGCGAACAACTATAAATAAGAGTGAGGCAACATTGGGGGTCTTTTGTCAATCTGAAAATCGAATTCTCCTTGGCTGTTCAGCTGAGCCAAGAGTATTGTTTAGCACAAGAGCTTCCCAAGGAGTGAAGCTCAACCTTTCTTCTGTGGACATAGAGTGCCACCCTAAGAAGGCTTTCTTCCCTATCTGTGAGACTGGAGAAGAGACTCTCACAGGCTCTACAGATTTCTAGAGGTATTCCCATGCAGTTCTGGAGCAGTTGTTGCGCAAAGGGGGGAGCCACGTTGTTACTAGAGGAGCAGCGAAGTGGGGTGTTGTTTGGAGGAGATACAGGGGCATTTTGTGATCATTTCCAGCTGAGAGGAGTGCAGCTACAGCAGAGAGGAGACTCCCATATGAAAAACTCACTGCCCAAGCTTAAGAACTACGTCATCCTCTCCACGATTGCGCAGTCACTAACTAGAGTGAGGTAATTTGTGGCACCATATTCCGAAGGAGTTGAGAGTTGAGTTGTTGAGGAGTTGTTTGGAGGGCTATTGGAAGGAGATTGTTGGAGTTTGGGGAGCAAATATTTACAGGTTCAGCCACAGTGACAATTTTCTGGTTTGGAGGAGGATCAAGCTGTGACGGACCAATTTTGGAAGGTCAAAACCAGGGAAATCCTATCTGGGTTTTTCTGGATTTTGGGCAAGGAGCTCACCCACAATTTCCTAGAATTTTCTAGGAAGTTTAGAGGGAGAAAACTAGCAGTTGAAGTTGGTCAGCAGTGCAGAATTAGAGGGACAGCGCAGCTACCTGGGCAGCAAATTTACTGTAGCAGTAGGGCATTCCTATTTCTATCACCTGAGGCTTGCAGCTTTACTTGTGCAAGTCCAAGTGAATTTTCTCCAACTCATCTTGTACTACAACGCTGTTATTAATAAAATCTTGGCCAATTTGGTGGTTTGGAAGAATTTATGGTTTATGTGTATGCTTTCTGTAAATTTTATGTGTTGTTATATTTACATGTCTTTTCTTATCATTGTAAATTTCCAGTAGGAATATTACAGCATGGCACGCAATTCAAGGGGACACAAGACACGCTGGGCATGTTCGGAGGACATGTGTCCCACCGAATCATGTCTGATTCGTCGGATTCGGGACACGTCAAGGGTTTTCAACAAATCCGGTTTCTTAGTTCTTGTCATTTTATTTTGGTAAAGTTCTCTCCTTTACATTTTTACTATTTCTTTATGCACCTTCAGTTCTGTTACCACTCCAGTTACCAGGGATTGATGAAGATCCATACAATCCTGCTCGGCCAACACACAAGATAGAAGGTCCACTGTCACCTCATCCTAAGTCCCTACTCTTTAAGCACAACTCCTACCAAAAACGGCTATGGAACGCTTCCCGTGAATGGCTCTAGCACTTTATAATGTCGTCCAATGGCTAAAGTGGAGGAGTTCTCATTGTTGCCCTGTTGTTCTACTGTAAAAATATACGTAAAACGCACTAAAATGGCAAGAAATACACCAAATACTAATGGAATTTAGCAAGTAAATAGTCAAATTTTATGTACATAAGATATCCTGACCAAACATGTAATAATTTTTATGAACAAATGCTTGGCTAGGGAGGTTGCTATGTAAAATAGTTTGCTTCCCTGTTTTCATAGATCTATAATTTCTGCAATAAAATGCAGAAATCAGCAAGCCAACCCCTTGAAAACTCATAGCCCCAAGGGTTAGCTCAATTGGTCGAGTTCCCATTGCTAAAAGCACCTCGCTAATGAGAGTTCACGAGGTCAATTCTCTTCGATGCCCTCGGGCTTAGGCTCTGCTAATAAGTTGGCGGTATGTGATCCCTTCAAGTGGATCTGCCCTGATATTTCCTTAAAAAAATGACCAAAAAAAACCCTTGAAACACCCAAAAGTGTCTGGACACTTCTAGATCTTAGATCTAGGGGTGGGGGGCTTAGAAGGTAGAAGTTTGGCCTATTTAGACCATTCTAAGCCTTCAAACCCACTTTACAAACTATGTTTTTTCTGAATCTCCTAAAATGAAATTGATGCTATACTACGTAAAGATGAAAACAATATAGGAAAAACAAATTTATCAATTCCTTGGTTTAAATCTGAAATTATGTTTTTTCACTCCAAGGATTACAAGCTATGAAAGATACAGAATTTGCAGCAAGCTAGTAGAAAATTAAAAAACAGGGAAAAAATATTTTTAGGAATTTTTAAATAGAATGTTTGAGATGTATGGCTTACCTTGTCCTTTTATCTTACCAATTTGCAGAGTTGTGATCACAACCCTTTCTTACTTTCCCTTTTGAGTCAAGTGATGAGTGAGGAGTTCTTTTGAGTCTAGTGATGAGTGAGGAGTTGGGGGTGAAACTATCCCACTCTCCTAGTCTTGAACTACCTACAAAAAAATCAACCTCAGTAGGAGGATCCACTCACTCAAGATGCCCCAATTACAATAGCAACAACAATACCAATAACCCACAATCCAATTGGAGATTCTCCATAGAGGGCTTGTCCAACACTTGGAAGGTGTATTTTTGGGCCTAACAAAAGCTGAGGTGAAGGTTTGGGCCTTCTTACCACTCAAACCAGCAGGGGACCTAAAAGGGCTTCCTAAGAGAGCAACTGCTAGACTAAGGGCACCGGTGGAGGCTTAGCCCACTGTCACCACAACTAAGACTCTCTGCTCTTTGTGGACTTTCACCGATGAGAGGAGTCTCGATGTTTTTGGGAAGCCAATTATAAATGATATGTCGATGAATAGGTATGAAGTGATCCCAGAAACCCTTTCCCAAGGAGGTGGAATGGACTCCCTGCATGTTTGGACTTTCACCGATGAGAGGAGTCTCGATGTTTTTGGGAAGCCAATTATAAATGATATGTCGATGAATAGGTATGAAGTGATCCCAGAAACCCTTTCCCAAGGAGGAGGTGTAGAATGGAACTTGCTTGCTCTTTTTAAGCAAGGGACTTGCCTTCCAAGGTAGAGGGGGTGAGGATACAGGAGAAGGATACAACTTGTAGAGGTATTTCTCGATCCCTAAAATCCTATAAGAACTTGGATTCCCAAATAGTCCTTGGTGATTTAATCTTTAACAAAACGGGACCACACGGGGCCAAGTGGACCCAACCCAAGTTCGAGGATGGAATATGGCAACCAATGATGCTCCTATCCTAGACAAGGTGAGGGGAAAGGATCAAACAAGAAATTTTGCTTCAATGAGTCAAATTGATCCTACTATATTCTAGCATTGGGGATGCCTAGTCAAAGCTTGGTCCTAGAGCTAGGGCTTGGGGTTCCCGGAGATCCCACCATTGGAATTGCCTCAAATTCGGAGGAGAGTGAGGGGCCCCACCAGCGCAATAGCCTCCAAGAGATCGAAGTTTTCCTATGGGCGAATTAACGGGAAATTGATGCCCTAGAGGTGACCTATCGGGGCTAGACTTGGGGAAAAGGGGAAAAAGGGGAAAAAGAAAGGGGAAAATGACCACCTTTTGAGGGACCAGTGCCTATTTCCCTTGGGGATATAAAGTCAAGGATGATTATGATTGAGAATTTGATTTTCTTGATCAAGGAGGCTTGTAAAGTCAACTTCGTCCAATGTTAAGGGAAAAAGAAGAAAAGTGACCTTCAAGCATTTATACTTCATGCAAATGGTGCAAGCTTATCGAGATAAAACAACCTCTAGGACATTTCATTCATCTAACAATGGCCCATAGATTAAACGAGCTAAATAGAAACTTAATTCCACATTTCAATCATGCAGCAACTAGCCCTAATTATAGCAAAGTTCAACAGTATGTAGCAACAAAAATATATCATCAAAATTCACTTACAGTGTTAGAGAGTATATCCAACCAGCATCACATTTGCAAAAAACGAAGCTCCAAAGATAAAAATGGCCCAAATCCATACATCAAAATTCATCCATTTATCCAAAATAATCCTCCAAGAAGAAATGTGAAGTTCTTTAGAGATAGAGAGATCCCAAGTGAAGTGATGATACAAATGAATGTATCTAACATCAACATATACCCCTCTTAGGAGTTCAAATTAGCCTATGAGCCTACATTAGCCCCTAATGATAAAATAATGTGCAAATAAAACCCCTATTGGTGACAAGCCCACCAAACTAGCTCATAAATGGAAAAATAAGCCTCACAGGGGGCCAAATAATAATATGTTGTGGGGCCCTCCAAAGGCCTAATAATATCCTGAAGTGCCATAATGGGGAATAAACTCCTCGAAATATGATGGACAAGGGGGTGGACCCTTGTTCTCCAAGTAGTAGACCTGTGGTGCTCCAGTGGGTGTGATTGTTGGACATTGGGTTCAACGCTCCCCGTGTGTTTCGTGACATGGACTAACCGCCTCTCATGGATCCTAACTCTGGCGATTGTAACAGAGACTAAAGCCTGCGGGTTTTGGTCTAACGGCAATCGTGATTCCAAAAAGTGGTATCAGAGCAACAGGTCTCGAGTTCGAAACTCACCCGGCTCAAGTTGGGGGGGAGATTGTTGGACATTGGGTTCAACGCTCCCCCGTGTGTTTCGCGATATGGACTAACCGCCTCTCGTGGATCCTAACTCTGGCGATTGTAGCGGAGACTAAAGCCTGCAGGTTTTGGTCTAACAGCAATCGTAATTCCAAAAAGACACAAATGACCCCATGGGTCTCCATATGAATCGAAGATCATGTAGATCCTCTACAAGGGCTCGAGTGATGGAATGATCGCTGCCATGACATCGTACATGTCTTGGGACACCTGTCAAGAGTGTGGGGCTCCTATGGGGCTTGTTGGGTGTTAGGGTCCTATAATAATAGGGTTCATAATTTTTGAATTTACTATGCTTAGTCTTGTAAATATGTACATACCTTGCTTTTTTCAAGTTGTTTTCCCATATTTGAAAATAATTAAAATGAAAAGAGGGTAAAAGTCCTAAAAGAAAGATCAAAGGACTTGAAAAGAAAAAATCAAAAAGAATAAAAAAATGGACCCCAAACACAAAAAAGAGATAAGAATAAAACATGAAAGTGATGCAAGTCAAAATGCCACTACTTTTACTTTTGCTGCAAAAATAATGATTATGTGCAGCGTGTTCAAAATGCCATGATCCATGATGAGTTAAATAGTTTAATCTTAACTTTTTCATGCTTTGAATTTCATGTTTATAGATAGAGAATAAAGATCTGTCAAACAGTTTAAACTTGACAAATCAGTATATAGTTAGAGAATAAATGAGGAGCTCAACAGTTTAATCTGAGCCCTCGGATGAAATAAGGTTAGAATTAGATAGTTTATGTTTCAAAAGAAAAATGGATTTAGGGTTGCACGCTCAAATGCACCCATGCAAATAATGAAAAAATGATAGAACAAATGATGGGTAGGTAGAAAGCAGTTGCACAAGGCATGTAATAAAACATCATCTCGCAAAATTACTAACTTCCCTTCCCTCAAAGTATTCCAATATTCAAAACCTTGAGTTAAAAATGCTTAGAGCATTTCTCTGACTTTTGTTGGGACCAGACCCAAGGGTTAATAATTGATTCGTAATAAGTATTGAATTCCCTTCATAAAAATCCATTTCCTCCACTTAATCACCCTTTTCCTAAAATAAAATCCCTTTTCCTAAGTTAAAACACCTTTTTGCTTAGGAAAAGTAAAGCTCCACTTAACTAATCTCATTTCATGCACAAACATTCAAAAACCCACAAAATGATATTTATCCTAAGTATAAGTGTAAAAAGAGACTACCATTATGAAAATATGCCAAAAACCCTTAAAAACTCACTTTACTTAGTGTTTATATGCATTTCTGCTCATTCATTTTCATATTACTTTAACTTATTTTATTAACTCCTTATAATACCCCCCCTCCCCCCCAGTGGTTATATTAATTCCCTTTGTTAAATATCCCAAACCCACTTAATAATGTTTAAACCTATGGTTTTAAAAACCCACGTGATATATATCCGCTCTTCCCCATAGGTTAAAACATATATATTTTATTTAAACCCGCCCTACAGTCACTTACACTTGTAAATGACTAATTTACTGTGTAATTCGCATATCCGCCTATCCCATTAATACATTATAATTTATGTTTAAACCATATTTAAACGTATTAATTCAACCCACAGCATATAAAATTCTCGGGCCCCACGCCCCAATCGAGCAGTGTCATCAATAGATCTCAACCGTTCGCATCTCCTTAGCCCGATCCGACGAACCACATGCAATATCGCATTTTCAAAAGTGTGGTCGATAATCCATTTCGGATTTGCGAAATGGACAGTATTGCCCTCTTCTTTCTCATCCACGTGTCTATTTCTAATTGGATTGCATTTGTTCAAGCAAAACCACATACCACTTCTAGCCCGAGCGATAACCGCCTGATGGTATTCGACCCCCGACGCCAAACCGCCTCCCTTTCGATTTGACCCGCATTTACTACACACAATGTTAAACCTAAATTCTTTATAAAACTTCATATTCATGCAATTTAAACCTTTTCTGTGTTTTTCTGCTTCTTTAACCCTTTCCAACTGAAAGAAAAGACGCTATTACCCTGTTTACGTGCTCAAAAAACCAGAAATCCATAAAAATTGATGTTGTGATCGCCTAAAGCCTCCAGTCTACATCCAAAAGACTTCAATAGCTTTTGAAAGCTCACTGACGCCTCAGAAACCCTATTTCAAGTCAGAATACCTGCAAAAACAGGTATTCTTCAAAGAAAGTATCCTCCTGTCATTTAAAAAGAAGCATTCTACGAATTTGAGCCTTGTAAAGCTTGTCTACCCACAGAAATACATTTATTTCCCTTCAAAGAATGTATTTGCTGTAAAACCTTGAGAAAATCACAGTTTTGAATACTATAACTAGTTTTAAAACAAAATTGAAGATAGTTAAGCCTTTTGCAGACCTTAGAGAACCTCTGATTAATTCAAAAATCCTTTGCTAAAACTCAAAACCCTGGTGTGCATGAATTAAATTGTTTTAGTCCTGTTTTATCCAAGAAAAGACAGAGAAACCCTTGTTGAACCTTTTCCTGAGTCTGTAAAGAGTTTGAAGATTAATTTTGGAACTTAATTGAAGGTTTGAACCAGAAGAAACCAGAATTTACCTATTGATGTTCAAAGAGACCTCTGTCAAACCAAAAATACCTTATGTAAACAATTTAAGCTTACATAAGAGTATAAAAAACCTAAAAACAGAGTTTTTAACATTCAGAAGGTCAAAATTGCCAAGAACAAATCCAGTAATGGCTTCTAAAAGCACCATTGTCATAAATCCACTACAACCTCCTGTTGTAGATGTTGAGCATACACCCTTATTTGATGTTGATTACAACCTTAGTTGATGTTGATTACAAAATAACTGATCCAGTAATTGAATTCAATCTTCTAGATCTCCACTGCTGGAGTCTAGAAAAATCCTTAGATCAGGGAGATGAAGTTCAGATTTGGGAGTCCAATTTACCCAAATATGTAGTTCCACATACTCATCAGTGTCCAGAAGTCATTATATTGTGTCAAACCTATGACCAAAGAGTTATGGTTGATGCTCACAAAGAAGTGTTATTCACTATTACTACAGAGTATATAAACCTAATTCTTCAGTGGAAACTAGATCCCAATGCAGTCCCATTATCCATAGAAGCTCTCATAAAGCTTTATATTGAGTTATACTTTCCTAAGAGATTTCATATCTTCCAAACATTTATGCATTCATATGTTGAAATCCCAAAGACAAACCCTCCTTACTCATCCTCTAAATTTCTTGAAGGATCAAGACATGTTATCTCTATGTTATCCTTTATCCTTGGTTATTTTACTGATGAACACATTGATGAGTCTATTCTTGGTTTTCTACCTACTTTTGTGCCTGGTCAACCTCCTTCTGTAATTTATAACTATGTTGAATACATAGTTGATAGTATCCATGATCAGATTGTGAAATTTCCCAATGAAGGAGTTTTCAGATATTCATCATTCCTCTTTCACATGTTCCTTTTATTCCAAGTAGATAAGTTCCCAATAAACCTTCAAAAATTGGATGTAGAAGGTACTCCACTATTATTCATTTTCTGGACCTCTCTAATCATAAAAGAATCAACAAAATTCACTTATGTATATTTCATAGATTTTTTATTTATCCATTGATAAAAAATCTTACAAACAGTGTACAACCAAGGATAAGTAATGAGATAAAGAAAGTGTTACAGCTATCAGAGAAAAGAAAAACTAGAGATTGGTACCTTTACCAAAATCACACAGTGAGTAGAGTCTATGGGTCAAAACTCTTGCCCTATAAATTGCCAAAATACTTTCTAATGAGAGTGCCTGCCTTAGAGTACATAAGACAAATCCTAAACTCAAACTCTATCAACCTCTTGGCTGCTAAAAATAAGACTCAATTCAAATTGTAGAACCACGTTGGTAATTTCATTTGCAATCATAAGGAAGCAGGTGTAGAAGTAGCAAAACAGTTGTTCGAATACAAATTTGAAGAAAGTTTCTTGTGGAATTATGATCCTCATGGAATACTTAGTAAGATGAGGGTAAAATGCAAACTAACCCCTTATATTCATGATAAAATTCCTGAGATTGAAATTTTTTCCAATCAAACAGAATGGTTGGATAATACCTTGACGAAAAAATTTAAATAGGGTGATACTAGTCACGCCTTGAAAATTGTAAATGAAGAGGAAAAAACTACAAAAAGAATCAGAGAAGAAGGCACCTATACAGCTGAAATAAAAACAGAGACCATATTTAAGGTTAGATATAATAAGAAACCTAATCTCAATCTAATAAATAAGGAAAAGGAAAAAATTGAGGTCCTAGATGAAGAAAACCCAGAAAAGAACATAGATGGTGCTACAGTTATTGAGAATGAGCAGGAAAATGATACTTCAAACACTTAGGTGATTGAAAAATAGCAAATCATGGATTCATCCTCATCAAAACAAGCATAGAACACAGATAGTGATATCAAAGAAAAATATAAAGAAATCAAGGCCAAGAATGAAGAGTTAAAAAATGAAATCTATTCACAGTATTTAAAACAGACTCCAGGAAATCAAAACAGGCTACTCTCAACCTTTGATTACACCAACAAGAAATTTCTTATAGCAGTACTATATCCAGCAATGCCTAAACCTACAACAATAGCAGATTATAAGAAAATTGACATTGAAGTACCAGTAGAAAGCATTCATCCCTTGGATCAAAATTGAGTTTCATAAGCAAAGCTCTGAAATGATTTATTATACTATGAGTACCAAGGTAATGAGTGCCTAGAAACTTCAGAACACTATAACGAATTTGAGAGATAAAATTAGGATTGAAAAATCTTCCTCTTATACTAAATACACTAGAATTAAGTCTTTCAAAGAACTGGTGATTGAGGTGGGGTATGACCCTGCAAATGTAAAGGCTGCAGAAGAATTGGTGAAAAAAAAAATGATGACATTCTAGCACTTAGAAAGCAATTAAAAATGCCTCCAAGATAATATCCATAGCCAAAAGAAATTGTGCAGGAGGCAAATCAGAAATATGAGATGATGAATCTCATACTCTAAATGACAACACAGATTAAGGAAATGGAGATAGAAATGGAAAAAATTGTCTAAGAGAAAGAAGCTACAAAAACTCAAAGTGTTCCTCCTACAGTCATCCCCATGGTAACAACAAAAGTTCCTTCAAATTTATCAGAGGAGTTGGCACCAAAAGTCCCATTGGGCACATTTGTGCCAATGACTTCTTCCACTACTTCTGCTACAAAATCATCTACTTCAGAAGTGCAACAAATAGATGAGGCTAGCAAGCTCAAAAGCCATGGAAGATATGTCAATTAAGAATAATGAGATCAATAGGTTGAAATAACAAATCAAAATTTGGAAGATGCTAAGAAATTAGCTCAAATTAATGCTAAAACAGAGGAACAGAAAGCCAAAAGGTTAAGTGAGCATTTGAAGAGGGTTGAAGCAGAATTAAACTTGAAAGAACCAATGGCTTATATAAAAATCAGTTGTGGTCCAAAATCATTGAGTCAATCAATGATACTTGGCCTTCCATTTAGGTAATTTATGAACAAAAGGATTTTCTTAAAGTAGCAAAAGAAGAAATTGTGAAGACAAAGGAAGAGCTTGGTGCCAAACCTGAAGATTCCCAAGAAATAATCAAGTTTCTCAAAACCAAAAACAAAAAATAATTAGATGAGTTTGGGATAATTTATAGAACTGAAACAATTCTTGAGGTGAGAAAGGTAATCTCAAATAAAAACTAAATGAAGCAGCTAGAAGAGAAGTGTCAAAACATGGATTTGGCCATAACAAGATTCATGGTTAAGTTTGAGAAATTGAGGCAAAAATACCTACCAAACATTCTTGTTATAAATGAAAAGCTAATGGAGCAAGAGGATTACAACAATAAGATCGTACATTTTTCCAAAGATCAAGTAAACAAAGCAGATTGGCAAGGAGTACCTACAGGCAAAGTGTTGCATAAAACTGTGGAAGATTTTTTTTATTTATAGCATGAGATAAAACATCTCTTTGTGGTGAAGCCAAACTTTGTTAGATATACAAAGGCTGATGAGAATTTCAGAAAGCTTAAAAAGATCAAATTACCTGAAGAAGAATTTTGGCAAAAGATTACTGATTTACTGTAAAAAACAGTTTTATAGTGAAAGAGGATGAAAAACATAGTTGTTTTTTTTATACGGTAAAAACAGAATTTTATAGCAGTAAAACAGTCCTACAACAGATGAGAGAGTATCAGTGGTTAAAGTGTATCAGTAAAAGAGTATCAGATGAGAGATAAATCTTCAAAACAGATTTAAGATCTTTTTGCTGGCGTTGAAGACAACAAAAAAGCTAGTTGCACCCAAATCAAAATAGAATTTCTATTTTAATTTGAATAAGTAGGACAACTTGCAAGGTGTTAAGCAGTTGTCACTATATTTTTGTAATAGATATCTTATTTTACTTATAAAATTCCTATGATTTTTCGAGGATATTTTGTATAAATTTTTGTATAAATAATTCACTCTTTGAAGTATTATTGTGGAATAAATTGCTGAAGATTTCTATAGTCAATAATGGCTTGTGTACCAAGTTTCAAGTCAGTAGGTTGGATCAAAGGAATAAAGCATCATGTTTCAGGATTCATGTGTTGGGCTACTCAAGTGAAGTACTTTATATTGTTATTTTTTAAATCTTCTTATGTTTTCGATTTGTACATACATGTGTTCTAAACTTTAATGTGAAATCAGGAAGTGATATATCAGAATT
Source organism: Pinus albicaulis (assembly GCA_034641835.2). Lineage (NCBI taxonomy): Eukaryota > Viridiplantae > Streptophyta > Pinopsida > Pinales > Pinaceae > Pinus > Pinus albicaulis. The sequence goes on from JAXQQM020079008.1 coordinate 11,847, forward strand.
TGTTAAAGGCACTCTGTTATTTACTGTTTTTCATTTTTATGTTTTCTGTTGATTTCCAGAGTAGGGAACCCTTAATTTCTCCCTCTTTCGAATGAACTTTGTCCTATTCACTCCTTATCCAGATTAAAGAATCCTTGATTGCTCTTTATCCAGATTTAACCACTTCACCCATCAAACTCAAATATCTTGAGTGACTCTGCTATCTTGCCCTGAAAATATTTGACTTTAGACCTTGATCCTAACCTATATTCTTGACACATTGACTCCATTTTCCCAATGGAAAAACAAATCTATCACTATCCATCTCATTAAGTTAATTTTCCCACCAAACCAAACCAAATATAAAAACCAAATTGTCCTATATAAATAGCCTAAAATCAAACATAAAGAAAAGTTAAATCTTATAGAGAGAGCCCTCTCTGAGCCTTAGGAAGGCTAGATCCTAAAGCTTGAAAGTAGGTCTGTGGTTATCTCTAATGTTCTTAAAACTATAAACTAAAAAATCTCACAACTTTTGGAATTATTAGAGTGATAACAAACTCACCATAAACATTATTGAAATACATAGGTGGCTTACGTAGTTATTTGAGGTGTACCATATTGATGTTTAATCCAACTAGCTTATATGATGTATCAGTTCAAGAAACTCATCTAGAAGCTAGGGGTAAAAATGTATGTCATGATGTTGTAAAGTCATCTAAATCTATTGAAATCAAGAATAAAGGAAAATAAGAAACAAAAACAGAAGGAAAGGAAAGAGAACACTATGAAGAAAGAAAAGCCTACATGCACTCACTGTAAGAAAGAAGGACATGATGAGCACACTACTGGGCACTGCATCCAGAATTGAAGGCTAAGAAGTTTGGGAATAAATAGAGAAAGAATGATGCTACTATGCAAAAGGACTTGGGATCAGATTCAAGAGACCAAACAACAATTACAGCTATAGGTATAAAAGGTAAAAATTCTCAAGCATCTACAAGTACTTCTTTGCATTCTGTTGATAATGAAAATGATGAGAGGAAAATAAATGAGATATTTCATATTAGAGTCATTTCCAAGCATACTAAAATTGATACTTTGTTTGATAGTTGTTCTCAAGTTAATTTGATTGTTGAATCAATTGTAAAGAAATTGGGTATTGAAACAAAACCTCATAAAAAGCCATGCCCATTAGGTTGGGTCTGTGATAAAACTAAACTACGGTTAAGAAACCATGTAAACTTCATTTTGCAATTGGATCAGAGTTTGTAGATTAGGTTGAATTAGATATAGTCCCATTGGATATATGTGGAATTGTACTAGGGATTCCATACTTGTATGATAGAGATGTTGTCTTCTATCGAAGGGAAAATAAGTATCAACTCACTAAGGATGGAATCAAATATGTATTAAGAGATCATAAACTAAAAGATAACTACTCTCTCATAAATTTAGAATATATGAAAATAATTATAGATTCAGGTAAACAATTTTTACTTATGATTGTAAAAGCAAAGGATCTTGATAACTTCGATGCTTCTCAAGGCTGTAATCCTAAACAGAAAGAATAATTATTTCAAGTTGTTTCTTATTATGATATTTCATTTCAAGAGCCTAAAGGGCTTCCTCCCAAGTGATAGATAGAACGTGAGATTTATTTGCAGCCAGATGCCCCTCTTCCTAACATTGGAATGTACAGTTTATCAACTTTAGAGAATGCAGAAATAAAGAAGCACGTACAGGAATTTCTTGATCAAGGGTTTATTCGACCAAGCACTTCACCATGCAGATCACCTATTGTGTTGGAACGTAAGAAATATGGTTCGTGGATAATGTGCATTGATTTCTGAGCATTAAATAAAATAACAATAAAGAATCATTATCCTCTTCCTTGCATTGATGATTTATTAGATTAGTTGAAAGATGCAGTTTAATTCACTAAGTTAGACTTGTGAAGTGGCTACCATCAGATCAGGGTTTCAAAAAAAGATGTATGGAAGATTGCTTTCAAAACAAAGCAAGGAATCTATGAATGGATGGTTATGCCTTTCAGCTTGACCAATGTTCCAGCTACATTCATGCATGTCATGAATGATGTTTTAAGGCCATTCATTGATGATTTTGTAATAGTCTACCTAGATGATATTCTTGTTTTTAGTAAGACATGGGATGAACATATAAATCATGTAAAGCAAGTTTTAAATATGTTAAAAAGAGAAAATATCTATGTAAAACAATCAAAATGTGAATTTGGCAAGACATCTTTAAATTACTTGGGTTATATTGTAGGGAGGTGGTGAATTGAAGATAGATACCTCTAAGGTCGAAGTCATTGTAAATTGGCCTAAGCCCAAAATTGCTACATAAGTTAGAAGTTTCTTAGGGGTGGCACAATGCTAGAGAAATTTTATTGCTATCTTTTCTTTGATTGCAGCTCCTCTACATGCTTTGACAAGTGTGAAACAGGTGTTTCAGTGGGGGAGGAAAATAGTAGAAAGCCTTTGACACATTGAAAGAAATGATTAGTACAACGCCAGTACTAGCACTGGCAGATCTTCAACGGCCATTTGAGATCGAGATAGATGCAAGTGAATATGCCATGGGGGAAGTGTTGATGCAACACAAAAAGCATATATGCTTTCATTCTGAGACATTCACATCAAAAGTAGTTAATTATCCTACATACGATAAGGAATTATATGCATTAGTACAGAGTGTTAAAAATTGGAAACATTACATAATGGGAAAAGAAACAATCATACATACAGATCATCAACCACTACACTATTTACACTCACCAACTAAATTGAAAGAATCAAGACACTATCATTGGATGGGTTTCTTAAAACAATTTCATCTTGTAATCAGATATAAGAAATGCATACATAATAAGGGTGCAGACATGTTATCAAGACCAATCATAAATGCATCCACAATTCTTCAGCATAATTTAGTGATTCACAAAAGCTATATTGAACAGTATGCTAAAGACACAAATTTTAAGGATGTATATGCAACTTTAAGTCATGGCAAGCAGGTAGAAGAATTTGATTATTTTATAAATTACAAACTCTTATATCATTTGGGAAAATTATGCATTCCACAAACTGGAAGAGTTAATGTGATTCGAGAAGCACATACTTCTCTAATTTCAAGTCACTTTGGTGTAAGTAAAAAAATTGCACAATTACAAAGATTTTGCTATTGGCCACGAATGAATGAAACGGTTTCAAGAAATATTAAAGGATGTACTATGTGTGTTATAAGCAAGCCAAGTAACAAAAAATTAGGCTTGTATAATCCACTTCCAATTCCTTGTCGTCCCTGGGAAAGTTTATCCTTGGATTTTGTTGGGGGATTTCCAATGTCTAGAAAAGGTCATGATGATTTGTATGTAGTTGTGGATAGGTTCAGTAAGATGTGTATTTTTACACCATGTACTAAACAAGTCGCAGCTGAAAAAACTACAAATTTGTTCTTTCAAAATGTATGACTTCATTTTGGGTTACCCACCTATATTGTATCTGATCGAGATTCTCGATTTGTTGGGAAATTTTGGTCAAGTTTATGGGAACTCATGAACACTGAGTTAAAGAAGAGAACAACATTTCATCCACATATTGAGGGCCAAACATAAGTGGTAAACAATAAATTAGTACAGTTTATTCAAGGTTATTTAAGCAAGAATCCTAAGCTTTGGGATGAGCATTTATGGTATGTACAACATGATTACAACCATGTGAAACATTCTTCTACTCAAAGATCTCCATTTGAGACTTTTTTTAGTTTTGTACCAAAGTCTCCCTTGGATTTTGTCTTTGGCAAAGACATAACAGTTGATGGACATAGCGATGTGGAAAAAGAAACCAAGTTCATTAAACAAATCCAGGAAATTCACCAGGCAGTACAGGAACAGTTTGAAAAGAGCCAATAAAATTATTAAGTGAGGCATGACAAGCATCGATTTGAGCATAGTTTTCAAGTTGGTGATCAAGTCTAGTTGTACATCAGCAAAGAACGCCTTCAAGGGCAAGGTAAAAAGTTGAAACCAATTAGATATGGTCCTTTCAATATTCTTGACAACATTGATGAGAATTATTTCCACCTAGATCTACCATCTTATATCTAGATCTATTTCATCTAAATGTTCAAAACATGCGATTTTATGAGCCTTCATTGATTGAAGATCCAGAAGAGAAAATTCACTTACCTTTCATCGAAGATTTTTCACGAGACTATCTCAACAAGTTGCAGGTGGACACAATTCTCGATGGGAGGATAAGGAATTCACGACGAGGAAATTTTGAGTATCTTCAAGTTGGGCTTAAAGGTACAAATCCAAGTAAATCATGATGGATAGAGATTTTAAAAGTGAAGGAAATATATCCTCACTTACTCGACAGCTAAAACCAACTTTTGGTGGTCCAAAAGCTTTCAGTGGGTAGGAGTGATCCAAAATGGATTTAGTTTTTCCTTCAACTAAAAATATTCAAATGCATATGAAAATAGGATCAATTTGAATTTCTCATCGATAGGATTCCAACGGTGTGAATGGCACATAAAACCGAGTTTGTATGAAGAATATGTGGCCAGTCAAAGTTTATGACAAATTAGGGAAAAATGACAAAAAATCAAAGTCAAAGTCAATGATCAAGGGTCAAATCAATAGTTAGGATGATGTCAGTAGGAGACATGTCATCTTGGGAATATGCCACATGCATAGGGTGATGTCAGCAGATTAGTGACGTGTCGAAGTTTGATTGGTTGGAACGAGCCAATCCGGGGCTAACATGTGGTAGCCTGGATTTTGCCCAATATGGCCTCATTTCCAAAATTTTGGGGATCAGGGAGGATCCAACCCCTGACCTCCCAAAATGCCAACATTTTCACTGGAGTTCACTCATCGGATGAGCCACAGTATCGATTGGTATTTAATATGAATATTTCGTATTTATTGCAATCGAATTCCCGTTGGAAAAAGGGCTGGACAATCATGGTCAACCCCATGACCATCGAAATCCTTAACAATTACCATATGGTTTAATGTCGTGCACATTTTATTTCCATATATATGTTTCCATATATATAACATAATGGACAGAGGTTTCGAACCGCTGACCCTTGAAAACCTTATATATACAACGCTTTCAACATAGTCACATAACCAACATGACATACAACAGAGCTTGGTAAACCAAGCCACCGATTTCATTTTAAATTCAGCATAGAGCCGAAATTTTCGAAACCACCAACACACAATCCAAGGAGATTTTCTGCAGGGAAATTGGTTTTTCAGAAAGGCAAAGGTGGTTTTGAATTTTTCTAGGGGGTCTAGAGGTCACAGTTGCAGAATATAGGCAAGTTTATACTCATTTTACTCGAAATTTTGAGCCCGTCGAAATGGTGAGGTCCATTTTCTCATTTGAGTTTCTGTTTTTGAGCTCATACCTGTAAAATCATTTTGAAGACAAAATAAAATGGTCAGCACTAGAAGCTGAGGACCCGGAGACGTAGCCAGGAAGTCTCGTGAACTTCGTTATTAAATTATTGTTGTGTTGATGTGTTTGAATGTTTTTTCATTTTCTTATGTTGTTTATGTCATTCACAATATTATCGATCTATTGCACTAAATAACATAATCTACTCACATAGACATCAATAATACCTTTTTAAATCAGATTACTCAATACCTCAATTTGGTTGATTCCTAGTGTGGGAATCTATATGATTTATTACCTGATGCGTCACATCCTTTGAATAAACCTTCATCATCTCAGTATTCTATTACTCCTCTGGTGGATGGCGTTATTGGGATAGTGGCTCATACTAATAGTAGCGTACCTGAGATGTCTTCAAATTCCAAATCCACTACTACCGCTGCGCCACCTAATCCTTCCCATAACCATAAGATTCCTAGTAAAACCTAAGAGGTAAATGTTGTTCAATATACCACAGCAGAAAAATCCTCAAAGTGTACGAAGAATGGTAAAGGAAATTCTAAATCATAAAACCCTAAACAGGATTCAAAGAATTCATCTTCTTGTGATTCTTCAACATGTAAGCCAAGGTATCCTTGTATAATATGTGATGGTGAGCGTTACACCAAGGATTTTCCTCGGTGTACCGAAGATGCCCTTCTTCTGAAGGGTGCACCTAGGACTCTGATAGTTTTGAAAGAACCATTCCCTTTCCAGGAGACAGAAATGGTATACCAGGCTTAATCATCCAGTATCTCTAAGGTGTTCATGGCTGGAACGCAATCCATTTCCTTCACCAGGAGAACGAAATATTATACCAATCCATCCAAGGCTCCCGTGGAACCAGAAGTTCAAGATCAGTCTTCCTCTTCCACGCCTCCTACCTCTAGTCCTCTCCATATTGAGAGACCAAGTATTGACTCCATCATCCAAAAGGTGTTCTTCAGAAATCGTCTTACAATCTGAATGCGAGAGCAGCACAACACTATAATATTGTAGAAGATCTGGCTCAAGCACCTTTGACGATGTCGGCTTTGGAGGTATTTTAGTAATGCCCATCACAACGGAAGTCACTACTCACTTCCATTGGAGGGATTGATCCTTTAGATTCTAATATGATTATTTTCGACCTCAATAATTTCGTTCCTCGCCTCCCATCATAGATAGATTTTATGATTCAAGTTACCATTATGGGAAATAATATTCATCGGATTGTCATTGATGAAGGTGCTTAGACCTACATCATGTTTTTCACATGCTTGAAACCCATCAGCTCTCCCCCATTGACTCAGTCCCCGGATACCTTATAGCTTTCGATGGTTGAGGTTCTCGGCCATATGGAATTCTCAAGGCATTTCCCATGTTGTTGGAGGGGAAAATGGTAACCATGGAAATTGAGGTGTTAGATGCCAAATTGAACTACAATATCCTTCTTTGATGTAGTTGGACAAACTGTATGGTTTGTGTAGTCTCCACCCTCTTTATCCTCCTTTGTTTCCCTCATCAAGGGAAGATAGTGATTGTGGATCAGTTAGATTTCTTCCCCTCTGATTCTTCAATAGGCAACATTCTATATGTTGGGAAGGCCGCTACTCCTTATGAGAACATTGGGTTGGGTCTATTCAAATACTTATATCTTATGGTATTTTTTCTGCTTCCGCTTATGAATTTCACCTCCCTCAATATGATTTCGTTTGCTCACGATCCATGGATTCTTCCCAATCTCAACCATATTGAAATTTTTGGTGACGTTTTGCCTCTTAGCCTAGCTGAGAAAATGTCTCAAGATATTCTCACAGCTTCTAAGGCTGCATATAGAACCAATACTCATTTGGTTTCTTCCCTAGACACTTATGTGCAGTCTTCCTAGTTTGGTTTTTGGGACTCTAATGATCGCTTGAATGAGACTTTCCCCATTGAGGAGAGTATCATGGAGGTCATGACTCTTGAAGAAACTCAATGGGATGATATAAATCATCATTCCTCATTTCTCCCATTCTTAGGTGACATCTTCGCCTGTCTAGGATCCCATGCTCCTCTGGTACCGACCGAGCTACCTCAGAATCTATCTTTGATTCATGAAGTATTGCCCAAGGGAAACATGGGAAATATCACTCTGACCATTTCATTCAACATCTCTATTATTGTCCAGAATTTTTTTTCTAAGTTTGTCGTTCTCCCCATGAGCTTAGGATTTACACTAATTATTCAAAAAGCATGACCCACCCATTCACTTTGACCCTTTTCTTACCATTTGGTCACTTGCCCCCAAGGGAATTATTTTCATGCTTCGTCACCCTTAGTCGGCCAGGGGGCATGGGCACATTATTTCTGTTGTGAATATTCTCACAAAATTAGCTAAGGTTATGGATACACATCATTTCAATGGTAGGACTATGGGTTTATTTCTGTTAATCGTGACAAAATTATGTCGTTTCAGTTCATTCTTGAGCCATATTTGAAAAAATATTACGCTTAATCTTAAGTGTGATAATTTTTACATTACTGTGTTATTCATTAGTATGCTTTGAGTTGATTTTTGGTGTTATTTTTTTCCTTGCAAACATGTTTCCCCTACTTACCCTGTGTCCCACTTGGTTTGTAGATGTCTTCACATCTCTATGTTTGTTTTTTTGATGGGGCTTGTCGTAGTAAACAGAGCCAGTCTTCCATAGCATGGGAATTATTTTCTCCTGGTGGCGAGTTGATTATCTACAAGCCATTTGTTTGGGTCGAAAAACTAACAATATTTCTGAGTATAGCATGGTGATCAAACTATTATCATATTTCATTGATCTTAGGATTAGAGGTTTGGTTGTTAAGTTGGAATCATAGCTCATTGTGTTACAATTGAAGGTGTTATTCTGTGTGCAATCCTCAAATTTTTCATATGTATTTACGTGTTAGATTATTTAAAAGGAATTTTGATTTAATCACATATCAGCACATTCCATGACATTTAAATAAATTAACAGATTCATTAGAAAACCATGTAGATATACATTGCACAATATGTAAATCAATACATATTTATGATACACAAGTAGTCATAAAAACATGCATATATATACATATATATATATATATATATATATATATATATATATATATATATATATGTATATATGTATGTATGTATGTATGTATGTATGTATGTATGTATGTATGTATGTATGTATCAGTCTATAAGTGTGTTACATCCAAAAGCTCAAAAAATATGTGTTATGTTAAAAAAATGGCTCTTCGAGCCTAGATTAGTACACAAATGTGTAAATAGGGCTATTATCCACCCACATGGTGCTCCTGGTAGCAAGTGACTACTCGAATTACTCGCTAGAGTAATCGACATAGTCTTCCCAGAACTCTGACAATGTGTCTCTGGAAGCGCAGTGGGATCTCATCAAATGTGGGATACTATGGAATGCCTCACATAAGGCTAACAAGGTTCCACTCCAACTAAGCTAATGTGCTTGCTCCCTCCTCATAAGGAGCATCCTCTACTGGACGGGCTACCCACCTTGAAGTCGGTGACATGTCGGGAGGTCTCTGAGGACCCATATCTATAAATAAATCATAATTTTACATGTAAGAACATATAACAAAAACATCTAAAGAGTAAAAAATGTTTAAATTTTTTTTTTTACCTGCATCAGTCCATTCTGTTCCTAGTGGGATTGGAAGATTCAGATCTCCTCTAAAGTCGATGCCAACATAGGCATAGTCCTCAACTATGATCAGCTGACGTTGTAGCCAACTAAATAATGTTGTGGTGAAATGCATCCATTTCTCTCCTACATGTCGGGACATTATGTCGAACCATCGCATTAGCCTCAAATCCCTTGGGTCTGGATCATGGATACTCTCTCCAAAAAGAAGGTCACAATAATTGACTTGTACCCAAATTTTTTTAGTCTCCTCGTCTTGCACTTTGTTAGCTAGCTCTTCATGTTAGCCAAAAACCCCTCACACCAGTTGAACATTGTTGGGGCCAAGAACTCCACCGTATACTAGAACTGTGATTTTGATTGCCTGCGTGCAATGCCCCGGGGATCCTACCACTACGGTGATACAATGCAATATTTTACGTAGGGGAACACTATGATAGAAGAAATTTCTGCCTTCCCACTCATCTTCGTGCCTCGAGACGAGTCTGCGGGAGAATTCTCATGCTCTCCCCCCCTCGGTGAGCTCCGAAGTGTTGGATTCTCTTCCCTCTCACCCGGATAGTTTAGAAATGAAGTAGTGTCATCACAGTCACATATAGCTCCAACTCTTGGTCCCGAAGATGAGAAAATTTCGGTCCACATCCCAGGATACTTATCGGATATTGTAGAAGCTCCGATTGAGCTCTGTGAGCTCTTAGGCTAGGTTTTTGAAAGAATTTCAACAATCCCCAATCGTGCAAAACTTTGACGCAATATTGGTCCTGCAAGGCTTGGTGGTCTTCCACCTCACGGCCTCATTGTTTCCATTCGACCGACATCTTCACTGAAAGAACTTGCAAAACATGTCGAATTGGTCTTTTAAGAGCTTTCATGGAGGAATTTTTAGAAATTAACAGTTGAGTTGGGAGATTTTATCAATTTGGGAGATTTTCTCAGTTGGAAATCTTTCAGTGGCTGTCTTTCCCGTGGCTAGCGCGTATGTCCGAAATGATTCGACGTTGGTGGTGGCGCACCATTAGTGAGCATGTTGAGATTGCAAGAAGATGATGAGCTTAGTGGAAGGGAGTCGCCTTCACTAAGTGGGCCCGCAGGGTATTTTTGGCGCAAAGTCTATTTTTAGACATATGGATCATGTTCTTTATGAGTTGCAGGATGCTATTTGTGGATGGTTGGTCAAGTCGGGAAAAATAGATGGAATTATATTTTTAGACATACTGGGCGGAATCTATTTTTATATTGCCAGTCTAAAAATAGATATGCCGAATATTATTAGCTCTTAATAATATTTGGACTCTAAACAGTATCTTATTCTCTTGGAGCACTTGATTAAGTGCCACGGATGCTTAACAGGAGCTGACAGAAGGAATTACGCTATTCCTGAGGGTTAAGTGGAGCTATTTCATGAATACTTCAGTTAGAACTCATGTGAGAGAGTTTGGTGGAGTTGATTGAGGAAGTTAACGGAGTTGTGTTCAGTTTAACTAATCTAAACATAGTTGAGCTAGTTGTATCTAGTCTAACTGATTGATACACTAGTGAGAGTGGTGTGAATTAATTATTAATTAATTCACTAATTATAAACTCATTAATCAACTAAAGAATACATCAATTAACTTCAGTGCATGGATAGTTTCAGTGGAGACCAGTGAAGAGGTAGGTGAAAGAGCAATGTGACTATCAGTTGTGACTATATTGTTGCATGATTTGAAACAACCAGTGATTGGAGATGCCAATGAGGATTTCATAGTACAACATAGGTGGTTTGAATTTATTTATGAGCCATTCTTTAGCATTGATTATGCAATAGAGGTAGGCTATCAGGTGGTAGAGATTGGAGCATGTTGTTTTGCTACATCTAGCTTGAATATTGTAGCAATTGGAGATTGTACTCAGAGCTTGTGAGGAGCTTTGTATGATGATTGTTACATGATCTCTATGACATATAATATATAGATAGTTGGGGGTTTTCAGCTTTAAGCTTTCCCATGAAATACTGTGTTCATATGTGTGATTGTTTATGGCTTTAATGTGCGCATGCAATTGATTTTTAATTCCGAAATTAATGATCAATGGTAGAAGAGATTATGTATTGTGCATGAAGTTAAAATAGTGTGTGATAAGGGGAATCTCGGTGAATTATATATCAGTTATTAAAATTTCTATAGAGCATGACCAACACGACCGCGATAGCTCAAAATCGCGTTGGTCGTAGGAGATTTTAAGTTTTTAAATCACTCCCTTAAACTCCCTAATTCTACAAACTAAATGCCATATGAATAGAATTAAAATGAAAAAGAGGTTTAGAACTCTTACCTAGCACAGAAAAATCGACGAATGGTGTCCCAGATTGGGCACACCGCTGATTTGAAATTCAGAGGGAAAATGGAAAAAATGCTCTTCTCAAAATGGAAAGGCAAAAATGATTTTTTTTTTTTTTGTCTATTTATAGATTTTTGAACAAACAAATCCAATATTTTATTATTTTTCCTCGATATCTGTGATGTTTTCTCTTTATGTGTAGTACAATACTTTCACACTACTGATGATATTTTTGTAATATTCCCAATTTTCCATCATTTAATTGGAAAATTAGAGTTCTTACTTTTTTAAATTAATTAAGTAAATAAAAGGGTGGAGGGGCCCATAAATCCCATCTATGAATAAAATTCACTTTTGTTGTGTGAAGGTGGGTTAGTTAGATAGTATATAAACATGATGGAGTAGTGGAGTAGCTTATTAATGAAGGAATAGTGAAGATCATGTATCATTAATGAGGAAGATGATGGAGATAGTGGAGGAATAAAAGTAATATCATAGAGAAATAATGTTGAAGTGGGGGAGGAAGTGGTGCATTAAATGCACACATGATGGAGAGAGTGGAGATTAAATGCAAAGATGATGGATATCATGGGGAGATAAAGTAGTCTTGATGGATGCTAGTGGCCACATTGCAGCGCAGTAATGATGTGGGCCAACTAGGGGAGTGTCACAAAGAATAAAAGGAAGGTGAGGGAAACCATAGAAAGCATCATTCTGGATTTAGATCTTACTTTTTCATTTGACATTTATTTTCATGCTTAAGGTATTTATCTAAATTTGTAGTGTTATTTAGCACACTAGTGTTCCCAAGCGATAATACCACCCATATCCATGGGGGACTTTGAGCGCCTAATCTAGAAATGTTTCTTTGATCAGCCATTCATCATCAAGCATTGGTGCCACATTCAACCCCTCTCTTCAACACATACAAATTCAGGAATTATGCATTCCTGCTTGAGGGTTTCAGAGGAGAGAGGTAGTTTCTATCATTTCAGCTAAGAAAGCTATGGATGAACCATCCTTTCACCTCGTGCTTATATCTCAGCCTTACATGAGCATAATTTTGATATTTGGCATCAGGCCATCATTCTACACCTCTATGCAGTAGTAGTTCCTCCAGGATTTGCGTAGTCCAGCAGTGTACATCCAATGGAGGAAGGAATTTCCAAGTATTTCAGCTTGGAATCCTATGACAGGTCATGCCCTCACTTTGGTGATAATTTTTCCATTAGCTGTGGGCTATATTCCATCATTAAGAGATAGGATATAGCTTCATCCCTCTTGACAGCGCAATCCTTTCCAGCAGTTTTGTATTCAACAGCTACAACTTGAGAGGAGGTAGGAGGAGCTATATCTCAAGCTTCTAACTTGGAGATAAGGAGGAGGGATCGGCTCTTCATGCATTGAGCTGATTTTATATTATTGCATCCATATTTATCTTCATTTCATGCCATATATATTCATACCCAACAGTTATGTATTGCAAGCCCTAAGAGGGTGATTTTCCAAGGTGATCCAATCTATAAATCCTTTCTGGGCTACTTTGGGTTTTCATCATAGAGGTTGAATCTGAAATCCTGGCATCATCTGAGCTCTGGAACAACCTTATATACACATCCATTTTCAACCAAAAGTTATATTTCCAACACTTGCAGCAAGGACAATGTAGTATGGCCTCCAACAGATCAACAATTACGTAGTGCCTTCATTGAGAGGACTTGAGGGTCACTCTAGCCATATCTATTGGCTTGAGTGCTACTATTTTTTAGCACTGTTGTAGTTTTATTTCACCTCCGTGCTAATAAAATGGCTTAGCTATTCTGTCTATTTTTATGGTGTATTTAGTTTATTTCCATATTTCTGTAGTTTCCAGTTATTGTGTTGTGTAATACTGACTTTTTCTATTTTTAGATATTACAGTGGTATCAGAGCATGATCTTTGGCTCATCTTGTGGGAAATACATTGCATGACATCATAAGAAGAAGTAGAAATTAGAGATCTAAAATAACGAAGGGATTAAGTTTTTCCACACTTCTCTTTAGATCTATGCAGGATCTCTTGAAGGAGGTCAAATAAATGACAAGGGAGAGACAAAAGGGAACCTCAAGAAGGTTTTAGAATGAGGAATGTCCAAGAACTTCCTATCAACAACAGAAGAAACTAGCAATGCAAAGAACTCCACAATACTCTACTATGTCCACTTTATTTGTAGAGGAAGGTGGAGGGCATGGATATGGAGGATACTTAGAGCATGATACTCTGAGTAATTATCTTGCAAAATACAAATCTCATTCTAGAGAATTCAAGGAGAATCTCACTCTCCAACAGTTTTTCCAGATTAAAGAAAACATGATACCTCGCAGTAGCAGTAGAAGGAAAGGGCATATACAGAATAGATTCCTCTTGCCTACATTTGATGGGTCATACACAAGCACAACAAAAGCTTGTATGAAGGAGTTATAT
>JAXQQM020064169.1:0-58677 GCA_034641835.2 Pinus albicaulis
AGGGGTTTTAAATACGAGTGGGGGGTGTTTGAAATGCGGGGCCCGGCGTATATTGAAGCGGAAGCACTTAATCATAAGGTAAGGCCACGGTTATATGATAGCGGAGGGTAAGGTTTAAAAGGTGGGGGGTTAAAAACATATAAGGGGTCAGGGTTTTTTAAACAAACAGGGTCTATTTAAAAGGGTGGGTCCCGAATAAATTAAATTTGTTTTTAAAACAATGTAAAAATGGGTTTTTTACATTGTTTTAATGGAAGAAAGGGAATGAATGAAGGGGAGAGGATTTTGGGATTTTAGCATAGGGAAGGATATTTTTAAGAAGGGGAAAAGGCCAGGAATGAGGGGATTAGGGGTAGAAAAGAGATTTCAGAACATGAGAGAAATATTAATAGGTAAATTGAAATATAATGGATAGGTTAAATGAAAATAATGAAGGCAGTGTGATTTCTGATAATAAATGATAGTTAGGGAATGTTATTTTCAGCAGACTGTAGAAAATCCATAGTCATCTAGTGATTATGTAGAATACAGGAGACTAACATCCTGCACCCTCACAACTGTCTCACACTGACCTGGACAAAATCGACCAACACTTAGCCAATTCTCAGCCTCTAATCAACCGGCCTTGCTTGCACAATTCATATGGAATGGAATCCCTATTCTTTAGGAATTTCAGCCTTCCAAAATGACGCAAGGATCATGGGCAATCTAATGGATGTCTGGTTGCATGCGGGCAACCTACTAATGATACAAATGATAGTTAACATCCCTTTAACCCTTGTCTCAACTGGGTCTAGGCCCAGGCGACATGCATCTGTATTAATAGTAAATCATCGATTTGCATGGAACATCACTAATTGTGAATTAAATATGATTTAACTCACTTGATCTTCACTAGTGCAACAAATAGTCACAATTAGTTCAATTGACTTTAACTCACCTAACTGAGTTAATTGATTACTCATGCATTAAAATAATTCACTAACTACAACTTGAATTCCATAAATAATAGAATCACTCTGCATGCCTCACCAACCACCCTCAATTCAAAATTCATGAGCTAATTGAGTTTATCACACTCAGATGAATTTTACAAGTGATTATGAGATAAGATTACATTTTATTGTCGAATTTAATTAAGGGAAAATTAAATTAGACACTGCACCAATTTATTAATTAAATTGGTTTTCACACTAATGTATCGCTAGGACTTTGTGGTCAGGTAGTGTGTGTGCTACAATTTCTTGTTGACTTTAAGTATAACTTTAGAATTATTAAAATTGTAATACTAACTGACGAAGATAGTTGTTGAAATTTATTAATTGTCATTTATAGCAATAATTCAGGGAGTGATCAAGATGGTCATCAAATTTGTGAAGTTCAAATGTGCGACATCGATCGACATCAACTTCAGATTCTACTCCAGCAACTATGTTGCAAAAGCACCAATCAAGACATCTTCAAGTTGACCTGTGACAGAAACAACAAAGTTTGTTATAAGACTTATGTAATCACACTTGTCCTAAGTCTTAACTGTAAAGGTCAAAATGTCAATAGTTTTCTTTTGTAAACCTTAATGGATAAACAGATCCTAAGGTAAAAGACTTAATTTAAATCCTAGGTCTAGACTTAAGTCCTAAAGTCTATGTAGAAATTTGAATAACTGATATGTTATCCACCGAGATTCTCCTGATCACACACTATTTTAGCTTCATGCATAATACAGAATCTCTTCTACCATTGATCATCACATGCGGAAATAAAATCAATTGCATGCACACATTAAAGCCATAAAAATTCACACATATGAACATAGTGTTTCATGGGAAAGCTTAAAGCTGAAAACCCCCAACAATCTGTATATTATACATGTCATGGAGATCATGTAACAATCATAGTACAAAGCTCTTTGCAAGCTCTCATGCACTACCTCCCTTGCTACACACCATCAAGCTAGATCTAGCAAAACTCATGCTCCAACCTTTAGCCACTTGATAGCCAACCTCTGTTGCATAATCAATGTTTGTAGGATGGCTCATTAAGTAACTTGAACCACACGGCTTTTCTTTGCGCAATCCTCATGGGCTCCTCCAATCCTTTGGATTTATTTGCAAATATGCAATAATATAGTCACAACTGATAGTTAACCTGCTCTTTCACCTATCTCTGCACTGGTCTCCACTGAAACTGTCCATGCACTGAAGTTAACTGATGTATTATTTAGTTGATTAATGAGTTTATAATTAGTGAATTAATTAATAATTAATTCACACCACTCTTCACTAGTGTATTAATCAGTTAGACTAAATACAACTAGTTCTACTATGTTTAGATTAGTTAAAGTGAACACAACTCCATTAACTCCTCAATCAACTCCACCAAACTCTCTCACATGAGTTCTATTTGAAGTATCCATGAAATTGTTGAAAATCATGACAAAGATGATGGAGCTTGGTGAAATGAAGTCGCCTTCACTAAGTGGGCCTTGAGGCTAATTCTGGCGCAAAATCTATTTTTAGACTATGTCTATTTTTAGACATATGGAGCATGGTTCGGGGATTCGATTTTGAGATTCTTGAAGTATATGTCATGTTGGTAAAAATAGATGAGACTCGAGTTTTGAGGTCAAAGAGGTCGAAGTCTATTTTTAGACTGCCTCTCCTTAAAACAGGGAAGTCAAATATTATTTACCCTTAATAATATTTAGACTATAAACTTCAGTTTATTCTCTTGGAGCACTTCAGTTCGAGCTACAGAAGTGGCTCATGCATCTGACAGAGGAATTACGCTATTCCCAAGGGTTTGATGGCATCATGCATGGTTTACTTCAGTTAGGACTTCAGTGGCAGAAGTTTGGTGGAGTTAATGAGACAGCTAGTGGAGTTGTGTTCTGTTTATTTTAGTTGAACTAGTTGAGATTAGTTTAACTAGCTAATCGATTAGTTATGAGTGGAGTGAATTAAATATTATTTAATTCATTAATTAGTAACTCATTATTCAACTCAAGAACACATCAGTTCACTACAGTGCATGATCAGTTCGGTGGAGACCAGTGAAAGAGGTAGATGAAAGGGTGGAGTTAGCTATCAGTTGTGACTATACTGTTGCTATTTGCAACACACAGATAGGTGGAGTAAGCCCATGAGGATTGCGCGGTTCAGGCTGGTGGTTTATCTATATAAAGAGGCCATCCCATAGCATTGAAACACACAATAGAGGCAAGGCAATTGGCGGTGAGTTTTGAACCAGTAACCTGTTCAAAACTGAGCTAGATTGTGGGTAACTTCATGAGAAAGTACTGAGTACTTGTGAGGAGTATTGTACTGAGTTTGTTACTTGATTTCTCCATTATAATATACACAATAGCTGCGGGGTTTTCAGCTATAAGCTTTTCCCATACATACTGTGTTAATGTGTATGATGATTTGATGTGTTATCGCTTGATTTTATTTCCGCATGTGTGATGATCTGAGTTGAGTTGAGTGGAAGAGATTATGTGTTGTGTATGAAGTTCAAATAGTATGTGACCGGGATAGTCTCGGTGAATAATTAATCATTATTCAGCAAATTTCTACAATAGCTCCACTTAACCCTCAGGAATAGCGTAATTCCTTCTATCATCTCTTGTGCCACATCTGTGCACTTAACTGAAGTGCTCCAAGAGAATAAGATAATGTTTATAGTCCAAATATTATTAAGAGCTAATAATATTCGACACATCTATTTTTAGACTGGCAATCTAAAAATAGATTCCACCCAATATGTCTAAAAATAGAAGTCCATCTATTTTTCCAACTTGACCAACCATCCACAAATAGCATCTTGCAACTCATAGAATATGATCGACATGTCTAAAAATAGACATAGTCTGAAAATAGACTTTGCACCAAAAATAGCCTGCAGGCCCACTTAGTGAAGGCGACTCTTTTCACTAAGCTCATCATCTTGTTGAATCTCAACACTCCCTCTCAACAAGATAGGGATTATCTTTCCCTTATCCACCTTTTCTGGTATTCGGGTATACAGTGAGCGCCTTTGTCAAGATATCAACATCCTGATCCTTCGTAGGAATGTAAGAAATTAACATGATATTCTCCTGTACACAATCTCTGATATGATGATACCGGTCCGTGAAGCCATGCCACCTCAACTCATCCTCCTGTCTGTACCATAATCCATATCTCGATGTGCCTCTGAGATATCTCAATACATGCTTGCCTGCCTTCCAAAAGAGCTTTGTAGGCTTAACCATAGCTTCTGAAAGCTGGTTAATAACATAGCATATGTCAGGTCGTGTATTGAATAGATACATAAGCGACCCACCAATTGTCGGTAAACAGTGGCATCCACTACCTCTGTCGATGTAGCATCCTCTTTCCTCCATCCACTAGGAAGAGGAGTGTCGATAGGCTTGCAGCCATGCATGTTGAACTTCTCGATGTCTCAGGGCATACTTGTCTTGAAAACAAACGGTCCATCAACTGTTGCCAAAATTGTCCTAGGAAATAATGAAGGGCCCAGTCGCTTCATCTCAAACTCTCTAGCAAGATCCTCCTTGCATGAAAGTATCAACAACTCATCACCCGTCAAAATCAGATCATCTACATACAGTACAATGATCAGCCACTTCCCCTCCACCACAATCTGGTACAGGTTAGGATTCGCCTCACTCTTGGAGAATCCAAGTCTGGTAAAATAACTGTCTATCCATGTGTACCAAGCACGAGGTGCTTGCTTCAACCCATACAGTGCTCTCTTGAGTCTGCACACATGCGACTCACTGCTGAAGATCTCTAAACCTTCGGGCTGCTCTATGTACACCTCCTCCTCAATGACTCCGTTGAGGAACGCAGTCTTCACATCCATCTGATGAATGTGCCACCCCATCTGCGCTGAGAGAGCAAGAATCGTTCGTATGGAAGAATACCTTGCGACAGGTGCAAAGGTCTCCTCATAATCGATCCCCTCAATCTGTGAAAAGCCTCAGGCAACAAATCTTGCCTTATACTTCTCCACACTCCCGTCAGCTGCCTGCTTCACTTTGTAGATCCATCTCGAACCCACCACTGATTTCCCCTCCGGTCTTGGGACAATCTCCCATGCACTGTTTCTGACAATCGAATCATACTCTTCCACCATGGTATCTACCCATGCGGGGTCCTCCACAGCTTCCTCGAAAGAGGATGGCTCTGTCACGACACATTTGCTCACAAGAGCCATGTATCCAGTGTACCGATCCGGTGACTGTCTCTGTCTGCGCTATGTTGTAGGTGGTCCTACCTTCTCATCTTGACGATCGCTCGGCTACATCCCAGTGCGCTTAAAGCCCTACGATGGTTGGCGTTGCATGAGTGGTCTCTTCCACTCCATGAACCTCCTCTTTGGTTGATCCACATCTGAGGCTCATCCTTCGGAACTAATAGCTCCTCTATGTATGCAAGTGTGGCTCCCTCTCAAGCGAACACTTCATGGCCTCCTCATGAAATTTGATATCTTGTCGCTGTGATCTTGCGACGTAAAACACGATAGTTGTAGGGTGTATTAGTGTACCCCACCAAATATCCCAACCTGCGAGTCGCTCGACTTCTTCATGACATCCTTCGTCACATGAATGTAACGGGTGAACTTAAATATCCTCAAATAGGAAATATCAGGCTTCTTACCAGAAAACGCCTCCTCGGGTGTACTCATGCCAAGTATCCTGTGAGGAAAACGGTTATGCACATATAGTGCGGTATTGCATGCCTCCGCCCACAAGTGAATGGGTAGGCCCTGATCATGCAACATCGCCCGTGCAGCACCCACGATCGTTCTGTTCTTCCGCTCAGCAACCCCATTCTGCTGTGGGTTATGGTCTTGTAAACTCTCTTCCGAATTCCTTTTGCGGCTATGAGAATTTCTTGGTCGCCATAGATAGATTCACCACCATTGTCGCTCTAAGAGCCTTCACACAACTTCCTTGGAATTCTTTCTCAACCAGTGCCTTGAACTCACAGAACTTTGAGTATGTCTCGCTCTTCTTCTGCATGAAGAATATCCATCACTTACAAGAAAAATCATCAACAAATATCACATAGTACATGTGCTTTACTATCGAAGCTACTGAGAAAGGTCCACACACGTCTGTGTGAATTCTCTTAAGGATAGTTGTGGCGCGACTATCCTTCTCGTGAAAGGTGGCTTTCACAAATTTTCCTAAGGTACATCCCTTGCACTGATATGACTGCGCAAGAGTACCCTTAGGAAGCCCAGTAAAAATCTGCTGCAGTATCTTCAAAGCTCCATGGTGAAGGTGGCCCAATCTCCGGTGCCACAACTCGCCATCATCCCGGCTCACCACTCCTTCTGCCTTGCATGCCATTGCTGCGCAGCCATCTACCTGCAATTGATACAGGTTCTTAACTCGAACCCCTATCTTCCGGGTTTCTCCAGTTGTCTTACTGCGCAGGAAAGCCTTTCCCTCACTGAAGACAACATCATATCCCTTGTCTTCTAACATCGCCACAGAGATAAGATTCTTCTTCAATCCTGGAACATGCATCACTTCCTTCAATACGAAGGGTTTACCGGACTCCTCTCAAAGAAAATAGATGTAGATACCAGTCGCACTATATCTGTCATCGTCGCCGATGTGCACTCCAAGATCTTTCTCATCCGGAAACGGTAAACAAATCTCGATTGTCATGTGAAAAGATACTGCTCGTCAAGAAACCACATTGAACCCATCACACTTGAGACCAAGCATGCGATCAGCGAAAAATCTAGCTCAAACTGCGAGGCTAAGGCCTCTCCAGCTGCAGATCCAGCGGCCTGCTTTTTTTTCTTGTTCTGTGGACAATTAGTGGCGTAATGTTTGTGTTAGTGACAGTGAAAGCACTTCACCTTGGACATGTCCTGCTTCTTGCCTTTCGCACCGGATTGAGAAACATTCTTCTTTCTCTTCCCCTTCCTTTCTTTGACAACCAAAGCGCAATTTTCTTCATCTAAGTTCTTTGATGAAGATCTGTCCCTGGTACTTCGCCTTATCTCCTCTTGCACAAGATCCGACCAAAGTTGCTCCCATCCTGGCAATTTCTCCCAACCATTGACAGAGTCCTGATAGGAATGCAAACTCTTCGGAAGCCCACGGAGAGCCAAGCTCACCAATTCCTCATCATCAACAGTCACCCCCACACTTCCCAGCTCATCCCTGCATTGGATGAACTTCGTGAGGTACTTGGGTATAATTTTACCTTTCTCCATCTTTATGTTTCTGAGTCTATCCTTGAGCGCCAACTTCCTATGGTCGCTCTTTCTTTGGAATAAATATTTCAAGGCTTTCCAAATCAATAATGGAGAAGCCTTACCATGAAGGTTGGACACTATGTGATCCTTCACACCCTCCAACATAATCCTTCGACACTTTTTTATCTTCTTTTTCCATGCGTCAAGTACGGCAACATCACTAGAAGTAGGTTGTGGGACTTCAACATTTATGAACTCCTTCAACCCATTGTCATCTAGCACCGCCTCCATCCTGTCATTCCATGAAATATAACTTGAGCTGCCCTCAAGGGAATACTCCAATCACAATCCATTGAAAGACATTTCAACTTCGATACCAAGAAAACACTGCTGCAAATTCGAATTCCACCAGCACAAAACTCATGCATGATGTTTTTGAAATTGCTCAATGATCAATATAAACTCACGATACATGTAGAAATTTGAATAAGCGATATATTATTCCATGAGATTCTTTTAATCACACACTATTTTAGGTTCGTGCATCTGAGAATCTCTTCTACCATTGATCATTACATGTGGAAATAAAATCAATTTCATGCACACATTAAAACCATAAACAATCACACATATGAACACAGAATTTCATGGAAAAGATTAAAGCTAAAAACCCCCAAATATCTGTATATTATATGTCATAGAGATCATGTAACAATCATTGTACAAAGCTCCTCACAAGCTCTCAGCACAACCTCCAATTGCTACACACTAATCAAGCTAGATCTAGCAAAACACATGCTCCAATCTCTGCCACCTGATAGCCAGCCTCTATTGTGTAATCAATGTTGTAGGATGGCTCATTAAATAACTTGAACCACCTGGCTTGTACTGCGCAATCCTCATGGGCTTCTCCAATCACTGGTTGTTGCAAATATGCAATAGTATAGTCACAACTGATAGTTAACCTGCTCTTTCACCTATCTCTGCACTGGTCTCCACTGAAACTGTCCATGCACTGAAGTTAACTGATTTATTCTTTAGTTGATTAATGAGTTTATAATTAGTGAATTAATTAATAATTAATTCACACCACTCTCACTAATTGTATCAATTAGTTAAACTAGATACAAATAGCTCAATTATGTTTAGATTAGTTAAACTGAACACAACTCCATTAACTCCCTCAATCAACTCCACCAAACTCTGTCACATGAGTTCTAATTGAAGTATCCATGCAATAGCTCCACTTAACCCTCAGGAATAGCGTAATTCCTTCTGTCAGCTCCTGTGCCACATCTGTGCACTTAACTAAAGTGCTCCAAGAGAATAAGATAATGTTTATAGTCCAAATATTATTAAGAGCTAATAATATTGACATATCTATTTTTAGACTGGCAATCTAAAAATAGATTCCGCCCAATATGTCTAAAAATAGAAGTCCATCTATTTTTCCAACTTGACCAACCATCCACATATAGCATCCTGCAACTCATAGAATATGATCGACATGTCTAAAAAAAATAGACTTTAGCATCAAAAATCCAAAAATAGCCTGCCAGGCCCACTTAGAGGTGACTTCTTTCACTAAGCTCATCATCTTGTTGCAATCTCTACGAGTCTAAGGTGTCAAATGAAAATACCTAGACTTAAACTAAATGATAGCACAAAGATCCATAAACCTATGTCAAGGTTTGGAGGTTGGTTTTAATACCATATTGTAAAAGGACTATGTCAAAGTCTAGCAGAAAACCTAAGCACCAAGTCCATGGTGTAAAATCTTTGTTAAAAGGTTCAAGTCCTATTCCTAAGTTTCATAAACTTATGGACTTAAAGCGCAATTTTTATGCCATAAACCTTTGTAAAGGTTCAGATGATGGGTAGGAAACCCATAGTATAAAGTTCGAAAGTTTGGGTCAAAACCTTTATAGCGCAAAGTATTAAAGTTTGGGTCAAAACTTTATAACATAAGTATTAATTTTTTCGGTTTTAAAACCTTTATAGCGCAAAGTATTAAAGTTTGGGTCAAAACTTTATAGCGCAAAGAAAGTATTAAGGTCGGGTTTTCATAAACCTTAAATGTAAGGTTCGATGTAATAAACCTATGGCAAGGCGCAAAGGGGTCGGATGTCGGGTTTTAAACATATACGAATGATTCGAATATGTTTTATTTAAACCATGTAAATAAACTCCCACAGAGTTAAAGTTCTGACCGCGTCGGAAGTCGGAGTCTTGTGACCAGAATGGTGAAGACTACAGCGGAAAGTTGTAAACCGTGTCAGAGATATGTTATGTGACAGGTGTTAAATAACTACAGCAGTTTAATTCTGACCGCATCGGGGAAATGTTACAACATGTGACAGTTGTAAACCGCGGTGGGAATGTTGGTGGACAACTGTTACAACGCAGAACCATCGGGCGGATAAACCACAGGTGGCCAGTTCACATGCACGGTCAACCTTCTCACTTTGTATAACCTTCTCACTTTGTATTTGTTGTGATCCCTGTGACGATAGAATATATCATAATGTTTAATTATGGGTTTTTGCATTTATTTCAGCGCTGTATGGTAATGCAACTAATCCCTAGGAATTGAATGTGATGATGGGATTCAAATCATATCATAAAATCATCTCCAACATAATTGCTAATTACGGCAAATAGAGATTCGAAGCGACTTTGTAGAAGCCTTGAATGTGTGAACTCTTAATATATAAAGGAAAGTGAGTTTCTTTGTAAAGGAGTGTTGAGAGAGGTTGAAGGGTGATCTCAGAAAGAGGAGAGACCTCAGAAGGAAGAAAGAGTTTATTCAACTTCAAGATGAAGTAAACTCTCTTAAATTGTATATCACATAATGTGGTAGTGAGTTTTGGTTATTGCAGGTTTATATGAAGGAGGAAAAGCTCATCATACTTGCATAAGTTTCAGCATCAAAGTACGTTGATGTTCGACGAGATCTACTTTGATTGTGCCAAACTCAGTTCAGCTACCTTGAAGTCAAAGAAGGAGAGACCTCATGAAAGGAGGTTAAGGAGAGTTTTCCCTACTTCAAGAAGAAGAAGGCACTCTTAAGAAGGCAAAAGATATAATTGGTGGAGAGTTTCTCATTGCAGGTTTATTGAAGGAGCAAAGGCCATCCTACTTGCATAAAATCAGTATCGAAGTACGTTGATGATTGACGAGATCAACTTCGACTTTCTAAAACTCTTTCAGCCACCATCCAGTCAAAGGTCCATAAAGCTTCAGTTCCTCAGTTTTGTTTAGTGTGCGAATCATCCATGTCTTTTCTTAAGTGTTGAAAGAAAAGAGTTGTATCAGTTAGCCTATTCAAGGAATGGTCCATATCTGCAACATCAGTAGTGTAAATGATGATTCATTGTAGCATATTTCTCTTGGCTTGAAGAATACAACGGACGCACAATTCTGAGGCGGACCCGGAGACGTAGTCCAGGAGGGACGAACTCCGTCACAAACTTCTTTGTCTTATGGTATTGCTTATGTGACTGATGTGAAATTGTTCAATCTAAACATACATAGATTATTTCATGTCTAAACAGTTAATGCATACAATAACTGTTCAGTAATACTGCCATTCACATTTTGTACAAGGACTAGGAAAGATCTTGGTAAATTCTGCATTTTAATAACCTGAGTGTTAATCTCTATAAAGTTCTATAGACGAGTACGCCAGGGGGCACAGTGAGAAAATGCGGCAAGATGATCGACTTGGTAAAATAGAAATGCCCGACACTAAGTGGGCACATGACAATTAAGCGCAAAATCTATTTTTAGACATATCGAGCATGGTCCAGGGGTTGCAGTATGTTATTCTTGGAGTATTGGTCATGTTGGTAAAAATAGATGGACCTCTATTTTTTGACCTATAGGTCGATAGGTCAAAGTCTATTTTTAGACTGCCTATCCTAAAAATAGGGAAGTCAAATATTATTTACCCTTAATAATATTTGGACTCTAAACAACAGTTTACTCTCTTGGAGCACTTCAATTCGAGCCTTGGAAGTGGCTCATGCATCTGACAGAGGAATTATGCTATTCCCAAGGGTTTGATGGCATCATGCATGGTTGACTTCAGTTAGGACTTCAGTGGCAGAAGTTTGGTGGAGTTAATGAGACAGCTAGTGGAGTTGTGTTCTGTTTATTTTAGTTGAGCTGGTTGAGATTAGTTTAACTAGCTAATCAATTAGTTATGAGTGGAGTGAATTAAATATTATTTAATTCATTAATTAGTAACTCATTATTCAACTCAAGAACACATCAGTTCACTACAGTGCATGATCAGTTCAGTGGAGACCGGTGAAAGAGGTAGATGAAAGGGTGGAGTTAGCTATCAGTGGCGACATCAGTTGTGCATGAGATTTGCACCACACTTGGAGGAATTGCCCATGATGATTGCGCTGTCAAGCCAAGGAGATTCGAACCTTGGATCTATATATAGACAGGCCTGGATTGCGCAATAGATGCAAGGCAATTGGCGGTGATTTTTGAACCAGTAACCTGTTCAAAACTGAGCTAGATTGTGTGTAACTTTATGAGATAGTACTGAATACTTGTGAGGAGTATTGTACTGATTTTGTTACATGATTTCTCCATTATAATATACACAATAGCTGCGGGGTTTTCAGCTATAAGCTTTCCCCATACATACTGTGTTAATGTGTATGATGATTTGATGTGTTATCGCTTGTTTTATTTCCGCATGTTTGATGATCGAGTGGAAGAGATTATGTGTTGCATATAAATTCGAATTGTATGTGATCAGGATAGTCTCGGTGGATAATTAATCATTATTCAGCAAATTTCTACATGGTATCGGAGCTATTGAAGCAGAGATTGATCATCACGGTGATTACAAACTTATTTCGGTAGACAGAGTCTGCATGCGGGCCAGGTAGCCTCCGGATTCATCTTTCTTCGGAAAGTGAAAGGTCTGGTAAATGCCCCTTGCAGTCAATCTCTGTGCTAGAAATAATTTGTTCTCACAGATCTAGAGCAGCTGAGCTTTGAGGTGGAATTCAAAATTTTGCAGCAGTTTTGTTTTCTTGGTGCCAGTGTTGAAAATGTCTTTCAACGGTTTGCAACTCGAATATGCTCTTGAAGGCAGTTCGAATTATGTTGCATGGAAGGATCGCATGGAAGCAGTATTAGAAGATAATGGTCTGAAGGAGTTCGTAGATACGGATGTCCAAAAGCCCACTGATGCAGCTGAAGTCGATGCATGGCAAAAGAAGATGGCAAAGTGTCGAAGGATCCTGTTGGAGGGCGTCAAGGATCATATTGTATCCAGCCTGCATGGAAAGGCTACTCCATATTTAATGTGGAAAGCTTTGACGGATCTATTCCAGAGTAAGAGTGACCAAAGGAAGCTGGCACTCAAAGATAAGCTCAGGAACATCAAGATGGAGAAGGGCGACGATATCGCAAAATACCTCACGAAGTTCACTCAATGCAGAGATGAGCTGGGAAGTGTGGGGGTTACTGTCGATGAAGAGGACATGGTCAACCTAGCTCTCCTTGGTCTTCTGAAGGCTTGGCACTCATATCAAGATAGTGTCAATGGTCGGGAGAAGCTGCCGGGATGGGAGCGCCTTTGGGCGGATCTCATGCAGGAGGAGATAAGGAGGACTACTCGAGATTGATCTTCATCAAAGGGAGTTGATGAAGAAAAATGCGCTTTGGTGGCCAAAGAAAAGAAAGGGAAGGGTAAGAAAACCTCTCATTCTGGTGCAAAGGGCAAGAAGCAGGATATGGCGAAAGTGAAGTGTTTTCACTGCCATGATCATGGACATTATGCTACCAATTGTCCAAAGAAGAAGAAGAACAAGCAAGCGGGAAGATATGCAGATGGAGAAGCTTTGGCTTCACAGTTCGAGCTTGAATTTTCACTGATCGCATGCTTGGTTTCAAGTGTGTTGGGATCGGTGTGGTTCTTGGACAGCGGTGCGTCATTTCATATGACGGGAGATCGGGAGTTGTTCTCAAATCTGGAGGACAAAGATTTGGGTGTGCACATCGAGATGGGCGATGATGGTAGATACAGTGCGACTGGTATCGGTACCATATCCTTTCAGAGGGAGTCTGGTAAACCCTTTGTACTAAAGGATGTCATGCATGTACCTGGATTGAAGAAGAACTTGATCTCTGTGGCAATGTTGGAGGATAAGGGGTATGATGTGGTCTTCAGCGAAGGAAAAGCCTTCCTGCGCAGTAAGACTACTGGAGAGACCCGGAAGATAGGGGTTCGAACCAAGAACCTTTATCGGTTGCAGGTAGATGGCTGCGCAGCTATGGCATGCAAGGCGGGAGAAGTGGTGAGCCGGGATGATGAGGGCGAACTGTGGCACAGGAGATTGGGCCACCTTCACCATGGAGCTTTGAAGATCCTGCAGCAGATTTCTACTGGGCTTCCTAAGGGCACTCTTACGCAGTCAGATCAGTGCAAGGGGTGTACTTTAGGGAAGTATGTGAAAGCCACCTTTCACGAGAAGGATAGTTGCGCCACGACGATCCTTGAGAGAGTTCACACAGACGTGTGTGGTCCTTTCTCGGTTGCTTCGACAGCAAAGCACAAGTATTATGTGATCTTTGTTGATGATTTCTCTCGAAAGTGCTGGATCTTCTTCATGTCGAAGAAGAGCGATACATTCGCGAAGTTCTGTGAGTTTAAAGCACTGGTCGAGAAGGAGTCGGGGAAGAAGGTGATTGCTCTAAGGAGTGATAACGGTGGTGAATTCATCTCGGATGAATTCAAGGAGTTCTGCAGCACAGAAGGGATTCGGAGAGAGCTCATCGCACCCCATAACCCACAGCAGAACGGGGTGGCTGAGCGGAAGAACAGAACGATCGTGGGTGCTGCACGGGCGATGTTGCATGATCGGGGCCTACCCCTTCACTTGTGGGCTGAGGCATGCAATACAGCAGTGTATGTGCAGAACCGTTGTCCTCACAAGGTTCTTGGCATGAGTACACCGGAGGAGGCTTATTCTGGCAAGAGGCCTGATATTTCCCATTTGCAGATTTTTGGTTCTCTTGTCTACATGCATGTGACGAAGGATGCGAGAAGGAAGTTGGATACAAACTGCTGAGGTTGGAATATTTGCGGGGTACACTGATACACCTCACAACTATCGGGTGTATTTGTCAGACAGTCGAAAGACTGTTGTGCGACGGGATATAAAATTTCAGGAGGAGAAAGCCATGCAGTGTTCGCTTGAGAGGGAGCTACACTTGCATGCAGATGAGAGCTGTTAGTTCCTAAGGAGGAGCTTCCGGGATGTGGATCGGCCACAAGATGAGGGTCGGGGAGGTGGAAGAAACCACCCATGCGGCGCCAACCATCGGAGGGGCGCATGCGCACTCACAGGGGCGGCTTGTCTTGGAATGCGAAGAAGTTGTAGGACCACCTACGGCGCAAGCGTGGAGCAGAGACGATCCATAGGATCGGCCCACTAGATACATAGCTCTTTGTGAGTCGATGTGTTGTGTCGATGTCTCTTTGAGGAAGCTGTGGAGGAACCCGCATGGGTTGATGCCATGATCGAAGAATATGATTCGATCATCAGGAACAGTGCATGGGAGATTGTCCCAAGACCGGTTGGGAAATCATTGGTGGGTTCGCGATGGATCTACAAGGTGAAGCAGGCAGCTGACGGGAGTGTGGAGAAGTACAAGGCGAGATTTGTCGCCCGTGGCTTCTCACAGATCGAGGGGATTGACTATGAGGAGACTTTTGCACCTGTCGCAAGGTACTCTTCCATACGGACGATCCTTGCTCTCTCAGCGCGGATGGGGTGGCACATTCATCAGATGGATGTGAAGACTGCGTTCCTCAATGGAGTTATTGAGGAGGAGGTGTACATAGAGCAGCCTGAAGGTTTTGAGATCTTCAGCAGTGAGTCGCATGTGTGCCGACTCAAGAGAGCACTGTACGAGCTGAAGCAAGCACCTCGTGCTTGGTACACTCGGATAGACATCTACTTCACCGGGCTTGGATTCTCCAAGAGTGAGGCGGATCCTAACATGTACCAGATTGTGGTGGAGGGGAAGCTGTTGATCATCGTACTGTATGTAGATGATCTGATTTTGACTGGCGATGAGCAGTTGATACTTTCATGCAAGGAGGATCTTGCACGAAAGTTTGAGATGAAGGACTTGGGCATCCTTCATTATTTCCTGGGATTGGATATTTGGCAGCGCAGCGGAGGACTGTTTGTTTCTCAGGGCAAGTATGCCCGGGAGATTCTGGAGAGGTTCAACATGCAAGGCTGCAAGCCTGTTGACACTCCTCTTCCCGGTGGTTGGAGGAAGGAGGATGCTACTTCAGCGGAGGTAGTGGATGCCACTGTCTATCGACAGTTGGTGGGGTCGCTTATGTATCTGGTCAATACATGACCCGATATATGCTATGCAGTTAACCGGCTTTCGCAAGCTATGGTTAAGCCTACCAAGCTCTTTTGGAAGGCAGGCAAGCATGTATTGCGCTATATCAGAGGCACATCGGGATATGGTCTATGGTACAGACAGGAGGATGGAGCGAAGCTTTCTGGCTTCACTGATGCAGATTGGGCGGGGAGTCCAACGGACCGGAAGAGCACTTCTGGAGGAGTTTTCAGCATTGGGTCGACAGCAGTTTCCTGGTACAGCAGGAAGCAGAGATCCGTGGCACTCAGTTCAGCAGAGGCCGAGTACATGGCAGCAAGCTTGGCTGCATGTGAGGCTATTTGGATGAGAAAGATCCTCGCAGGTTTGTTCAGGTTGCATTTGGAGCCTACGGTGATCTACTGTGATAACCAGAGCTGCATCAAGCTCTCGGCTAATCCAGTTTTTCATGATAGGTCCAAACATATCGACATCAGGTACCATCACATCAGAGATTGTGTTCAACGGAGAATCATGATGCTTTCATATGTTCCCACGGAGGATCAGGATGCCGACATCCTGACGAAGGCGCTCACCAGGAGCAAGTTCGAATTCCACAGAGGCAGGATAGGGGTTGAAGATAATCCATATCTTGCTGAGAGGGAGTGTTGAGAATGCAGCAAGATGATGGAGCTTAGTGAAATGAAGTCGCCTTCACTAAGTGGGCCCGCAGGCAAATTCTGGCACAAAATCTATTTTTAGACTATGTCTATTTTTAGACATATGGAGCATGGTCTGGGGATTGCAGTATGTTATTCTTGGAGCATTGGTCATGTTGGTAAAAATAGATGGGACTCTATTTTTTGGACCTATAGGTCAAAGTCTATTTTTAGACTGCCTCTCCTTAAAATAGGGAAGTCAAATATTATTTACCCTTAATAATATTTGGACTCTAAACAGCAGTTTACTCTCTTGGAGCACTTCAGTTCGAGCTACAGAAGTGGCTCATGCATCTGACAGAGGAATTACGCTATTCCCAAGGGTTTGATAGCATCATGCATGGTTGACTTCAGTTGGACTTCAGTGGCAGAAGTTTGGAGGAGTTAATGAGACAGATAGTGGAGTTGTGTTCTGTTTATTTTAGTTGAACTAGTTGAGATTAGTTTAACTAGCTAATCAATTAGTTATGAGTGGAGTGAATTAAATATTATTTAATTCATTAATTAGTAACTCATTATTCGACTCAAGAACACATCAGTTCACTACAGTGCATGATCAGTTCAGTGGAGACCAGTGAAAGAGGTAGATGAAAGGGTGGAGTTAGCTATCAGTGGCGACATCAGTTGTGCATGAGATTTGCACCACACTTGGAGGAATTGCCCATGATGATTGCGCTGTCAAGCCAAGGAGATTCGAACCTTGGATCTCTATATAGACAGACCATGATTGCGCAATAGAGGCAAGGCAATTAGTGGTGAGTTTTGAACCAGTAACCTGTTCAAAACCAAGCTAGTTTGTGTGTAACTTTATGAGAAAGTACTGAGTACTTGTGAGGAGTATTGTACTGAGTTTGTTACATGATTTCTCCATTATAGTATACACAATAGCTGCGGGGTTTTCAGCTATAAGCTTTCCCCATACATACTGTGTTAATGTGTATGATGATTTGATGTGTTATCGCTTGATTTTATTTCCGCATGTTTGATGATCTGAGTGGAAGAGATTATGTGTTGCATATAAATTCGAATTGTATGTGATCGGGATAGTCTCGGTGGATAATTAATCATTATTCAGAAAATTTCTACGGGGCCGAGGAGTAGCCTTTGGATCTCATCCTCTCTTTAAGGTGACATATCCGGTAAATGCCCCTACGGTCAATCTGCGAAATAGAGCTAAGTAATTGGTCATTTTCAGATCACTTTCAACATTCCCTCTTAGCAAGAAAGGGATTATCTTCCACATTAATGTTTTCTCTATGGTATTCGAATTTTCACTTGGCGAGTGCCTTCGTTAGAATATCTGCATCCTGATCCTCTATGGGAATGTACTGAAGTAACATAATGCGCCTCTAAACACAATCTCTGAGATGGTGGTACCAGATGTATGTGTGCTTGGACCTATCATGGAATACTAGATTAACCGAAAGTTTAATGCAACTCTGGTTATCACAATGTATCACCGTCGGATCCATCTGAGAACCAAAGAAACCAAATAGGATATTTCTCATCTAGATGACCTCACATGTAGCTTGACTTACTACCATGTACTCCTCGAGTACGAGCCAGTGCCATGATTGTCGCTTCTGTTATGCAAGCTGTTTCGATCTATCTTTGAAGATCCCTACGATGTGCTCTTTATGTACGATGGATTTCTGCCCAATCTGCATATGTGAAGCACTTGAAGCTTAAGTCCCTCTATCCATATACCATAATCCATACTACGTAGTGCCCACACAGAGATATCTCAAGACATGTTTCCCCACCTTCCAGAAGCTTGGCCGGCTTAACATAGCTTGACTCGGCTGGTTAAATATGTAGAAAATGTTGGTTGGTGTTCACCAAGTACATCAATGAACCCACTAGCGCACGTAGGCATTGGCGTCACTACTTCTCCACCGAAGTAGCATCCTCTTTCCTCCAATTTCCTGGAAGAGGAGTATCCATGGGTTTACAGCTCTCCATGTGAAACTTACCCAGAATATCTTTGGCATACTTTCCTTGAGAAACAAATAGCTCACCATCCCACTGCCATATTTCCAAACCAAGGAAATAGTGAAGGAGTCCTATGTCCTTCATTTCGAACTCCCTTACAAGATCCTCCTTGAAAGAATTTATCAGCTACTCATCACCTGTCAAAATTACATCATAAACATAAAGTACGATAATCAAGATCTTACCATCAACCACAATCTGGTACAGGTTTGCATCTGCTTCACTTTTGGTGAAGCCCAACCTAGTGAAATAACTGTCAATCTGAGTGTACCAAGCACGAGGTGCTTTCTTCAGCCCATACAATGCTCTCTTGAGTCGGCACACATGCGACTCACTGTCAAAGATCTAAAAACCTTCTGCCTGCTCTATGTACACTTCCTCCTCAATAACTCGATTGAGAAACATAGTTTTCACATCCATCTGATGAATGCCACCCCACCTACACTAAGAGTGCAAGGATAGATCTAATCGATGAGTATCTCACAACCGGTGAAAAAGTCTCCTCATAGTCAATCCCCTCAACTTGTGAGAATCCCCGGGCTACAAATCTGGCCTTGTACTTCTCCACACTGCCATCTATTGCTTGCTTCACCTTATAGATCCATCTAGATCCAACCACTGATTTTTCGACCGGTCTTGGGACAACTTCCCATGCACTGTTCTTGACATTGGATTCATACTACTCTACCATAGCGTCGACCCAAATTGGTTGCTGCACTGCTTCCTCAATGGAAAATGGTTTTGTCACAATACACTTACTCATAGGAGCCATGTATCCAGTAAACTTGTTTGGAGACTGTCTCTGTCTGTGCAGTGAAGTAGGTGCTCGTACATGCTCTATTGCATCAAGTCTCAATCTATCAGCTTTCGTGGTGCGCCTTCTACCATTTCTGGTGGATGATTCTCCATGAGTGTTTTCTGCCACTCCATCATCCTTCGCATGTGGTTGCTCCACATCTTGAGGTTCATTCTTTGGAACTAAGAGCTCCTCATCTACATGCAAATCCATTTCCCTCTCAAGGGACAATCGCATGGCTTTCTCCTCATCAAATTTTATATCTTGTCTCATAATAGTCATCCCGTTGTTTGGAAAATACACCCAATAGTTGTGGGGAGTATCAATGTACCCCACAAATATCCCAATCTCAATTATCGGTTCGAGCTTCTTCTTGACGCCTTTGGTCACATGCACATAAATAGATGAGCCAAAAATTTTAAAATATGAAACATCAGGTTTCTTACCAAAAAAATCCTCCTCTGGTGTACTCATGCCAAGTATCTGATGAGGACTATGATTTTTCACAAATACTGTTGTGTTGCATGCCTCCTCCCACAAATGCAACGGTAGGCCCTAATCATGCAACATCGCTCGTGCTACACCCACAATTGTTCTATTCTTTCTTTTTGCGACCCCATTCTGTTGTGGGTTATGAGGCGCAATCAACTCTCTCCGAATTCCTTCTTTGCTACAGAAGTTCTTGAATTCATTGGAGATGTACTCACCACCATTGTCGCTCCTAAGAGACTTCACATGCTTCCCCATATCTTTCTCCTCCAGTGCTTTGAACTCAAGAAATTTTGAGAACGTCTTATCTTTCTTCTGCATGAAGTAGATCCAACACTTTCTAGAAAAATCATCAACAAATATCACATAGTACTTGTGCTTTGTTGTCAAACAATAAAGAATGGTCCACACACGTCACAGTGAACTCTCTCAAAGGATCTCCAAAGCTCGGTTCTCCTTCTCGGTGAAAAGTGGCCTTTGCATACATCCCCATAGTACATCCCTTGCATGTGTCTAACTGTGCAAGAGTACCCTTGGGAAGACCTGTAGAAATCTACTGCATGACCTTCAAGGCTCCGTGGTGTAGATGGCCCAATCTCCTGTGCCATAACTCACCCTCATCTTGGTTCACCACTTTGTCCGCCTTACCCATCAATGTTGTGCAACCATATACATCAAGTTTATAGAGATTATTCACACAAATCTCAATCTTCTTGGCTTTTCCTGTGGCTTTGTGTGAAAGGAAATATTTCCCTTCACTAAAAACCACATCATAGCCTCTATCCTCCAACATTGTGACTGAAACTAAATTTTTCTTCAAGCCTGGTACATGCATTACATCTTTTAATAAGAAGGGTTTAACTAACTATCTTTGGAAGGTAACTGTACCAGTCTTGGTAGCACTGTACCACTCGTCATCACCCATTTTGATATGCATATGGAGGTCCTTCTCCTCCAAGCTACTGAAAAGTTATTTGTTTCCCGTCATGTGAAAGGATGCACCACTATCCAAGTACCACACTGATCCCATTACACTTGACACCATGCATGCAATGAGTGATAAGTAAAGCTCAAATTGCGAGGCTAAAGCCTCATGAGCTGCAGATCCTAAAGCCTTCTTGTTATTCTTATTTTGTGGGCAATTA
This sequence comes from Pinus albicaulis, assembly GCA_034641835.2. Lineage (NCBI taxonomy): Eukaryota > Viridiplantae > Streptophyta > Pinopsida > Pinales > Pinaceae > Pinus > Pinus albicaulis. The sequence continues at coordinate 20,739 of JAXQQM020064169.1, forward strand.
GTGGCATAATGTCCATGACCATGACAGGGAAAACACTTCACTCTGGACATGTCACGCTTCTTGCCATCTTTGCCGGACTCAGATTTGGAATGTAATTTCTTTCCTTTCCCCTTCTTCGCCTTGGTAGCCAAATCAAAATCTTCATCATCATCATTCTTAGATGAAGATCCATCCCTGGTATTCCACATGAATTCTTCTTGCACCAAATTCGACCAAAGTCATTCCCAATCTGGCAGCTTCTCCCTCCCATTGACAGAGTCCTGATAACTATGCCAACTCTTGGGAAGTCCTAGAAGAGTTAGGCTCACCAAGTCATCATCCATGACAATATTTCTGATGCTCCCAATCTCATCCTGACATTGAACAAAATTTGTTAAATATTTCGGAATGGTGTTGCCTTTCTCCATTTTGATTTTCCTGAGCATGTCCTTTAGTGCCAATTTTCTATGATCACTGCTGCTCTGAAACAGATCTATCAAATATTTCCAAATTTCATATGGTGTCGCTTTTCCATGGAGAATTGAGACAATGTGGTCTCGTACTCCCTCCAGTAAGATCCTTCTGCAGCCTTATTTTGCCAAGCATCAAGGTTTGTGGAATCTACTGCAGTAGGTTTTGGAATGTCATTGTTGATGAATTATTTCAACCAATTTTCCTCCAGTACTGCCTCCATCCTGTCTTTCCACACAATATAATTGGAACTTCCCTCAAGTGCATACTCCAATCTCAAGCCATTGAAAGCCATTTTGATCCTGATCTGCCTGTCGCACCAAGAATACTTTTGCAAATTCGAACTCTATTCAGTCACAAACTCAACTTCTCCTCCACTATAGTGATTTATTGTGCTGTGATAGCATGTAGAAATTATACAAACATATGTATACCAATGGATTCAATCTGATCATGTAGTATGCTAAAGAAATATATTGAATCCTTTTACAAATCAATTGCGGAAAATAAACAGGATCGCCCCGATCTGTTAGTAAAGAAATAATCGAATCAAACCACAACACGGAATGTTTTCCCGATGGAAAGCTTGTTCAAAACCCCCGTTTTACAAGCCCTATATTCACCATGGAATCATGAAACAATTACAATGCACTCTTATCCTGGTCTCATGCCTCTCCCTGGACTGTCTCACATTGACACGGACAAAATAGACCAACACTTAGCCAATTCTCGGCCTCTAATTATTTTGTCTTTCTTGCATAATTCATGTGGAATGCAATTGTTTAGTCGATTTAGTGTCATAAATTGCTAACATACGATGCTCATTGAGGCTAGTAAAGCGGTGAAATGTGATGCACTATATACATGCCTAAGTATCCATTTTCTTACTTCGTTGTTTTTAGTGTTTTATTGATGTTTTGGGGTTTTTATGTTTGATGCGTAGTATGCTACTCTATGCTAAAAACATGAAGTTAGATCTATGTCAAAAGGGGAAAATGAAATGTTAATAAATGAATTAAAACAGAATTTATTTGCAAGTTCTGTTCCTAATTAGAAAATGATGAAAACAGAGAGTCCTAATCCATGGATATTACAGCTTCTAAATGAACATTCATGAAATGAAAAGTAATTCAAAACACTATAACTTAATCTGATTCATTTAGTTAGAGATTTTTTGGAAGAGCTTGTGAAAAATATTAATTCTAATGCAATGAATATTTCCTAAAACATAACAGGAAATGCTGAAACAACTTATAACATTACAACTAAATCTCGTTTATGAGTTAGAGGTTTATTGGAAGAGCTTTTTGAAAGAGATTAATCATAATGTGATAAGGATCTTCTATGAAGCAAAACAATCAATAACTCAAAATATTACAACTTAGTCTCATTCATGAATTAGAGGTTTATTGGAAAAGCTTTTGAAAGAGACTAACTGCAGTATAATGAGGATCTTCTTTTTAACTAAATAACAGAAAATGAAATGCTAATAACTCAAAATATCACAATTGAATCCCATTCATTTAATAGAGATGTATTGGAAGAGCATGAGAAAGAGACTAACTGCAATATCATGAGGATCCTTTATCTAAGCAAATGACATGAAAAATAATGCTAAAAGCTATGATTTCAGAAAGCAATCTAAGTAAGGAAATATGAAAAAACAGAATTGAAAATGACTTATCTAGAAAACATGCAAAACCTCCTCGAATAGCAGGGGCCCTCTGCTACCAATTTGGTGTAATCCTTAACTCCTTGAAGATGTGATCAAAACAACATCAAAGAACTAAACTTCTTTATTGATAAACTCACAAATCTACATCCCATTCCATCTTAAGCTTTGTTACAAAACACTCTCTAATCCTTTCTCTTTTTCTCCTATTTCTTCACTACCCATGATAGGAGAAAGCTTCTCCTATTTATACAAAATATGAGAAGTTATCTCATTAATGGGATTCCATGAATCTCTCCCTCCATCTCTAGAGTTACATTCAAAATAGGAAATGATAAGACACATGTCTTTTTAGAGTTTCAACACAAATAAGAAATGAGACACATATCTTCTTAGAGTTTCAATACAAAAAGGAAATGAGACACATGTCCTCATGATCCCATGATCTTCTCCACTCAAATTCGAATTTGGTTTTGGGAGACCACATAAAGGTCTTTTAGAAGCTTCCTTTTGACCTACACATGTCACAAAACACATAACACATATATAGATATATGAAACTATGTTAATTTTCTAGTTTCTAATCATAAATTCACTTTAAACACATAAAATAAATAACTTTGGAAGACAAGGATCCTAACCCATATATTTATGAAAATGGTTACTTGATGTAGGGTTTTAGGTCAGATAATAATGAAATGAGAGCTAAATGGTAATGACATAATGGAAATATGTATGAATATGGAAAAGACTTTCGAAACTCAACATACCCCCCAATTGAAGTTGTTGCATGTCCTCATGCAACTATTGCAATGATTCATTTGTTCATGAGTTGATCTTTTATGAGTTTTGAATCATATTTATTCGTTCCAAACTTTGCTTTATAATATTTTCTTTTGGCAAAGTATAATACATTAATTGCAACATTTTTTTTATGGTTGGTTCTTGTGTGACAACTGGTTTTTTTGAGCAATGGTTCTTGTGTAACAATGCTTTATTTTCTTTGTTGCATCAAAGTTCATAAAAACATTTAGAATCAATTACTTCATCAATTAATTGATCATTTGCAAGGCATATAATCTTTTGGATCATGTTGCAACAATAGTTGGTTGGGAAGTATATGCGGGTGGAAATGAAATGAAAATGTGTGATAGTGTATGACATGTGGATATGAAATGATGTCCCTTCCCCCCCCCAACTAAAGATATGACAATGTGAAAAAGGGAGTGAGGAATTTTTTCAAAGTTACAATTTTAGCATTCTAATGAATTACATGACTAAAAATTAGAAAACCACATACCTTCACTTACCTTAAATGTGGATGAGTTGTGTATACTAAAGAGTGTGGTTGTTGATGTTGTTGGATCAGGAACTATGTAAACAAATGAATTTGATCTGCTTCTTTGTTCTCTTTGTTCTCTTTGTGTTGATGGCAAGATTGGGATCTTTATTGCTGCTGATACAAATTGATTCCTGCTGCAAACTGCTGAAATGATGTAGTCTTCAATTGTTACAAAATTCGATGGTACAATTCTAGTCATGCGAATAAATGTGTTGATGTCGAGCATGAAGAGAAGTCATTGGATTACCGACCATTGATGAATGTCATTAACCAATGCGAGACAAACTCACCATTAATGTCAATGAGTGCCAAGGTACCTAAGTACATCTTGCAAAGTGCGAATAGATGGGATGATGTCGAGCTACTTGCAAGATCTGATGATTAAGGGACATTGATGTATTCCCATGATTTTCAGCGAGAGAACTTGTCATTAATGCATACAAGCCTCAAGGTACTATTAAGGACTCTAGTCTTGGACCTAGATAATGTGCTGATGTCGATAGGCCAAGACTTGTTAGAAGGAAGGCCTTAAGGAATCCACCATCATCTAACGCGAGCATGAAAGAATAATTTTTGAAGGACTATGGATTCAATAATTTGCATTGAAGCAAGGTTTATTTGCAAAATGAAAAGGATAGGAAAAGGAAAATGGAAATGGACAATGAAAAATGGAAAATGACAATGGGAAATAAGCATGTAGGTGAACTTCTTGCTTTTATTTGTGGAGTAGACAAAAAGTAATGGAAAGTGTATGTGAATGAAGGAAAATGAACAACTAACTCTTGCTGGGAAAATAATGGTGGTTTGCTTTGAATTTCTTGGTTGGATTTACAATTAAAAAAGGGAGGAAAAGTAATGGTCTTGATGGATATGAACATGGACTTGTTCTTATGTTTCTCATGAAATCGGTCCTTTGAAAACCAATCATGCGCACAATTAGTTTCCTTCAATGATCATTCGATCATCCCAAATCTGCAAAAAAAAACTTGACATAAAGAACATAAGTGTGTTAAAAAATAAGTAGCTAATTTCTTTCTGATTCTTACGCAAAAATTAAATGTCAAATGAAACAGATTAAGGTAAATCAAAAAGTTCTATATTTGATTAGAGTTTCAAGGACGTAAAGCTTTTCTTGTATGGCTACACCAACTCTCGGGCTCGGCTACCTTGTTCTTTGTTTTGGACGCGAGTGGTCCCTGCAGTGTGCGAGGCGCACTGGTCCCGTGTGGTTTTGGCCCACGTATGAGATCTGCCTCTTCGTGATTTCTGCGGGGGGTCGATGCCATTTGTGTATGGGGTCCACAGCACGGTCCCCGGCAGAGCCGTCCATGACGAAAGAAGGTGACTCCCTCCTGCCTTCTGATCTCGATGCATTCCGAACTCTTGTTGCTGCAGCAGAAAAGAGGCCGACCTCGGTCTCACAACAAAATTTTGTGAAAAAGTTGGACAACATCCCTACGGTGTCTCTTCCGGTGGACGATGCTTGCAGATCAGCACTAAACCTCGGCGAGAGAGGCCTCATCGGCCAGTTTACAGGGCTATGGCCATCCCCGAAAGGAGTAGATGATTGGGTCAAACGAAACTGGATACCTCTGGTCAAGGAAGGAATAAAAAGCCATTTTTTAGGCAAGGGGTTCTTCGTCTTCGTGTTTGACAATGTGGAAGACCGAAGCTTGATCTTCAGAAACGGGCCATATTTCATGGGCCCCCAAGGGTTATATTTGAATAAATGGTCTCCAGATTTCGACCCTGCACAAGATGTGCCCACAGCCGTTCCTGTATGGGTGCGTCTCCCGCACCTCACACTCCACTGCTGGAGTCAGAGCTCACTGCAATCCATCGACAATGCCCTTGGCAGGTATATTGATCAGGCCCCGAGGAAGGACCAGTTCTCCTGCGCTCGCATCTGTGTGGAAGTTGATTTGGAGGTTGGACTTCCCGAAGCCATCAAACTCTCGGTGGCAAACTGGACGCACATTCAAGAGCTCGATTACGAACAACTGCCCTTTAAATGTCGACATTGCCATGAATATGGGCATTTTGCTAGATACTGTAAAAAAAAAATGAGGATATAGCAGAGAAAGAGAAAGGCGAACAGTGGAAGCAAGCAAAGAGAACAGCAAGCAGTAGACAGAACAACAAAAACAAAGCAAAAGAGACTGGGACCAAAACAGGGCAAGAAGATGCAAGTAATCAAAACAGTGGAAGTAGGGAAGCCAACAGTATTGCAGGAGATAAAAACCCCTTCGAATCTCTTACACCACCGTCAGACCCTCCAGAGGTTGAACAGGAAGATCTACCACAGCTGAACAATGCAGATAATCAAGAGCCAGGTAATATTCCAAACTCGATCCCTAGCAACACTTCTTCTCCTTCATATGCTGACATTATTAAACAAAAGAAGAAGAACCTAGAAAACAAGGGATCATCTGATGATGAAACCTTTGAAAGGCCATCAAAAAAAGTGGGAAGAAGAACAAACAAGGAAACCAGGGAAGAAGAATCAGAACGGCAGAAAACCCTAGGCAGTCAAACTACCATTGAAATGACCCTCGGGAGAAATACAAGGCCAAGGGCGTCCAAGGGAGGAGGTCCCACCCCATCAAGTGGTAAATGATGCAGCTGGTCTCTTGGAATTGTAGGGGTCTGGGTAATCCCAATAAGGCAGAGGCTATCAAAGACTTACTAAAGCTGGAAACCGTGGACATTCTTATGCTCCAAGAGACCAAAATAGAAGGGGAAACCCTTCTAAATACTAGCATTATGAAATGGAAATATGATACAGGAAAGGCTGTTAGTGCAAGGGGCTCGGCCGGAGGTATTGGCACATTTTGGTCAAAAAACTCCTTCTCTTTAGAACAATCCTCTGAGACCCAACATTGGATCTATACTGAACTGCGCCACACTGCAAGCAACCTCACCCTTGCTCTGTTTAACATGTACGTCCCTGTCCATTATGAAGAAAAGAGAGAGTGCTGGAGGTCACTCTCGGATTATATAGAGCATAATAATCCTTCAAATATAGTCATAGGTGGCGATCTGAATATAATCCTAGACCCCAAAGAAAAAAGAGGAGGGATTTACTCTAAGGATCCTTTCATCAACACAGTGGAAAATATGATACTGCAGTGGGACTTAGTTGATTTCAAACCAGTGAAAGGCAAATATACCTGGACTAACAACAGAACAGGAGAAAATCATATCTCAGCTAGGCTGGACAGATTTCTCATCAGCAGCTCGTTAATGATGGACAACAGAATAGTTTTCACCAAGATCCTTCCAAAGCTCACATCGGACCACAAGCCAATCCTTTTATGTCTGAAAGAAGAAGAAGATCTAGGCCCCCTTCCATTTCGATTCAGTCCTCTCTGGGCCGGAAAAGAAGGGTTCTTTGAAACAGTCCAAACAGCATGGAGGATTGAAGTTTCCGGATCCCCAAGCTATGTGTGGGAACAAAAAATGAAAAACACAAAAAAAGCTCTTAAAGATTGGATAAAGAAATCCATGAAAACCCCCACTAGGCAGAGGAAGGAGGCAATTCTTCTGCTGGAAGGTCTACAATTCGAAATGGAGGAGAAAGATCTCTCTTCCACAGACTTAGCCAACGAAAAAACTACCCAAAGGAATACATGCAGCTCTTTCAGAAATGAAGAAGAGCATTGGCGTTTAAAGTCTCGAAGTATGTGGCTTACATCTGGGGACAGAAATACCACTTATTTCCATAGACAGTTCATGGCACGCCTCTCACGTAACCATATTGCAGAAATTGCCACCTCTAATGGACAGGTGCATAAAGGATTTGCACAAATCAAAGAAGCAGCAGTAAATCATTTCCAGAACCTCCTTAGTGCAGAAAGAAATGGGAGTGAGGAGGATGCATTAGAGTTTCTCACAAGCATTCCAAAACTAGTCAGCGTGGAAGATAATGATTCTTTGATGAGCCCAGTCACGGAAGAAGAGATAACCACTATAGTCTGGTCCATGGAACCAGACAAAGCTCCGGGACCTGACGGATTCTCAGTGCATTTTTATAGAATCTATTGGGAGATAATCAAATCTGATCTCTTTAGAATGATAAGGGGAATCTTGAGGAAGGCAAAAGTTGGAGGCAGAATTAACTCCACCTTCCTCACTTTAATCCCCAAGGAAACAAACCCTGGCTCCTTTGATAGATATAGGCCGATCTCACTCTGCAATTCATCTTACAAGATCGTGGCCAAACTTCTGGCTAACAGAATTAAGCCCCTCCTTCAAAAACTCATCTCTCCGGCCCAAGGGGGATTTGTGAAAGGTAGACAAATCCTGGACAACGTCATTCAAGTTCAAGAAGCCCTACACTCCAGTCATTCAAGGAAAGAACAAGGTATGATCATAAAACTGGATATGTGTAATGCATTTGATAGAGTTAATCGTTCTTTTCTATTCAGGGTTCTTGCTGCCTTTAGATTTAGTCAGGAATTCATAAACCTCATCAAAGCTTGCATTGAGAATATCTGGATCGCCCCAATGGTGAATGGCAGACCAACAGATTTTTTCTTAGCCACCAGGGGATTGAGGCAGGGTTGGCCTCTTTCTCCCTTTCTTTACATTCTGATGGCTGATTCATTGAGCAGAAAGCTGACACAAGAGAAACAAATAGGCACCATACTTGGGATAAGAATTGTGCAAGGCATCACTCCAGTGAATCACGTGCTCTTTGCTGATGATTCACTCCTGCTTGGGGGTGCTTCCTTGAGAATTGCTATCTCCTTCAAGATCATTCTTCAAAATTTTTGCAGCATCTCTGGAGCGTTAATCAGTGAGAGGAAAAGCGTTGTCTATGGTTGGAATACAGACCAACAAACAATTGAAAGGATTGCCAGTGAATTTGGGTTCAATGGTTATGCAGTCTGGGACAAAATAAAGTATCTCGGACTTCCATTATCGATGGGATCCAACCGAAATCACATGTGGGAGGAGGTGATTTCAAAGTTCAAAAAAAAGATTACAGCGTGGGGTGGTGTTTGGCTCACTACAGGCGGCAAACTCACCCTTATTCGATCTGTTCTTTCAGCTCTGCCAACATTCCAAGCCTCTCTGTTGATGGCTCCAAGACAAATCGCAGACCGAATCTCCTGTCTCATGCGGAATTTTCTGTGGAACGATGGGCGGGGTAACAGCAACCGATTCCATTTAATTAATTGGGATACTGTGAAGCGACCATTGGTTGAAGGCGGACTCCAAATCCGTGACCCCCAGCAAGCTAACTTAGCCTTGGGGTGCAAACTGTTGTGGCAGCTACTAATCGTGCCTTCCCATCCTGTCAGTCAGATCCTAAATCTCAAGTATCTCAAAAATCAGTCGATCATCTCCTTCAACCCTGAGAACTCACCTAGAGGAACGCAGGCTTGGAAGCTCTGCAACAAAGCAATCGATTTTTTCAGAACTCATTTGTATAAAATCCCAGGGAATGGCAAAAACACATCGCTGTGGAGAGATCGAATCATGGGCCATCCTCCTCTTTCAGCTAACAATGAAATTGCAGAGTTAAGAGCTTGGTTAAGTTCAAAAGGAATTCGAAAAATCGAGGATATTGCAAATTGGGATCACAATGGCAATTGGCAGAGTTGGACTTTGCCTAATACCCCAACGCACTTAAAAAACCAGTTAAATGTTCTTACAGCTGCAATTACAGACTTTACTCCAGTGCACAAGGACGAGGAAGATTCATGGGGATGGGGAAAGACGGGGGTGTACACAGCCAGACAAGGATATTTACAGTTGCAAGGTAAAAAGGATTCTCCGCATCCGGAAACAGTGTGGAAACTGATCTGGGAAAATTTTAGCATTCCCAAGATTAATTTCTTCTTTTGGAATTTGTTCCACAACAAAATCCTCACTGGAGAAAATTTGTGCAGAAGAAACATAGCAGGCCCTCACCGATGTGTTCTCTGCAAAAACGCATTGGAAACCTCAGATCACATGTTCATCGATTGTGAGTATGCACAAAAGGCATGGACTATCTTCTTGACAGGTTTGAATGTGAGACCCCCAGCACACTGTTCGATCATAGACATGTTCTCGTCTTGGAAAGCTCGATACCCCTTCAACACTGTTGACAAATCTCTTTGGCATAAGGTGTGGATTGCAGCTCCAAAATATGTATGCTGGAAGTTGTGGCTTGCCTGGAACGAAATTGTCTTCAATCAAAAAGAAATGACTGCAGACAATGCTGCGGAGCAGGCCAAGAAACTTCTATTAGAAACTCTGAGACACTCCATAGTCAAAGATGATAGTTCCCTCCGAAATGAAGAAAGGGCATGGATGGATGGCTTTTCCCCCATGCCCAGACCTTCAGCAATCATACGTCCAAATCACAAGGAAAAATGGCAGATTCGAGACACTTTGGACAGTTTTCAGAAGTGGTGGAAATCACAAGGAAAATGCACTATCTTCTTTGACGGAGCCTCAAAAGGCAATCCAGGCAGGTCAGGAGCAGGAGGGGCTATTTATTTTCCGAATGGGAAAAAAGAGGACTTCAGTTGGGGACTTGGGCTAAAAACCAACAATCAGGTTGAAGTTCTCAGTCTTTTAAAAGCTTGTCAACTGGCCAGGAAAGAAAATCCAAGTGAAATTTTAGTTTTTGGAGATTCAGAGCTGCTGGTAAAATCTTTAATAAACAAGAAAGGACTCAAGGATCCAGCGCTAAATAAGCAGCTTGCAAGAGTGAACAGACTCCTGAAGGATTTCTCCTCAGCTCAAATCTTCCACATCCTCATAGAATTAAACACAGAAGCAGACAGACTGGCAAACATAGGATGCACTCTTGAAAAGAGCATGATCAGCATAAATGCAGGAGCATTGAACACGGCAATTATTCCCTAACTGGACAAGGTGTTCATGTAAAATCAGAGAATTGTAATGTTTGAAGAAGTGAACTGTAATATTTGATTTGGCTTTGGCCAACCTATCTCTATCAATAAAAATACCCGTTTCAGTTAAAAAAAAAAAAAGTTCTATATTCAGTCCAATTCATGATATCGATAACAATCCATTTTTAAAGAATAACCATGAAAAATAAATCAACTCCTTATTGTCGGATGACTTCATGCACTGTGCCTAGTAAAACAATTGGCATCACAAAGATTTGTTGTGTTCTGCAAGTTAAAACTTTATAGAAAAACACACATCAACAATATTAATGCCAAATTTTTAGAAATCATCTAAATAATCTTCCAATTGTCTTGCAAACCATTATTAAGATTTTTTTTTTTTTGAATTTTTTTTCGTTTATTTTTTAAATGAAATAAAGCATGGATGAAATAATTGTCCTTATGAATATTTTTGAAACAAATTCATGCCAATGCCTCTTTCATGCAAGATAAAAATAAAAAGCTTGAAATTTCTAAAGTCAAATTCCTAACTATGAAGGAGATGAAGGCAGAGTCCTTTTCAATTTATACAACTTGCATTTGATGCACATGTGATAATGTGTTTGCCTCAAATAATCCATTTGTCACTCATCATGTGCCACCACACATGAATTCTGCCACATTTTCCTTCAAATAAGGAAATCAGTTCTTTGATTATTTCTCAAAATTGAATTTTATAAAACCGTGACTGTTTTCATAAAAAAAAACATTTTTCTCTCACGCACATTGAAAATTAGTGCTCCGAAGAACCCTGAATTTCTCCCAAAAGTCTGTGAATTTCAGAAAGTTCTGATAGGATTACCTAATTCACCCCGTTCTCAAAAAAACCCATGTTTTAGGTTTTTCTAATTCGCCTCGGTTTGCTCAGAAAATTCATTTTAAAATCATGTGTTTATGACAATTACGCATTTCGTTTTCTGGCAATTACTTGTGGTTTGATTTGTTTTTATTTGCAGGTTTTGAAGTGTAATGGCTTGTATCTCACAGAGAATTTCAGATCGATCTCCTTCATTCCAATTACTTGCAATGGAATATGCAATCTTCTCTTCATCAACAGTCTGAAATTTTCTCTTCATCAGCAATTTCTTCATATGATACACTTCCATTGTCTGTCCCTGCAATTGAATTTGTAATCTTCTCTTCATCAACAATTTGTATTCTTCTCCTCATCAACAATTTGAAATCTTCTCTTCATCAATAGTTTCTTCATGTGATATATCTTTATTGTGTGAAAATTTTTAAAAATGATTTCTAATAACTATTGTTTGAGAAAAAACGAATATGGAAAAGAGAAGGTTCCTTTTTTTTTTTTTAAATTGCAGTGCATGGGTCTTTGTGTGGATTGAAGGACTGCATATATGCGTAAAGTCAAGCCAAAGGCTGGCCTCATGCGTATGCGTGGGTCTTATTTCCATGAGTCTTTTTTTTTTTATATAATTATTTTTTTTCTTTTTAATTATTTTTTTTTTTTAATTGATTTGTTAATAAAATTATATATTATATTTTCAAAAATTCAATAATATACATATATATTTCATTAAACAAAACAATTATTGAAATTAAAATTTTTCATCATTTTTAAAGTTTATTGTAAAATGAAATGAAATGATGAAAACATAATTTATTATTATTTTTAACATAAAAATTCTTTTTCTGATCCTCTAGATCACACAAAGTGCAGGAGGAGAGCATACTCAAGAAATTATTAATTTTTATTTTTATTTTATTTTTTTTAGATGTAAGAAATAAGGCTATCTAGTTACACTTCCTCAGCAATGGCGCCAAAATGTCTAGTCAATTTAGTGTCCTAAATTGCTAACATAAATTATCAACCAGGGCTAGTAAACTGATGAAGTGTGATGCACTATATGTGCCTAAGTATCCCTTTTTCTTACTTCGTTGTTTTTAGTGTTTTATTGATGTTTTGGGGTTTTTATGTTTGATGCTTAGTATGCTACTCTATGCTAAAAAGATGAAGTTAGATCTATGTCAAAAGGGAGAAAATGAAATGTTAATAAATGAATTAAAACATAATTTATTTGCAAGTTCTGTTCCTAATTAGAAAATGATGAAAACAGAGAGTCCTAATCCATGGATATTACAGCTTCTAAATGAACATTCATGAAATGAAAAGTAACTTGAAACACTACAACTTTATTTGATTCATTTAGTTAGATATTTGTTGGAAGAGCTTGTGAAAAAATTAATTCTAATGCAATGAGGATCTCCTAAAACATAAAAGGAAATGCTGAAACAACTTATAACATTACAACTGAATATCATTCATGAGTTAGAGTTTTATTGGAAGAGCTTTTTGAAAGAGATTAATCATAATGTGATAAGGATATTCTATGAAGAAAAATAATCAATAACTCAAAATATTACAACTTAGTCTCATTCGTGAATTAGAGGTTTATTGGAAAAGCTTTTGAAAGAGACTAACTGCAGTATAATGAGGATCTTATTTTTAACTAAATAACAGAAAATGAAATGCTAATAACTCATAATATCACAATTGAATCCCATTCATTTAATAGAGATGTATTGGAAGAGCTTGAGAAAGAGACTAACTGTAATATCATGAGGATCCTTTATCTAAGAAAATGACATGAAACATAATGCTAAAAGCTATGATTTCAGAAAGAAATCTAAGTAAAGAAATATGACAAAACATAATTGAAAATGACTTATCTAGAAAACATGCAAAACCTCCTCGAATAGCAGGGGCCCTCTGCTACCAATTTGGTGAAATTCTTCAGCTCCCTAAAGTTAATCAAAACAACATCAAAAAACTTCTTTATTGATAAACTCACAAATCTACATCCCATTCCATCTTAAGCTTTGTTACAAAACAATCTCTAATCCTTTCTCTTCTTCTCCTATTTTTCACTACCCTTGATAGGAAAAAGCTTCCCCTATTTATACAAAAATATGAGAAGTTATCTCATTAATGAGAGTCCATGAATCTCTCCCTCTATCTCTAGAGTTACAATCAAAATAGGAAATGATAAGACACATGTATTTTTAGAGTTTCAATACAAATAAGAAATAAGACACATATCTTCTTAGAGTTTCAATACAAAAAGGAAATGAGACACATGTCCTCATGATCCCATGATCTTCTCCACTCAAATTCGAATTTGGTTTTGGGAGGCCACATAAAGGTCTTTTAGAAGCTTCCTTTTGACCTACACATGTCACAAAACTCATAATACATATATAGATATACGAAACTATGTTAATTTTCTAGTTTCTAATCATAAATTCACTTTAAACACATAAAATAAATAACTTTGGAAGACAAGGATCCTAACCCATATATTTATGAAAATGGTTACTTGATGAAGGGTTTTAGGTCAGATAGTTATGAAATGAGAGCTAAATGGTAATGACATAATGTAAATATGTATGAATATGGAAAACACTTTTGAGACTCAACATCAATCCCTATTCTTTAGGAATTTTGGGCTGCTTCAAACTCGTGCAAGGATCATGGGAAACTAATGGAAGTCTCACAGGCGTAAGCAAACTCTACTAATGACATAACCCATAGTCAACATCCCTTTAACCTTTGTCTCAACTAGGTCTCCACTGAATCGATAATATCAAAACTATTAATAGTAAATCATCGGGCCGTATGGAAGATTGATCGTGAATTAAATATGATTTAATTCATTTGATCTCTCACTAGTGCAACAAACAGTTACAACTAGTTCAACTAAATTTAACTCACCTAACTAAGTTAACTGACACTATGCATTAAACTAATTAACTCTTAAATCGAACTCCGTAACTAATAGAATCATTTTGCATGCCTCACCAATCACCTCAATCAGTTCACTTGTAAGTGCCAGAGTTTATCACACACAGTTAACTATTACAAGTGATTATGAGATAAGACTACATTTTATTGTCCAATTTAATTAAGGGATAATTAAATTAGACATTACACCAATTCATTAATTAAATTGGCTTTCACACTAATGTATTGCTAGGACCTATGGTCCCACACTAGTGTGTGTGCTGCAATTTCTTGTTGACTTTCAACACTCTTAACCTAGACCTTATGATATCTAGTAATTATGTTGCGATCGTGATTATGTTGATGTTTCTATATGTATACATGTATGTTTGTATGTCATTGTCTGATAGGGTCGTCAGAGACCATGACTATTTTATGCTAATGTGTATATATGTATGTATGCCATTTTATGCTAGGATCGTCGGAGATCATGATTATTTTATGTTGATGGCTATATATGTATACATGTTTGTATGTTGTTGTCTGGCAGAGTTGTCAGGGATCTTTCTTATGTAAGAATGATTGTTTATGCAGGTGAGTGGCATGAATAGGCTCCTGATTTATGAGGAATCAAGTGGAAAGAGTAGCCTGACATATTTATGAGGCTAATATTGGGCAGAATTGATATTATGTGTTTATACTATGTTTATGTTTATGCTATGATAGGTAATTTTGAGGGATACATCAGCAAAATGGGAGCAGTGTGATTTGCGGCATGCTGGGACAAGCATGGATAGTGGAAAGACACTAGAAGAAAGTTTTCCTAGTAGAGATAGTGTGGTCTTTGGATGTGCATTACTACTGTTTTTTATATGTTGTGCATGTTGTACATATGGTGTTATGTGCATGTTGTATATGTGGTATTGTGTACATATGGCGCTATGTACATGTATATGTGATGTTGTGTACATACGGCGCGGTGCCCATGTTGTACATGACATGTCATGTGTAGATGGTGTTGTGTACACGTTGCACAGGTGGTGTTATGTACATGAGGTGTTGTGTGCATGATGTGCATGCAATGTTATGTACATGTGGTATTGTGTTACGGGTATTGTATAGTCATTATATCGTGACATGCGTATTTGTGGTATTATACAATGTGTATGTATATGTGTTGTGTTGCACATCGGGTGTAGGTATATGTGTTGTATTGTACACTGGGTGCAGGTGTATGTGTTTTGTTGTACACTAGGTGTAGGTGTATGTGTTGTTTCGTACACCGGGTGTAGGTGTATGTGTGGTGTTGTACATCGGGTGTAGGTGTATGTGTTGTGTTGTACACTATGTATGTATATGTGTTGTATAAGGTGATGGGACAAGTAGGTATGGGACTATATGGGATATGTATGAGATATTAATGAAATTGTGCTTGAGGGTTTGTAAATTGCAAGTGATTAAATTGAGTTTTTGAGAGATTTTATGTTAATTTTTAAACACATAAAGCATGTAAATAAACTCTGAAATATACTTAAACAATAGACAAATGCACCATAATAATAACGACAATACAACAAATGATGAAGGAGTTCACCCCTCATGGGCTACGTCTCCTTGGTCCATCTTCCAATGGCTTGGCCCTCTTTCATTATGCTTAAAATGGTGATTACATACATTTACAGTGCTCTAATGGCTTCAAAACCTGCTCCATCAGCTTCATAATACCCAAAAATGCTTGTCTAGCCTCTTTTTGATCCGAAATTGGTCAAAAAATGAAGAATTTAAGAGGCTACCTAGTTTTCCTACTAACCGCACCACAATTTCCTCAAAATTCGGACCAGTCCTACAATTTCGCCCTGAATTGCACTAATGGAGCGAAAAATTTCTTGAATTTCGAGTGAAATTGTCAAAGCATTAAAATGCCTAACGACTAAATTCCGAATTTTTATCATATTACATTGGCGCATTAAAAATGTTTTTTAATAAAAATCCCGACGGTTAGAATCAAAGATGGTCACGTAGGCATGATTTTCGTGGCAGGTTGGGTAGCGACTTCAAGACTAGCGGTCATGTAAATGGCTATGGTGGTAGTGGTCTCATGGCAGTTACCCTGTCAGTTAGGGCCTCCGCGCCCCCGGTCTCGATGGAAGGGTCATATGGCTTGTTATATGGGGGGTCATGGCTAAGCCCTAGCCCCCTTCCCCCCAAACTCAACGCGCATGTAACTTCAATAAGGTTTTAAACCTATGTATTAAAAAGGAACCCCTGTAGCCTAGCGGTTAGAGTGGGCGTTGTTATGGCAGAGGTTTAGAGTTTGATTCCGACGGCATGTAGTTTGGACTTAACACAATTTTGGTGGGCTCCCGTGCTGCCACATGGTGTCCTCCTGTTGGGCCACGTGGAAACATGTGGTTGGCCATCACACCAGCCAATAAAATCATGCCACCTAGCACCAATAAAACTTGGAAAAGTGGTGCACTAGGATTGGCCCACTATGCACAGTCACCCTTTGACAAGTCAACCATGCCTAGTCAGCTGTACGGACTACTGACTAGGCAACCTGCACATTTTTTGGCCAAAATTTTCATGTTTGGGAAAACAAATAGAACACGTTTCTGGGAGCATACGATGTCGGTTTTCTGCGAAAAAAGTTGTGTTGATTTCAGAACGACGATATCTATGCATTTGTTCAGGTTCCACACCATTCCGACAACTATCATTTTTTAGCATAATTTTAAGCACCTGATCACTCTTCCCCATTGGAATCTTTTGGACCCCAAAATATCACTTTCAGTTGTTCAACAGATGAGGGTACAGTTCCCTCACCTTTATAATCTTGATCCATTTGGATTTGTTTGGATTTGTGCCTTTGAGCCCCACACGAAGGTACTCCACTTTCCCTCATTTTGAAGACCTTGTTCTTCTGTCAAGAATGGTGTCTTGTTGTAGTTCATCAAGGTATTCAGGAGAAAAATCCTCAATGGATGGAATCTGAACATTTTCTCCTTGATCTTCAATCAAAGGCGGCTCATACAACCTTAAGTTCTCAACATTAACAACAACATAAATTTGCATATATGAAAGCAAATCCAACCTGAAGGCATTATCACCAATATTTTCTAAAATTCTGAATGGACCATATCGAATTGGTTTCAGTTTTTTACCTTCTCCTTGAAGCCTTTATTTGCTAATGTGAAGCCAAACTTCATCACCGAATTGGAATTTGTGATCTACACGATGCTTATCGTGCCTTGTTTTGTACTTGACTTGGCTCTTTTCTAGTTGTTATTGAACTACTTGATGCACCAATTGGATTTGTCCAATTAACCTTTTAGCTTTTTCTATGTCACTATGGCCATAAATAGCAACATGCTTTCCAAAAATTAAATCCAAAAGAGATTTATGCAAGTATCACAAACATGCCTCAAATGGCGATGTTTGAGTTGAAGAGTGCTTGGCCCGGTTGTAAACATGTTGAATATAGTGCAACTTTTCATCCCACAACTTAAAATGCTTGTTGCAATAACCATGAAGAAGATGTATGACCATCTTGTTCACCACCTTTGTTTGACCATATGTTTGCGGATGAAATGTTGTACTCTTTTTCAATTTGGTTTCCATGAATCCCCACAAGCTTGACCAAAAATTCCCAACAAAGCGAAAATCTTAATCACTAACAATGGATGTGGGCAATCCATAATGCACCCATACATTCTGAAAGAACAACTGAGCAGTTTGTTCAACTGTAATTTTCTTTTTACATGGCATCAAAATACACATTTTTTTGAACCTATCCACAACTACAAAACGATAATCATGATTCCTCTTTGACATAGGAAGACCTCCAACAAAATCCATCGAAACACTCTCCCATGGACGAGAAGGTACTAGAAGTGGTGTGTACAATCCTAACTTTCTATTGTTAGGCTTACTGACATCACATAATGAACAACCTCTACTAAAAAGTGACACACTTTCAAGCATACGAGGTCAATAATAATACCTCTGTAGATGTGTCATTGTCTTACTTACACCGAAATGACCAGCAATAAGAGAAGTATGTACCTCTCTTATAATGTTGACTCTTTCTCCCTGCGGAATAAAAATCTTACCAAGATGGTACAACAAGTTATCATGCATGTGATAATCCAATTCCTCTACTTGGTTCCCTTGACTTAAAGTTACATATACATCTTGAAAATCACTATCTAAAGCATATTGTTCAACATAGCTATCATGCAAAACATAATTATGCTTAATAATATTAACAATACTAACAATAGGCCTAGAAATCATGTCAGCAACTTTATTGTAGATACCTTTCTTATACCTTATCACCAAGTGGAATTGTTGAAGAAAACCCATCCATCAGAAGTGCCTTGATTGTGGAAAATTTGTTTGTGATTTCAAGTATTAAAATGGTTGATGACTAGGGTGAATGATTGTTTCCTTACCCATCAAGTAATGTTTTCACTTTTTCACACTTTACACCAATGCATACAACTCCTTCTCATATGTAGGATAATTAATCATTGCACCATTAAAAGTTTCTGAATGAAAATAGATAGGCTTACCATGTTGCATGAGGACCGCACCCATGGCATAATCACTAGCATCAGTCTAAATCTCAAGTGATTGTCTCAAGTATGGAAGTGCAAGTACTGGGGTTGAAATGATATTTTCTTTCAATGCATCAAATGCCTTTTTGTTGTTTACCTCCCCACTCGAAGACCCGCTTCACACTTGTCAATGCATGCAATGGATTTGCGACAGAAGAGAAGTTAGTAATAAAATTCCTCCAATATTGGGTTGCTCCCAAAAATATTCTTACCCCGTAACTGTTTTGGGCTTTGGCCAATTCAAAATTACATCAACCTTGGAGGGATCTATTTTCAATTCACCTCCTCCAACAATATGATCCAAATATACTAAAGAATTTTTTCCAAACTCACACTTTGACATCTTTAAAAAAAGTTGTTCTTTATTCGAGACATCAAGTACCTTTTTGAAATGCATGGCATGTTCTTCACGATATTTACTAAAAATCAAGATGTCATCTAAGTAGACTATCACAAAATCATCTAGAAATTGCATCAATACATCATTCATTACACACATAAAGGTAGCAGAGCATTGCAAAGACCAAAAGGCATAGAAATCCATTCAAACAACATTGTTTTGTTTTGTTTTTAATGTTTTCTTCCATATGTCACCTTTAGCAATTCTAAAATGATGATAACCAATCCTTAATTCTAACTTAGTAAAATACTTTGCATCTTTCAATTTATCAAGTAAATCATGAATTCTAGGAAGTGGGCAACGGTTCTTTATCGTAATTTTGTTCAATGCACAGAAGTCCACACACATGCACCATGTTCCATCATTCTTTGGCACCAAAACAATAAGTGACCTACATGGCGAAGTACTTGGCCTGATGATCCCTTTTTCCAACAACTCTTGAATTTTCTTTTTAATTTATGCACTTTCCATCACTGACATCATGTACATCCCAATGTTAGGAAGAGGACAATCCTACTGCAATTGTATTTCATGTTGGATTCCCCTCTTGGGAGGAAATCCTTTTGGCTCCTAAAACATCTCATCATATTAATTAACAACCTCAACCAAATCAGATTTTAATCTTGAAGCACAACCTTGAAAAGCTTCATTTTCAATATCATTATTTTGCTTGACCATTAGAAGCACAAAATTCTTGCTAGAGTTAATGAGTCTCTTAATTTGTCTGGTGTTTACAAGTGAAAGATTTAGTTTATGTCAATGTGCTCTAACAATGTACTCTATGCCATCTTTGAACAAGTGATACTTGTTTTCATGGCGATGGAAAATATCTTTTCTATCATACAAATATGGGCTTTCCAAAACAATTCCGAAAATATCAAGTGGTACTACATCAAGTTCAACTTCATCAAGAAAGTTTGTTGTAATTGCAAATTTAAAGATGCATTTCCTCGTAACTTGTAAGTTTTCATTCTTGCATATCCAACCTAAAGGATAAGGTCTTGGATGAGGAATGGTCTCTAATTTTAGTTTCTTGACTAAGTATTCGGAAATCAAATTTGCTTGTGAACCACTATTAAAGAGTGTATCAATTTTGGTGTGCTTTGAAATAACCCAAATATGGAAAAATTCAATTCTAGTGTTCTCATCTTGAGTATCATTAGGACAACTTGAAGAGATAGTGCTTGCTATGTCCTTACCTTTCATTCCCCATTAGTCTGCATTATCTTTGTTTAATATCCCAAATAGAAGCCTAAGTCATGTTGTGTAGTTGCAACTGTCTTTTGCTTCCCTTTGTTGTTAAACTTATTTGGTTTCATCTCAGGATGAAGCTTCCAACAATGAGCTTCATCATGACCCTCTTTGGAACAATGTTTTGATGTTAGTTTTTCTCCTTCCTTTCTGACAGATTCATTCTTCTTTCCCTTCCCTTTGAACTTGTTCTTACCCTTGTATCCACTTGTGAATGGCTTCTTGCTACCCTCTTGTGGAATGTTTTTCCCTCTTGCTTCAAGATGAGTCGCATGAACACAAACCTCATCTAAACTTGTAGGATTAAACATAAGGATAGTATGCCATAAATAACTATGTAAACCCCCAATATATTTCAACAAAGAGTCTTGTGAATTCAAGTCTACACCTAATATCAAGCATCTTCTTCTAAATTCTTGACTGTAGCTTTGCACATTTTGACCCTTTAGTTATCTAAAATTCTGTCAATCCATAATATCCTTTTGCATATAAACTAATGGATAAAATTGTCTTCTAAGTGCAGCAATAAAATCTATCCAAGAGGTGGAAACCTTACCATACTTTTTCATATCCTCTTGTGTTTTGGCTTCCCACCAAATCAAAGCAACACTTTCCAACCTCAATGAAGCCAATTGAATCTTTGTTTCATCATCTTTGATGTTTTGGCTCCTGCAATAAAATTCAAGTTGACGAACCCAATTATCAAGTCTTTTAGCATTCACTTCACCATTATACATAGGCAGTCCGAATTTGATTTCAAGTTTTAATAAGGGAGTTTTACCATGCACCCTTGGGGTATGTGGAGGTGTTTGAGTAACAATGGTTGTGGAAGAGGAATAGGATGAGGGTGATGATGGAGGTGAAGATGATGGTGGAGAAGAGGGTTGTTTGTCACCATTTCCCTTTGAAGGCTTGTCATCATCTCGTCCTTTTCCTCCAAAATAACCCTCTCCTTTTGAAGGCTTGGAACTTTCACCCTGCAATCTTGAAGTCCTCTCTTCATAGAGAACCTTCACCATTTCAGTCGTGTTTAAGAAAGATTTTCTGAAAGTATTTTCTTCATCTGACATGTTATCAGTTCCTCCTTCATGAGACATGCTTGTTGAAGCTTCAACTGCAATTTGAGGAAGGATTTATGGTGGAGCTTGAGGCAAACTTTCTCTCCTTGTCCTTGACCTAACTTGAGGACTTGCAACCACAAGCTTTCCTTCTCCTCTCTTGAGCTTCAACATTGTAAGCATCACATACACTTGCAAGCAATTAAATCCTCACAACAACAAAGAAAATTTAGCTCTGATACCAAACTTGATCTGTATGAGATCTTAATGAAATTGTGCTTGAGGGTTTGTAAATTGCAAGTGATTAAATTGAGTTTTTGAGATATTTTATGTTGATTTTTAAACACATAAAGCATGTAAATAAACTCTGAAATATATATAAACAATAGATAAATGCACCAATACCACAACACAACAAATGATGAAGGAGTTCACCCCTCCTGGGCTATGTCTCCTTGGTCCAGCTTTCAATGGCTTGGCCCTCTTTCATTATGCTCAAAATGGTGATTACATACATTTACAGTGCTTCAATGGCTTCAAAACCTATTCCATCAGATTCAAAATACCCAAAAATGTTTGTCTAACCTCTTTTTGATCCGAAATTGGTCAAAAACTGAAGAAGTTATGAGCCTCCCTAGTTTTCTTGCTAACCACACCACAATTTCCCTAGAATCTGGACAGGTCCTACAATTTCACCCTGAATTGCGCTAACAGAGCAATAATTTTCCAAAATTTCGGGCGAAATTGTCGGATCATTAAAATGCCCAATAACGCCTAAATTATGTTTTTTTTATCATATTACATTGGCACATTAAAAATGTTTTTTTAATAAAAATCCCGATGGTTATACTAACCGTCAGTTGTTAGAATCAAAGGTGGTCACGAAAACAACTATAGTGGAAGTGGTCTCATGAATCGGTCTCGTGGTAGTTACCCCCACGCCCCCGGTCTCGGTGGAAGGGTCATATGGCATGTTATATGGGGGGTCAGGGTTAAGCCCTGGCCCCCTTCCCCCCAAAATCAATGTGCATATAACTTAAATAAGGTTTTAAACCTATGTATTAATAAGGAACACTCGTGGCCTAGTGGTTAGAGTGGGCGCTGTTATGACAAAGATCCAGAGTTCGATTCTGGCGACGTGTAGTTTGGACTTAACACAATTTTGGTGGTCTCCAGTGCTGTCGCGTGGAGGCCTCCGGTTGGGCCACATGGCAACATGTGGTTGGCCATCATACCAACCAATAAAATCATGCCACCTAGCAAATCAAACTCGGAAAAGTGGCACACTAGGATTGGCCCACTATGCACAAGCACCATTTGACTGGTCAACCATGCCTAGTCAGTTGTACGACCTGCTGGCTAGGAAACCTGCATATTTTTTTACCAAAATTTACCTATTTGGGAAAATGAACATAATGCATTTCTGGGAGCATACGGTGTCATTTTTCCTCGAAACGAGTTGTGCCGGATTCAGAAAGTCGAGATCTAGGCGGTCGTTTAGGTTCCACACCATTCTGATAACTTTGATGTTTGAGCATAATTTTGAGCACCTAATCAGTATGGGACCTTATTGTTGGTATTGAGGGTTGAGGCAGTTTAGTCTCTAGATGCCCTTATTGTTGATACTGAGGGTTGAGAAGGTTTAGTCTCTGGATATCATTGTTGTTTCTATTGAGGGTTGAGGCAGTTTAGTCTCTACATGCCCTTGTTGTTGCTGATATTGAGGGTTGAGGCAATTTAGTCTCAGGATACCCTTGTTGCTGATATTAAGGGAGGAGGCGCTTTAGACTCTGGGATTCCCTTGTTTCTTAAAGAGAAGTCACTGGGTGCTTGTCGGATTTGGAAACTGATTCAATATGCGCATGGAAAGGATAAAGAACAAAGGCATAAGCGAAGAACCATTTGAAAGATAACTATTTTATTTTATTTTATTATATTATTTTAACATGAACGGTTAAATTTTATTTATGGAGGTAGGTTGGGCCACGACCTAAACAACCTCAGTTACATAGCCATTTTTACAAAATCCCCGAAGAGTCGAGATCTGATTTTACATAACTGAGCTTCAAGGGATGGGTAACCAGATAGGAGTTTCACCATTTTTTGAGAGTTCTCCTTGAGCTCAAAGACAACCTGCATTTGATTTTGCGTTTGCATCCTTGTTTAGATTTCGCAGAATATGATAGAAGGAGCTGGAGGTGAAACTTTGCAGCAGTTTCCTGAGCCTCTGCAGCGTCTCGTTGAGGGCCGAATTGTTGAAATGATCTCCTATGTTTATGATTTTAATCAGGATTTCCGAGTCTCTGAGGACCTAAATGTCTTTTTCTCCATCCTCCTGCGCTATCTGACAGGCCTTGAGTAGTCCTAAGATTTTTGCATGGTTGTTGGTGTTTCTCCCAAGGCCCCAACTGAAGCTGATTTGGTTTTACCCTTATAGGGAATGAATAACACCCCCTGCTCCTGAAGTTTCCGGGTTTCCCTTAGAGGCTCCATCAAAAAAGATAATGGCTCTGTCCTGGTTCTTCCACCAGTTTTTAAAACCAGTCTCTGGGATCCGAAGCCTCCACTCCAGGTTGTAACAAGGTCGAGAGAGGGTCTTGTTGTTGGAGGTTGTATTCAAAGGTATGCCAATCCAACTGATCACATCTAGAGAAAGGTTGTTGTTTGACTTGTGGGAAATATTCGCCAAGGACTCGACAAGAAAAGATTTCGCTTTGGCTGCAGCAACTATAGGGGAGTAAAATCTGTTGTTGAAGATGGCTTCATTCCTTCCCAACCAAAATTCCCAGCATACAAATTTTGGGATGGCATACTAGATGTTAAACCATAGTGACTTCTGATTTAATTCGTGGGGAGAACGCCCTGACCAAGTGGTGAAGAGACTGGTGGTTGAAATCTGCGAAGGGATATGAGCTTCTAGCCTATGCAGTGCTTTCGCCCATACTTCTTGGGAGTACACATAGTCCAAAAACAAGTGATCCATTGTCTCCACCACTGCGCAGCAGAGCGAGAATTTGTGTGGGCCAACAATGCCCCTTTTTGCCAGATTTTTGCCGGTTAGAATGCGCTTGTGGATGAGAAGCCATGAAAAGAAATTAACCTTAGGAAGACCGGCAGGATCCAAAATCTGCTTCCACAACGTCAAAGAGTATAGAGGATTTCTATGTTGGAGAGTTGCGTATCCTTGGGTAGCCTAAAAGACGCCTTTCTTTCCCCAGCCCCACTTGTTGTTTGAGCGACGGTGAATCGGTTCCATCCCAGCAAGAGTCGCATGGAGGAGGGGTAATTGAGGCTGTAGCCGATCCGGAGGACGAGGTATACTCCAATCTGTCTAATTACCAGCATCATCCTAGGATGATATGTCTTCCATCTTGCTGATGCCTATATTTTTTATCCAATCGCGCAAATCTGCGATTTCCTGAGTAGTGTTGAGTGGTTGAAGCCTCATAATTTTATCTTCCCATAGATTGATGTTTTTCCCGTTGCCCGAATTCTGTAGAGCTGCTCCTTGAAAAACTCCCAACTGTGACTGCAAAGTTAATAGAGGGTGGTTCCCTTACTAGCTTCTCCTTCCTCCATATTGTGCAAGGAGAGTCCATGCATATATTTTTTGATGAAGAGTTGACTGACAGAGTGCCGGTGATTCGAGAAGAATTTCCATAACATATTTCCTCCTAAAGCTAGATTGGCCAGACTGGGGTCTCTTATTTGCAGGCCTTTGTCTAAAAGAGGTTTTTTCACAATGTCCCAATTCACCAAGTGAATTTTTTTTATTCCCCTTACCTCCTTGTCACAAAAAATTTCTTAACATCTTGGAGAGTTGTTCAGTAATTGATTGAGGTGCCAATAAGAAGGTAGCTTGGTATAAGGGGAGGGAGGAAAGAACATATTTTACTAGTATTAGTTTCCTAGCTATGGTGAGCCACTGACCACCCCATACTTTCATTTTTGCCTTGATTTTGTTGAGGATCTCAGCCCAATGGAGGGCCTTGTTGATTCCCAGGGTCAAAGGCAGGCCACGGTAATTGATTTTATCTTAGCTTGCAACGCCCACATATCCAAGAACTTGGACAATCTAATTCACGGCTTGCTGATCAATCTCCCAGCCATACACTGCACTTTTCTCCTATTGACCAAAGCTCCAGAGACTCTGCAGAAGCTTTGAATAGTCTCCTTAAATGCCCTTGCAATTTTTAACGAGATCCCCCCAAGAGAATTGAATCATCGGCAAACAAGGTGTGGTTTATTGGCTCAGTGCCTCGCACAACCCTAATGCCGGGAAGAGTCCCATTTATCTTCTCTGATGTCAGCTTTCGGCTAAGGGAATCAACCATCAAGATATACAAGAAGGGGGAAAGAGGGCATCTTTGTCTAATGCCCCTCGTGGTTTTGAAGTAACTGGTTGGCCTACCATTAACCAAGGGGGCAATCCACAGCTCTCCAATACAAGCTTTAATTAGCCTATTAAACTTAGAGCTAAAACCGAAAGCAGTAAGGACTTGGAGGAGGAAAGAATATCTTACCCGATCGAATGTGTTTTCCATATCTAGCTTGATGATCATTCCTTTCTCATGACGATGAAGGCTTGAGTGAATGGTTTCCTGCACCAGAGCCACATTGTCTAGAATGTGCCTTCCTTTGACAAACCCACTTTGATTGCTAGATATGAGTTTTCCCAGGAGAGGCTAGATTTTTTTCGCCAGAAGCTTAGAAAGGATCTTATAGGATGCATTATGTTATTTTTGTAAATTTTTTGAGGCAAGTAAGAGAGCTAAAATTTTTTAGTCTTCAAGGAATGCATTTCCTCAAACACATCTCTTAGTCTCTACATTGACTTTGCTGTGGGTAGTCCCTATAATTTTTCCATTATAGAACCTCTCACGGGTTACAGCTGACAGCAAAAGGGACCTATTTCCCAGATGTACCACTGTATCATCCCTGGACCTTTCCTCTGTTTGCCCCTTTTTAAGCTTCTGCTTTCCACCTTTTCCCCCTTCCAGAAATTCTTCATTAATCCTCTAATCACTCCCAACTCCAAAACCTACATTCGAACTTCCCTTCAAAGCCTCCGCTTTTTTATTTGGCTTAAACAGTCCTCTTCTCCCTATCATTTCCCTTTTCCAGCCTCAAATTGCATTAAAATGGCCCAAAAAGCCATATTCTCCATGTATACTCAGATTCTTGGCCACCGCCATTATTTGGGCAGTTTTCCTCACGTGACTCAGGCTGGGAACCACCCCATCCATAGAGCGCTTATCGAATATGTATCAGACGAGAGATTTGAGCAGATTGATACGCCATTGATCGAACGGTTCATAACGTCTCTACGGTACCGTGTTCTCCACATTCATTACTTTGCAACCGCCGCCATCGCCATTTTATTTAGCAGCAGAGATCAGCAGTCCCGCCGATACATTAAATCATTGAATACTACCTGCAGTTCAGCAATACCAACGGCCCTGGTTTCATCTGCCCACTTCATTGGATGGTGAGGCGATATTTTCCACTTGCCCCGTGAATTCCATAAACAATAAAACACGTAACAAAACCATTGTTCTGCCTTGCTGCCTCATTACCGTTGGTAAATTCTGTCTGCAGAATCCATAGCGATATCACGTCGTAGTGATGATACGAGCGACCAACTCAAACCAGTTGTTGCTCCAGTGTCAATGTGGAAGTTACTTACGAGGCTATGCACCCCTGGCCCACTGTCCATCGCCCTCTGACGAATCCTCAGCCATCGATCTCCTCCCGAGATTGGACGATCTAGATTTGATTGCCCCCGCCAGTTGACCCCGTACCGCCACGTCACCCTTTCCACGGCATTTTGTCATATTTTCCCGCCCCCGTTATATCTGTTCGTTCCAAGGTCAAAGTTCATTGTTTTTACGTTTAAACGTCTGCTTCGACGTTTTCCCATGCATTTCTCCACTGTGCGATGTTTTCCTCCATAGTTGCCTCCACATTCACCATCCTTGTCCACACCACGCTCCCACTATCACATTCATCCATACCACCCTCTCCATAAAGGTTTTTCGTAACCATTTTCGTGTTTTGCAGGGTTTCGAGCAGCCATAAACCTCCATAATTCGCAGTCCCTGTCACAGTGACAGAAATATAGGAAAGGACCATTCTCAGAAGCTGGAATTATGGAGAAAGGCCGGGGAAAATATGCCGACAGGACTTGCATTAAAAGAACAGGGTTTAAACTCTGCAGAACCTGTCCAGGGCATTTAAAGCACAGTTTTCACAATCAGAGGAAATTGTGGGGACGGCAAAGAGTATCAGTGGGAGATTAGCGCGTTTAAGGCTTGTAATTGCAGATTTTGAGCCTTAAGCCCGTTATTCAAAAGAAAAGGTACCAAAATCAAAGACCCCATGGATTACTCAGACGGTCCAATGCACAGAAAACCATATTGGCAGGGTTTTAATATCAGCAGAACGTTCTTCCATAAAAGGACAAGGTGCCCATACATTTCTCATCCTATGCCGTGTTCTAGAGAGGTTTTCTAGCCCTGACAATGGTCCTATGTGGCCAGTGCATCAGTTATACAGTATAGCAGACCCCACAGTTGTTCATACACCTCGATTTATTCACCAGAATTCTGCAAAAGGCCACGGCAAGTACATCAAAGACATACCTTGAGTAAATTGCAGCCTGACGAAGATCATTTTTCCATCTGAAAAGCGCAGAAGATAAATGCTCAGAATTAAAACCGAATAGAGCCTCGGCTCTCCTACTATTTCAAAGTTTTAATGCTACATTTAAGTTTTCAACTACCATGGTTATTCTTTCTCATATAAGAATCCTCAAGAACATATTGTAAGGGTTGTTGTTCGGTTGCTGTCGTTGTTGTTAAAAGGATTCATTCGAACTGTTAGAACAGTTTGGGAGGGATTAGCAGAGTAGTTGTGTGTAGTAGGCTGGGAGGAGAAGTTCAGATTGTAACAGCCATTGAGCTCAGATGTATGTGATTGGTTTTGCATCATTAATCAAGCACATTTCATAGGATCCTGGTCTATTACTATTGGTGATGTTTTCCTAACTCTGTTTATTAAATTTTCATGCTGTTCATTGGTCTTCTAGCTTGCATAAGAAATCTGGCATAGGATTTGCCCTTGTTAGGCACCCTATGTTTCTGCTCTTCTTGCCCTAATGTTTTCTGTTGTATGTGTTATCTAAGAGTAAATTCAGTTAATCTAACCAGTGTAGTAATTCCATATGCTGCTAGATGATGTATGAATTATGGAGTTTGCTACTTGGATGTTTCCTTTTGGGGTCAAAGCATTGAAGGTTCAAAGTCCTTCTATGATCTATAGATTCTAGTTTTGTTAACTCATCTCTGTTTTTCCTTTGGAGTAGGCTAAAGCTGACCTAGAGTTAAATGGCCTCTGGTCAGATCTATAAGCTGCCCCTTTGTATCTCCTTTGAAAGCTGCCTTTGAGTATGTCCAAGCAGGTCTGGAGTTAAATGACTTCTGACCCGATCTATAGACAGAAAACGGGTTGTTTTCCTTATTTCACCTTCTTCCCTTAATGTTCCATCTCATCATCTATCTAAAAAGATCCTTTAGTATAGATGACTTGCCCTCTGAAAGCCTTGGCTAGTCGTTGCATGTAATTCTCCTTTCATAACTCTGTAGCCCAATGGATGGCACTTTCTTGACCTATCCCCTTTGCTGAAACATCCTACTTCTACGTTCCTTTTTCTCCCATTACTTTCTCAGTTCGTGATCTCATGACCAACTCAACAACCAACCAACCAAATCATTTTTAAAACCCCCCTTTGTGCTTCATAACTAGCCTAATATTTCATCTTGAGCCTCAAAGATATATCATTCTTTTCTCTATTTGGAGAGATCCCTCTCCGGGTCCAGGAGGGCTAGATCCTAGGGCCCCAAAGTGGTTCTGATGTTGTCTCATCTTTTGGTCTTACCAATCTGGCCAAAACATGGGAACCCCAACATAATGGCGACTCCGCTGGGGAATTGAGTGCATTTCACCTTAAACATTCTTAGGCACTCAAAAGACCCAGAATCTCTGGTTAGATTGGCATTCAATTACTGATGGTGGACAGCAGCCTGCTTCAAACATTCATATACATCCACCTGGCGACTCCACACTCCATAATTCCCAAAAGACCCGATGAATCCACTGGTGGAGGACTCTGAGCTGGTTGAGAAGAAGCAATAGCCTTCTTTGCCTAAATATAGATCCAAACATGGACAAAGATACAAATTATGATGCTTTGTATGATCAATTAAATGAATTAACAGAAATGTTTGGTAAAGTGCTAGAAATGTACATGGCTAATCTGAATGCAAATGATGATTATTTAGAACATCCCATGCCTCTTCCAAAACAAGAACAAACTCGAGACCAAGAAGATGAGCAAGACATGTATGATGCTCAGGAGTCTATAGAAGACGAAGTGGAAAGTGATCAGGAATTGCCTGATTGTGTACCTACGTCTTGGGTTACGCTGACAAGAGAGTATGAGGACCTAATAGCAAAAGCTAATGGGGAACTCTGCCTTGAGGTAACAAGGGACCACATAGAGGAGGCAAAATCTGATGGAGAAGAAGAGACTCAAGTAAACATCCCGCCTCCAAATCAGCTAACACAAGAGAAAGATGACTGTTGTTCCTCTGTCCATGATGAGAGGGAAACCCCTCTTTTGACAGAAGAGGAGATTGATCAGATAGTAAACCAGCGGTCCACCTCAGAAATATTTTATGGAACACATGCTCCTTCTCATTCATCTCCTGAGTTTGATGATACAGATCCAGAAGACTCCTCTATGGATCAGGACGAAGAAAGACCTGCTGAAAATCTGGAAGGTGTGATGGGTGACATTACTTACAGTTATGATTTTCCTGTTTATGATCTGTTTGATGATGATTGTTTTCAAAGGGAAGCCGAGCTTGCAGGACCATCATCCTTAGATTCATGGGAGGAAGATCAGAGCCAGCGATTTCAGAGAAGTAATGAAACCAGTTAGCCTATCTACGATACTGATGGAGAGAGCTACAACAGTATAATAGCAGATGAAGATTCTTTGAATCTTCATTCTTCTTTGCCACATATCATTAGTGAGACTGGAAACCAACAGTCTCTCCTTTCAAAAGATGAGGAGGAAAGCAAAGAAGAGATTCTTGAGCGAGATGAAGATAACAAGCCTTCTCTCGAAAAGGAGGAAGTAATGGAACAAACCACTGTTCAAGAATACATAGATCTTTTCACGGAGCTCAGCACATCAGAGCAGAATATATCAGAGCTCCAAGAAGATTCAATTGCAATATACGATGAGTCCTCCAGTTCAAAAAATGAAGAAGATGAGGGAGATTCTCTTTCTCAAAAGAGTCTTGTTCTTGATCTAGTGGAGGAAGAAGAAATCCTGGTTGAAGCTTGCCTGCCAAATATTCATAGCCAGGTATCTCTTCATGATCCTTACGCTCATTTCCTGCAAACATATGAAGAAGGATCAAGCGTCTTGTTGAGCAGCATGTTGCAAACAGAAAGAAATTTTTTTGAAGCTGGTGTTATTGAACAAAAAGAGTGGGAGCTGCCCTGCTATCTAGCCTGCTCAAGGAGCTGAGTAGAGAGGACCAGCCATGGGATCACTTGATGGACTGGTTGCATTGGAAGACATTGTTTGTAAGCTAGACTGTAAATATTCTAGTTAGAGTAGGGTAGGTAGGAAAAGCTCAAATAAGCTCAGCCTGTGAGCATGTAGTTAGTTGTTTTAATTTATGCAAGGTCCAGCGAGTCAGACAGTCTAATCCTGGCTTGATTGTTTTCAATTTCTGTCTTAGAATGTAGAGAAGAAATCTGCTAGACAGTCTAATCCTAGCAGATAGTAGTGTAGGTAGAGAATCATATGAGATCAATAGTCTAATCTGGTCTCATGGAGTTATAAGGGTAGAAATAGAATAGGTTTATTTTTTGTTTATGAAATAAATGATGTAAAGGGTCCGCTAGTCCAAATGCACCCTAAAGAAAAATGCTAGGATTGTAGTCTGGGTAGGTAGATTGTTTGGGAATGTTTCTGCTGATATAATGTCTTCAGGATTTGTGGCAGCTGATCTAAAGAAAGAAAGGGACGTGCCAAGCAGCAGGCATCTGGCCTACACCAAAGATTTATCCTCTGAATTCTTGAATCCTTCAAGAAGAAGCCATCCCCATGTGGAGCCACTGTTAGCCCCCTGTAAATTTATGACAGGCAAAGTAGGGGGCTAAAAAGTTTTTGAGTCTTCAAAGAATGCATTTTCTCTGAAAACACATCATCCTTGAAGTCTCCTGTGCCTTTGCCCTGTGATGAAGTCCCCTCTATTGATTTCCATTATAGAACCTCTCTGATTACAAAGCTGTGCTCCAAAGGACCTATTTTTACCCCTTGTACCCCTGCAAAATATCCCATTTCACTCTGTTGCCCCTTTTTTAAGCTTCCTTTCCACCCTTTTTCCCCCCTTCTGAAATTCCTTCATTAATCCTCTAATCCTCCCAAAACCTTGTTTAAACCCTTCAAATACTTTTTATTTGGCTTAAACAGTCCTCTTCTCCCTATCGTTTCCATTTTCCACCCTCAAATTGCATTAAAATGGCCCAAAAAGCCATATTCTCCATGTATATGGGTCTTAGCCCCCTTCAGCTAGCCCCAAAACTGTTTTCCCTCACGTGACCCGGGCGCTAGAACCACTCGCTAGCCCATAAGAGCGCTTATCAGATATGTATCGGGCAAAAGTTGAACCGAGTATTGATCGAACGGTTATCGCGTGCTCTGCAGCACCCGTGGTCTACCCCATTCATCGCCCCGACCGCGCCATCGTCGTTTATTTAACCGCAGATCAACGGTCCACAGTACATCCGTCCCGGTGGTCCCCGTCGCGTTCACTATACCAAAACAACCTGGTTTTCATCGCACCGCTATTGGAGGTCGAGCGGTATTTTCCCTTTGCCCAGCGATTCCATACAGCAATCGACACGTGGCTCCGAAATTGTTCCAAAACCGCTACCTCATCGCACGTTATCGTTCGTCCGTGGATGCGTAGCGATATCGCCGGGAGCCGTTAGATCTGGGGTAGCCCATCCAACGGTTGTCGCTCCCCGAAGCTGCGCGGAGGTTAGCATGGGGAAACCGTACCCTTGGCCCACTGTCCATCACCCTCCAACGCGTCCTCAGTCGTTGATCTCCTCTTGAGATTGGACGGTCCAGATTTGATTGCCCCTGCCAGTTGACCCCGTATCGCCATGTCACCCTTTCCACACCATTTTGTCGTATTCGCCTGCCCCCGTTATATTTGTTCATTCCAAGGTCAAAGTTCATTGTTTTTACGTTTAAACGTCTGCCTCGATGTTTTCCCATGCATTCTCCACTGTGCGATGTTTTCCTCCATAGTTGCCTCCGAAGTCACCATCCTCTTCCACGCCACACTCCCACTATCACATTCATCCATA
Source organism: Pinus albicaulis (assembly GCA_034641835.2). Taxonomy (NCBI): domain Eukaryota; kingdom Viridiplantae; phylum Streptophyta; class Pinopsida; order Pinales; family Pinaceae; genus Pinus; species Pinus albicaulis. The sequence continues at coordinate 53,641 of JAXQQM020064169.1, forward strand.
CCACCCTCTCCATAAAGGTTTTTCGTAACCATTTTCGTGTTTTGCAGGGTTTCGAGCCGCCATAAACCTCCATAATTCACAGTTGCTGTCGCAGTGACAGAAATACAGGAAAGGACCATTCTCAGAAGCTGGAATTATGGAGAAAGGCCAGGGAAAATATGCCGATAGGACTTGCATTAAAGGAATAGGGTTTAAACTCTGCAGAACCTGTCCAGGGCATTTAAAACACAATTTTCACAACCAGAGGAAATTGTGGGAGCGGCAAAGAGTATCAGTGGGAGATTAGCGCGTTTAAGGCTTGTAATTGCAGATTTTGAGCCTTAAGCCCATTATTCAAAAGCAAAGGTACCAAAATCAAAGACCCCGTGGATTGCTCAGACGGTCCAATGCACAGAAAACCATATTGGTAGGGTTTTAATATCGCGATGTTAGCCCCATATGAAATTCTTGACAACAGGTGGGAGCTGGGTGTCTTGGAATTGCCTTCGAGGATGCCTTCTCCCTAAAACCCATCACCCTTGAAGTCTCTGGGTGCTATGCCTAAAACAGTTTCCCCCTGTTGATCCATTTCTCAAAGGGCCTTATTTTCCCCCTTATAGCCCTACAAATTCCCTCATTTTAATCTCTTGCCCCCTTTGTCAAAGTCCCCTTGTTCCCTCTATTTCTCCTGTTAGTCCTCTAAAATCCCCAAAAATCCCCTTCAAACTCTACCCATGTCCCTGGTTTAGCCTGATTCGCTATTCATCTTCCTATCGTTACCCTTATAAGGCTTCGAAATGCGTTAAAGAGGCTTAAAAACCCACTCTGAACCTTATATTAGGCCTAGCCCCTCTCTCGATAGCCCCGCGCCTTTTCCTCCATGTGATCCCGTGCTGAAACCACACGTGAAGTCCAAAAGGTGCTTACCATTGTTATTCATCGGGCGCGATGCCAGCCATCAATCTGGTTGAATCGGATGGTGATCGTGGCCCCGCGGCCCTTCGTGTTTTCCCCATTCATTCCCCTTGCAGGGCGATCGCCGTCCGTTTAAGAAGATGATCGACGGTTTAGTTTCTTCCGCCTGTGGACCCCGCTGCGCACTATTAACAAAACCTGGCGGTTTCTTTCACACTGCCCATGCGTGGTAGGCAATTTTCCCCGAACACCCACCGATTCCATTCGCCATCTGACGCCTGTCCTTTTGTACGATTTCCAAACCGCCGTCCCCGCGCGTTATTGTCCAGACATGGATGCCCAGCGAAATTGCCATAGACCGTCCGATCTGGAGCAAGCCATCTGACGGTTATCGCTCGTCCAAGATGCACGAAGTTTAATGTAATCGCACACGCGATAGCTCATGCCATCACCCGCTGTCCATCGTCCTCCACCGTTGATCCCGCCACGATCGACGGTCCCGATTTGTTCACCCGCCGCTGACTTTTCCACCATCGTCCGGTTCCGCCACGTCATCTCCACGTGCACCCTCCGTACCGTCTCCCATTCCATTGCATATATTGGTTCTTTTTTGCGTTTTTTAACGTTTTCCACGTATATTTTCTCTGCAGACCACCACCATCCACCAGAGCACGTTTCTCCATTCTTTCTGCAATTTTCTCCTTCGTATCGTCATCTACACGACCTTTATCCGCCTCCACATCATCCGCCACCCCATTCATGATTTCCTTAACTTGTTTGTGTATGTTGCAAGGTTTCAAAGAGGCAGAAAACACCATGATTCATACGTACCTCTTCAATGGCGTGTTGCGCAGACAGAGAGCCGAGATGGGAACTGGTACTCCGGAAAAATGTCAAGAAGGGTGGCGGAGATATAAATTTCACCAAAGGACAGGTTTTTGAAAATCCGCGACCCCATCCGGCGCCATTAAAGCCCAGATCTTGCAAAATCGAAACATTTATGGAAGCAGCAGAAAGGCCAGCTTATGATTGTAGTCTTCAGTACTCAGGACTGAAGATTTGGATTCACAAGGCAGCAGTTTTAGAAGCAAAGCATCAGATTCAAAACCCCGAAAGTCAACCAGAAATGTAATACACGGGAAAACGTACCACCAGAGTTTTCTACAGCAGCAGTATGTTCTTTCTTCAATCAGAGGACAGAGTGCCCATACAGTCTTCATTATACATCGTGTCCGAGAGAATTTTCCGCCCAAACAACAGTCTGACATGGTCAGAAGCATTGGTGACTCAAGTAGGGAAGACCTCACTGTTTCTTATTGTATTTTTGTTATTCTACCAATAAGTACCACACAGTACTGCAGTCAGAACACCTAAGCCATACCAGATATAAATGCAGAGTTTTAAAACAGGATGGGTTTCGGCCCTCCATTCATTTCTGTGTTTAATGTTACATTTAGTGTTCACCTACCTCCTCAGTCGATCTTCTGTTCATCCTCTGCTATAAAACACAAAAGGAAAGTATTGTAAGGGTTGTTGATGAGACATCAGAGAAATGCAAGAATTTCCTCTTGAGACAAGTTCTCTGTGTAATATTGTAAAATAGGTTGAGATTTGATGTATTCAGACTGAATGTTCAAGCTGTGGGCAATGATGTACCTGATTGGTGTTGTTTTTAATATGACAAGCACATTTCTTTGGATCCTGATCTAAAGCAGCTGGTGATGTTTTCCTATCTCTGTGTTTGATTTCATTTCATTCCATTTCTACTGGCTCGCATCAGAAGTTTGACATAATATTTACCCTTGATAGGTACCTTATGTTTCTGCTCTCCCAGCCTTTTATGTTTTCTACTTATATGTGTATCTGAATATTGATTTCAATTGATTTAACTAGTGTAGTGGATGTTATTTCCTTCTCTCTGATGTATGAATTAATGAAATCTATGTTTAGTTGTTCTTGTTAGGATCTAGTTGGATGATTTGAGAACACTGGGAGGTCTAGAACCCTGTCTCTGCCTTACTAGGATCGTTCCATCTCAATTAGGCCTCTCTAAGATCCCTTGTATTGCCTTTGATTTTTTCCAAGCAGGTCTGGAGTTAAATGACCTCTGACCTGATCTATAGGTAGAATTGGATGGTTCTCCTTCATTCATTTTCAGTCCTTAATGTTCCATTTCACCAATCATCCTTTAAGATCCAAATGCTCTAGATGACTAGCCCAACTGAAAGCTTGCACATTGAACACAAGTAAATCCTTTCTTGACTCCATTGCCCAATGGCCTTGATGTTCTCTGAGTTATCTACCTTTGCCTAAATTTCCTCTTTGCTCATCCTTGTCTTATATTGGACCCTTCTTTCCTGATTCCCAACAACCAAACACAAACAATCAAACAAACAAACCCTGTGCTTCATACCTAGCCTAATACCTTATTGTGAGCTTCAAAGACATATATACTTTGACAATCATAGAGAGATCCCTCTCTCGACCTAGGAGGGCTAGATCCTAAGGTCTGAAAGTGGTTCTATGTTGTCTCATCTTTTGGTCTTGTCAACCTGGCCAAAACATGGGAACCCCAACAAAAGGGACATTTTTCCATAAAAGGACAAGGTGCCCATACATTTCTCATCCTATGCCGTGTTCTAGAGAGGTTTTCTAGCCCTGACAATGGTCCTATGTGGCCAGTGCATCAGTTATACAGTATAGCAGACCCCACAGTTGTTCATACACCTCGATTTATTCACCAGAATTCTGCAAAAGGCCACGGCAAGTACATCAAAGACATACCTTGAGTAAATTGCAGCCTGACGAAGATCATTTTTCCATCTGAAAAGCGCAGAAGATAAATGCTCAGAATTAAAACCGAATGGAGCCTCGGCTCTCCTACTATTTCAGAGTTTTAATGCTACATTTAAGTTTTCAACTACCATGGTTATTCTTTCTCATATAAGAATCCTCAAGAACATATTGTAAAGGGGGTCCATGAAAGCGCGTCGCATTTAGGGAAATCTACTGGGATCTTAGTAGGAATCCTGGGGAGAGTAGCATAGTAGTTGAATGTAGTAGGTTGGGAGGAGAAATTTGGATTGTATTTCAAATGACCGAGCTCGATGTATATGACTCATTTTGCATCATTAATCAAGCACATTTCACAAATGATCCCGGTCTATTGCTATTGGTGATGTTTTCCTAACTCGTTTATTACATTTTCATATTGTTCATTGGTTCCTTCGTTCGCATCGGGAATTCAAAGGTATTTCTCTCGTTAGGCACCCTATGTTTTTATGTTTCTCGCTTCTCCTTTGCCTTATGTTTTTCTATTTATGCTATCCAAGAGTAAATTTAGTTAGTTTAACCAAAGGTAGAATTCATATGCTGCTAGCTGATGTATGAATTATGGATTTTGCTACTTGGATGTTTCCTGCTGGGGTCAAAGCATTGAAGGTTCAAAGTCCTCCTCTGATCTATAAATTCTAGCTTTGTTAACTCATCTCTATTTTTCCTTTGGAGCATGCTAAAGCTGACCTGGAGTTAAATGACCTTTGGTCTTATCTATAAGCTGCCCCTTTGTCCCTCTTTCAAGAGCTGCCTTTGAGTATGTCCAAGCAGGCCTGGAGTTAAAGGACCTCTGACCTGATCTATAGACAGAAAATAGGTTGCTTTCCTTCTCTCACTTTCAATCCTTAATGTTCCATCCCACTATCTACCTAAAAAGATCCTTTAGTGTAGATGACTTGCCCTTTGAAAGCCTTGGCTAGTTTTTGCATGTAATCACCTTTCATGACTCCATAGCCCAATGGATGGCACTTTCTTGACATGTTCTCTTAGCTGAAACATCCTGTTGTTTTGTTCCTTTTCTCCCATTACTCTCTCTCAAACTCCATGATCTATTGTGACCAACTTAGCAACCAAACTAACCAAATCACTTTAAACCCCCCTTTGTGCTTCATAACTAGCCTAACATCTCATTCTGAGCTTTAAAGACATATCATTCTTTGCTCTATTGGAGAAATCCCTCTCCGAGTCCAGGAGGGCTAGATCCTAGGGACCCAAAGTGGTTCTGATGTTGTCTCATCTTTTGGTCTTTCCAATCTGGCCAAAACATGGGAACCCCAACACATTGTCAAAGTGTTCCGTCCAAGGACA
>JAXQQM020073512.1:0-95148 GCA_034641835.2 Pinus albicaulis
ACCCATAGCACATGCTCAAAAAATCATAACTCATATTCACATGATACTTGCTTATGATATTTTTTAATTAATCAATTTAATTTAAAAGGCAAAAACAAAAAATACATTTTAAAAATATCTTAACTTTTCATTAATATTTCCTATCAAAAATATTTTACAATATTTCATAAAAATTAAATGATAATTAACAATTAAACAAAATACTTAAAAATCTACATCAATATAAACACGTATATGCACCTTATTATATTTTCAAAACACATATGTCCACCTCATTATATTTTCAAAACACATCTATCCACCTAATTATATTTTAAAAACTGCTTTATATCTCTTGCTCCTGCTCTTCGTGGATGAAGAATTATATTTTCAAAAACTACTTTATATCTCTTGGTCCTGCTCTACGCGGATGAAGAAAAACCTAAAATACCAAGGGACGACCAAACTGATTTCCTGATTGCAAAAACGCATAAAATGGAGGCTTTTGGTATTTTGGACATATTTTTAAAATTTTGATTCAAGTTCATGTAAAATTTCGTGGGAATGTTGAGGAATTTATTTTAAAATAAGGAAATTTGCAAATACCAAGTAACAGTAAAAATGAATACGGATGGTAGTTGGTTGGTACAATTCAAAAATGTGCAAGATTGTTGGTTTGTCAGTTACGCAGATTTGTACGATTCAAAATTGAATATGCATAGTCGTTGGTTGGTACAATTCACCAATATACACGGTTCGCTGTGATGCAAGGTGATTGGTTCGTGCAATTCAGAAAAATGCACGATTCAACTTCACGGTCGTTGTTTTGTAAGTTTGGCAGATTTGTTAACGTGCTTTTTAATATTTTTTAAAGAACTTTTGTTGGGGTTGACTTGAAATCTTATGAAAAACTGGAAAATTTATTTTAGTTATGATTTTTTTGATTTTTCTTGTTGGAGTTTACTTGAAATCTAATGAGAATTTGGAAAATTTTAGTGATATATTTTTTAGAGTTTTTATTGAAATTCACTTGAAATTTCATGAGAATTTGGAAAATTTGAGGTTGATTATATTAATAGAGAAGATACTAGCATTGAATTTATTTTAATGTATGAAAATTTAAATATATATAAATAATTTAATTTTAATTATTATTAATTTTAATGTAATTTTCTGAAATTAATGTTTAGATTTCAGTGTTTAGATTTTTGTTATTATTTTTGTGTTTAGAATGTGTTTTTTTAATTTATTTAATAAATATTAATATTTTATTAATGTTTTGAACCAATATATGTGGTTTATTATTGACATTTAAAAAATATATATATACGTATATAAAAAAAAGTTTGATATAAATATATATGTGAAATAATAATAAGAAGACCAAAAAGAAAAAAAAAAATAAACAATTTTTTTTTCAAATCCTAAAAATAATAATAATATTTTTTATTAACTAATACTAAAATAGTGAATTAAAATATGAAAAAGTTTTAAGAAACACTTATTTTATATTTATATAATATTTATAATATTTTGATTTTGAAACCTCATAAATATTATTAATACTAGTAATAAAGAATATTATTAATATTAATAATAAAAAATATGAACAATAATAATAATAATAATAATATTGAAAATTTTATTATTTTTAATATTTTATAAAGTTAAATGGTTTAAGCAATATTTATTAAAACCATTTTATTTTGGGTTATACATTTTGTCCATATGTTATAAAACCAATCTTACTATTATAAAAGCAATATGTAAATATAATATATTTATAAAAAATATTTATTGTTTTAAATAATAGTAACAATAATAATATATTTATTTAAAATATCTTAATTTAAAAAAAATGTATATTTATTTTTTTATATATTTTGAATTAAAAAACAAATCACTAATCTAAAAATTACAAGATCAAATTAATTAGAATAATAAACTAATAAATATAATGTATGTCTAATGACATTGTTTAGATGATTTTCAAAGTGAAATAAATATAAAATCAAATTACAAATATTTTTTTAAGTGAAACATAAGTTGTATATTTTACATATAAGGATTTTTCAAAAGATAAATGAAAACTGAACCAATTTTTTTTTATTAATAACTTATATCTATGAAAAAATTAAACAATATTCAAATTGTTTCTTTAAGTTAAAATATTTATAACCATACAAACTTGATGTCTAGTTGATATTGATATTTTCCTTTCCAAAACACCCTTTCTTTTTAACTCTGGCTTCAACATAGCGGAATTCTAAGAATTCAGTCTTCTGCCATAATCGGGTCCAACTTCACCCAGATTTCATTTATAAAACATTAAAACCTTATTATAATAAACAATAATACAAATACACAAATATAAAAACTATTATTAAGGTGCGAAAGCAAACAAAAAGAACTTTATTTTGAATATCAGGTAATGCAGGGTTTATTATATGAAAGGAGTGTTGTTCTAGATAGTATAGAGTCTTGGGGAATGTCAAATTATCGACTTGTGAAACCTCATAAGTTCGGGTTCATGGTAATCTAGGCCCTCATCAGTTGTGAAATTTAACTGGATCTGCAATTGAATTGAATTTAAACTGGGAAATCAACACACACTGGTAGCTTCATAACCTTCGCATTTTAAAACTTTTGAACCCCTCTCTCCAGCTACAAGTTCAATTTAAATACAAAAAGGAAAAAATTGTTAAGATCCACAAATTAGGGATCTGATTTTCAAATCTAGGGAAATATTTAATTTATAAAACTAATTATAAAAAAAACAATGGGTTAAGATCTACAAATTATAGATCTGAATTCCTTTTTAGTAGAAAAAATATTCGATATAGTCAGCTCATCTTCATAATAATTTCAAAAATTTAAAGACAGGAATATTCATAAAATGTAACCCATATCAGAAACTAGGACTAACATTGTTTCCAGAAATACAAACTGTAACGATACCCCATGTCAAAAGCAGTCGATATGGATCACTGTCACAATATATCATATGAAGAGATGCTCCCATGGAATCTCGCCAAAAATTGTCCGGTTTTGTCAATTGAAATTACCATTCCGCAATCCCCATTTGGAAAATGCATGATGAAAAACCTCCAATATCCATAGTATGAGTAAGATGTCCCAGTCCATTGCAAATGTGTCCAGTGTGGCAATGGAAAAAAAAAATAGTTCTGTAACAAAAAAGCTAGTCTTCCAAGCAACTGATGTGGATCTTCCTTTTGGTGTGTGCATTTGCAAACATTCCCTGAGTGTTCTCCTTCTTTGTTCAGGAAGCATCCCCATTAATTGAATATGAAAAGTTTAAAAAAAATTACGTTTCCTTTTGCCCCATTACGAGAGGCATCCGTCAATTCATAGTGCATCTCTATGAAGGTTCCATGTAGTCCCTTTTTGGACAGTCTATCACCTGTGTTGTTTTTCTCTCTATAGATGTGATTGAAAATTATGTGAGAGAAAATCCTTTGGAGCTCTTCAATCTTATCCATCCACGTAGTTAGGTGACCCAGGGACATGGAATTTAAGCTATTCATGTGGTCTATTAGTACTTTGGAATCTCCAAAGATCCATATTTTGTCGATGTAGACCTACATTGTGAACAAAAGAAGTCAAGAGTGCCAACATTTCTGCCCCGGTATTTGATCTGTGTCCCCGTACCAGTGTATCTTGTAGTGGCATAGTGGATTGATCATCATCCATGCACCACAGCCACATCTATTATTATGGCCCGCCCCATCGAAAAAAACTAGCCGGATAATGGATGTCAAGAGGTCTCATTCTATGAGATAAGTCTCTTGGTGGTTTGTCTGAATTCATTGGCTCCTCCCATCTTTGCATGACCTTCTCTTCCACTCCATCTGGGCTACATCCCTGATCTCTAAAATTCCAATTCTTCCTACAACACCACTAGTACCAATGAAAGTAAAGAGTAATTTCTCTAAATTATTTACCTTTTGCATGTCACCAACATATACAGTCTTGTACTAAGGATAATGGTTTCTGTTGTATGTTGAAATTTTTAAAAAGTATGTAGAAAGTGTGCTTAGTAAATGCACAACTATAAAATAGATGAACATTTTCTTCATTGTGCTTCATGCATATTCTACATATCCCTGGTCCTATCTTGCCCGTCTTTTATAAATTCGACCAGGTCAAGTTTTTGTCTTTCCGTACTAGCCATATGAAAATCATAATTCTGATTTGTACCTTTTTCTTCCATATGTTCTTGAACCAGCAATCCACTGTCTAACCTATTTGGTTTTTCACTAATTCCAAGTATATTTCAGCTATGTTCACTTGTCCCTTTTTTAGATTACCCCCGCCAATTGATGCAACCCCCAGATTGGTTATGAATGAAACCAATTTTTCTCATCTTATCCAGGAAGTTTCCCCATGCCCCCATATCATTTCCCCTTAACCCCAACTCATGGGCCTCGCGCCACCTCAGATATCCCATCTGACAATTGTGTATTTCCTGACCAAAATAGATGATGCTCATTCCATTAATTATGTTGCAGAAATCTGGGTCTATAATGTTGTGTTTACTGAAACCCCGGATACCTCCTTCCCCGATCATGGTTTTCCTTCTGTTTCCAAAATTCCACTTTAATGAGGATATGTACAACGACCAAATTCTTGTAAAACCATTCCAAATGGTTGAACCTTCCCTTGTAGCTTCCGATCCCATTATGAATATGGTCTCCAATGTTTTATTTTTTAAATACTTGTGCCTGATAATATCACTCCATATGTCTAGAATCTGGGTGTATCTCCATATTTATTTTAGTATTAGTACCCTTCCAAAAGTATCAGTGTCCAACAGTCCCCATCCACCCCATTGTTTTGGCATAGTAATGTTGTCCCAACTAGCCAGGTGGTATTCACCACCCCCCCTGCCCCCATTCCAAATGAAGTTTGATATGGTTGACTTAATTTTGTTTATGACAGTCTGCGACATGGTGTGGAGGTGAGCCCATTATACGGAAAGTTGTCGAAGAACTACCTGTGAAAGTATGAGTTCCCCCCCTTTCGACAACCATTTGAGGGACCATCCATTTATTTTCCTTTTATATTTATCAACAATCCATAGCCAGTCTGCCACCCTATAGTTTGAAGGCTTTAAATGAAATCCCAGATATGCTATACCATGAGTGATACCAGAGCATTTGTAATTAAATATCTCACAGATCGAATTTTTTATCTCCGGGTTCGGCTAAGAGAAATATAAACATGATTTATATGCATTGTCAATCACTTTGGATGCTTTGTAAAATTTATCAAAATTTTCTCTGATATCCTCCCAAATCTCCTTAATGAGTATGTCATCTACGAAAAAATTGTGAGTTATATCCCTGAGTGGAGCAATATTAATTCCCTTTATCGACCCCACATGATTTTTCGAATTAATCTTGTTGCTTAAAGCACACATAGTCATTATGAAAAGTAGTGGAGATAGTTCACAACCCTGTCCGAGGCCCTTGCCCACTTTAAAAAATATGGATGGTGTGCGGTTTATTATGATCGCCATGGGAGCCCCCATAATGCATCTCATGATCCATTCCACTGCCTCACATGTCATGCCAACCTTATAGAGGATCATGCAGAGTAAAGTCCAATCCACTCGATCGCAAGCTTTACTAAGATCAATTTTCATCACCGTTACCTTCATTTTCCGGGAATGAATAGAGTGTATGGTTTCCTGGGTGATAGTCGTAGCATCGTGGATACCTCTATCGTGCATAAACCCAAATTGTTCTGGTGATATATGCCGAGATAAGACTCCTTTGATACACTCCATAACAGTTTGAGAGATGATTTTGTATAATGTGTTACATATGGATATAGGACGGTAACCTTCAAAGGTCATAGTGCCTTTATTCTTTGGTATGAGAGTGATAAACGTAGAGTTTATCTCCCCATGAACTCTTCCAGTCCTTCTTGCCTCCTCCACCATCGCAGTGATGTCATGCAGCATGTATTCAGAAAAATGTAGGTAAAACTATGACGTCCATACATCTGGGCCTGGACTCTTGTCCCTAGAAACGGACTTAATGACTCATTCCACTTCAGCTTTCTTAACCTTAGCTCCCAAAATATTGTTTTCCTCTTATTGGAACATCATCGGGAAAAATTCCACTGCCCATAATTGTTCCTCAATGAAGCTACCCTCTCTCGCCCTTAACAATCCTTTAAAATGTTTAATAGCAGCATCCTGAATAGAGTCTATGGAGATGTAACTTTGGCAAGCAAATCTAATCTCCCATATGGAATTAGTGTTTTTGAGGCCGTTTGCAAATGAGTGGAAGTATTTTGTGTTTTTGTCTCCCTCCTTGAGCCAGATTACTCTACTTTTTAATCTCTAGCACTGTTCCTAAACCATTAGGATATTTCATTTTTCCTTCTCAATTTCTCTAATTCTGTTCCATCCGTAAGTGGTCATGAGGCCATTATCCATATTATCAAAAATTCCTTTGGATTCAATCGAGATAACTTTTAGCTCCTTTAGAAGATTTTCCTTTTTAATTCTTTCCCAAATTCTGACTTTGGATTTCAGCATGCGTATTGTTTGTGATAAGTGCACCATGGGTGATTCCCCACTCCCGAGTGTGCACCTCGAGAAATTGGGACACGATTTTGAAGTCAACATCCACCAAAAAAGTTCTATTAAATTTGAAGGATATCCCTTCCTTTTGTTTTCAAATTTCCATTTCATCGCAATTGGTCTATGGTTTGAGCTGAGGAGTCCTTCCACCCAGGTTTTGACTGAGCCCATCTGCTGATGTAGATGCTCGTTAACCAAGAAGAGGTCAATATGTTTTGAAATGTATTCCTCCCCCTTCCTGCTATTGTACCATGCCGGCACCTAGCCTGCATATCCATGTCCTTTAGATGTGCTTCCTGGATCATCTCCCCAATATAATCTGGCAACGGATCTCTTCTGCACTGAGGCCCCCAATTCTCTAATCATTATATTATTATGGTTATAAATTTATACTTATCGAATTATTCTTTTTAATAATTATACAAAATTTTACTAAATATATATAGTGTTGTTTTATCATTATAATACACGTATAATTTTCGAACACCCTTTTTTAGTTAGAACCATGTTTTGAATTATTTTTCATTTATTTCTCTCTTTTGTGATTTAATTTTTTTTAATAACTTTTTATGTAACATTAAAGAGAACATAACCAATTCCCATAATGTATATTTATAATATACATCATTTAATTCAAAATTATTATTATTTGTTTTAAATTTATATGATTACTTACTAATTTGTTTTGATGCCTAATGAGGGAATTCCATGTACAAGTAGTAATTTTGAATATAAAACATTGTAAAATATTAGTATATGATATAAAATAACGACGAATTTGGAATTCATATCTACAACTCTTAATTTTGAATAAAACATTTAAAATATTAAATATAAAGTAAAATTTAATATGGGAGTAAAAAAAAACATAAAATATATCAAAATAATTAGATGTATTAGTAATGGACACTGAAAAAATAAATATAGCTAACATAGCCACTCACTCTATACCAATAGATGTTCGAATAATAGTAGCCATTTTCAAATATGAAGATACATAATATTTTATTCAATATAAAATAAATTATTTCAAATTGAGGAATCCTTGATGAGGGTGTGATTTGAGCAAGAAAGAACAATGGGATTTGGTCTATAGTAATCATGTTAATGATGGTAATAAAAGGACATGGGATGTAAAATAATGCATGGAAAGCTCGGTCATATTAATGAGGAGGTGGTGGCATACCATGATGAATGAGGCCAATTGCGCATTTGGTATTTATTTATTGCAATTTCAAGAGGAAAGAGCTCAAAACTCTTAGCAGGTCAGCAAGAGCCAAGGTTAAGGGCAATAGGAATTACGTGGGGAGTGTCATGGGTAGTTTACCCGGCTAGTGTTCGAGTGACCTCTCCACACCTCCTTCGCTCTCGTGGGTACGTGCTGGTGAAACCATCTCTTTCTATTATGTCTTCAATGCTACTTCTCACTGTCAAATTGCATTGGCATGTTTGTATTCTTCTCTTTCTTTTGTTCTGGAAATTTTCCAGTTACGTGGCTATTTGTTGGGAATTACTTTTTCTCGTAACCGTTCAGTCCACAAATTTGTTGATTCATGGAATCCCTCCTATCCATACATAAAGTCGAATCCCAAACTAGGGTAGGGAGGTTATATTCTGCTTCATTTACACTCCTTTGTTAGTAGCATAGGGCTTAGGCATGGGGAATTTCTGGTGCATGTGGAGCATTTCGTGATTCTGACATTAGTCAAATCTCTCTTGAAAAGGTAGCTATGACTCTAAAGAATTTAAAGGTCATGGGAAGTTGGTCCAACCAAGCGATAGGTTACAATCCGAGAATAAGGTGGATGAATCTTCATTTAAGCATGGGGTCTCTCAGTCCTCGATGTAATGAAGAGGTCAAGGCTTAGGGTTATACTGTACAGGATAAGTCTCACATGTGTTATTGGGATAAGCCCCATCGAAGATGTACCAATTTGACTGAGTTCATCCTTACGCAATATCTTAATAGGAAACTGTGGGTCAAAGTTATTGAAATGTTATCTATTCGTTGTTTTCTATTAGTTCTGGCTATAAAGCTCCACCGTAGGGACACCAATCCTCATATCGTTATCTCTCTCCACTAGAGCCTCCATATGTGATCAACAACCATGGGAGAACAGCTCTAGTAATTATATTTCACGGAAACATAGCAAGGGTTTTATAAGGAAACTTTGTGCAACGACGGTACGTCCGTCGTCCCTCTGAAGTTATGGCTCAAGCTCAAGTAGGTGGCGTGGTCAAGGTCGCGCTCAGAATAGTCCCACCAAGGTTCGCATGCATGGTAGTATTGATCGCTTGGGTAATGTGGAAACTAACACATACATAATGGGCACTCATTCAAAGGTGAGAAACGTAATTAGTGAATGGTAGGAGGAATTTCGAGCTAAGATGGATCCCAATGAGGAAGAGATTCTGGATTACATTGGTTATGTTTTAACAGACCACATGTGTAGTAAATGAATGTTTTTAATACAAACTCTGCATATCTACTAGATGATGAAGACTTTATTGGCTAAGGCATTAATGTTTCCACTTACACGTATCCCTGGGCCCTTAGAAAATATGCAGGTAATCTGCAGGGAAGTCCAATTGATTTATTGTAAAATCCAACAACATAATGCATGTCTGGTATGCATTAAAGGACGTATCTTGTGCATTATTGCATTATTGTGTAGGCTAGTTGATATTAGAGGATATAAAGACAATTATATATATTTAGTAGCTCGAAAAACTTAAAAATTTATGTTTTTTTGTATTGGTTATAGTGCAACTAGATGGTCAACAAGTCTAGTTTCCTAATGCGAAAGTTGAGACCATCTAGACATGGATGCGTTCGAGTTTTAGTGGCTAATTTAAAATATGAAGATACATAATATTTTATTCAATAGAAAACAAATTATTTGAAATTGAGGAATCCTCGATCAGGGTGTGAGTTGAGAAAGGAAGCATTATGGGATTTGGGTCACATTATTCATGTTAATGATGGTAACAAAGGATGGGGGTGGTGTGGCCACCCCAGCACATGTAAACTCATGCAAGTGAAGATTGGGAATATTAATGAGTATAAGTGGTGGCATACGATGAAGAATGAGACCAGTTGCACAATCGATATATTATTTATCAATTTTTTGTGAGGAAAGAGCTAGAAACTTTGCACGTAAGCAGGAGGTGAGGTTGAGGGCAACAAGCATTGAGTGGGGAGTGCCAAGGGAATTTTACCAGGCTAGTGTTCGAGTGACCTCACCACACCTACTTCGCTCTCGTGAGTATAATTATTTGTCTTTATAATTATCTATTTTAATAATTTCCTACCAAGTATAATCTTGGGTTTGATATTTGTTCCTTTATTTATTAAAGTCATTATAATTTGGTTTGATATGTGTTTATTTATTTATTGAAGTATTCATAAATACTAAATTAATAAATTTTAATTTCAAAATTGATTTTATGATGGAAATTATTACGAATTATTCTTTTTTCAAAACAAAATTATATAATATATTTTTTAATATTTTTATTTTTATTTAAATATAACAAGTCACTTCTTTTTTTTACCCAAATATTTTTTTATTCAAATTTTGAATTATATATATATATCAGGTTCATAATATTTGTTGTAATAACGACCTTGCTTTTTAACATGTCAAAATTATAGTGAGTTCGGGAAGCTTCTTTCTAAGCTCTTTGAGCACATGAGTATGATTTAAAAAAAAAAAACTAAACAATTCTTTTCTTTATGTCAAATAAACCAAAGTATCGTCTCAGTAAACTTTAACCACTACCACCATCATCATCAATATAATAATTAATGAGATTATTATTTTTTAACATTATATATTTAATTTTAATAAATACATCATATATATTTTAATAGTTTTATCATTATAATAAACATATTATTATGAAATCCATCCTAAAAACCAAACGATGATTTGAATGTTTTTTTCCATTTTCTGCCTCTATTTATTTTAGTAATTTTTCATATAACATTTATGATATTATAATGAATTTCCGAAATATATATTCAAATTATATATCATTTAATTTAAAATTATTATTATTTATTTTAAATATATATGAATCTAAATTTATTTTAATGATCAATATATAAATTCTCAATCTATTATATATTGAGGAGGAGTAAAGTACAAGTAGTAATTTTGGATATAAACTATTGTAAAATATTAGTATAAGATGTAAATTAATTGTAAATTTGATATTTATATATATAATTCTTAATTTGGAATATAAAGGCATTTAATATGGAAGTGAGAGGTATAAAATTTATGGTAATGGACTAAGAAAAATAAATATAATTAATATAGTCATTTACTCTACACCAACAGGCATTCAATTTATGCTTAAGTGTTTGCCTGTAAGATAAGTACTAGTAACTAGTTTCAAATATGAATATACATAATATTTTATTGAAGACAAACTAATTATTTCAAATTGAGGAAAATAATTTTGTGAGTGAAAATTACACTCTTTATTTATAAATATAAATCGTTTAAATTATTAGTATTTTAAAGATATGTTCTTTAAAATTTTATATGAAACTAGATAAAATATAAAAAAAATGGTTAGATATCGTAATATTTTTTTCTCAATTATATATATATATATATATATATATATATATATATATATATATATATATATATATATATATATATATGAGAACTTCACTTAGCAAGTTTGTGAAAATGTAAAGTAAATGTTAATACAAGGTTTCAAGTCTAAATTTTTGGAATATTAAGTCATGGCATTGTACTTAGTTAAGATGCAAAAGATCCACTTGAAGGTTATAGTGGTAGCCTTATGAAACAAACATAAAAATATATATAAGCATATAATATAATATATTAGTCAAATATAAGAGAAAGTAAGTAAGCAATAAGAGAAAGTAAGTAGGCACAAAGAACCAAATTGAACTCTCATTAATCATGAAAATAATATAAATCATCTTGTTAAATTTAGCAATAATAATATAAACAAATATAATTGTTAAATTTGGCCATATCAATATAAATGAATTTGGGTGAACAAATAAAATAACCAAACTAGTTTTTAAGGCAACTTTGTGGTGAAGTAGTCCCCAAAGCCATTCCCAATGCATTGGTACATATTGTCGTTGCTTTATTTGCAGTCGTTGAACTTATTTGAACATTTTCCAAAGTAATTCCTGTGCATGGTACTGTTTCGCTGCAGGAGAAATTCACAGCCACATTCGTCGATGACGTTCCGTGGATGTTTTTGTAATTGACATCGTGTATTTGTACTGCAGATGGCTACACACAACATCATCAAACACATTATTGCTAATTCCAAAATTCAAAACCAATATTTCCAAAAGTTATTGCGATAACCAATATGTCCAAAAATTATTGTGATATATCATATTTGTCACTTCTATTCATTTAAAATTCCCGAAAAATATATCACGGACATGATTACTAATTCAAAACTTCAAAACCAATCTCTAAATTTATTTATAATTGGAGCACTTGTAATTAATGATGCTAAAAGGGATTAATTACCTATTTCAAACCAATAGATACTAAAGGGAAAAAATTGTACTTTCACGCTTATTATATGCACATACACCAACAATATTTCAGAATTGGTGACATCTATGGAGACCATACACCCACAAACTTTAAACTGATATTTCAAGGATGACTGGAGAAAAACGAAATATGTAAAGTGGAAAAAGGACTATGATGCCCAATAATTAAGATTTGTGATGCATGTGAGTTTCACTCGGGAATGTCGTGAAAATATGAAATTGCCCACAAAAGTTAGCTGACTACCTGAATTTTGCATGGAGAAGTCGAATCACAATAATATTGATCAATGATAATTGGATTCTTAACATTATCAACAACTATGTCCTCAAATGTGATATTCCGTGCATAGCCAGAACCCCCCTGTATATTTGGAAAAACGATGAATTTCGTTATAATCAGGGTAGGTAATGCAGATTAATATCAATTACGAACTGTAATGGATTGTTGTCACATAGTGAAAATATGAAGAGTTAATTATAAAATGAATAGAAATAGTTAAAAGAGTCATACACATGCTAAACCAACCTGCCAAGTCTTGATTCTAGCTCCATTGGACGTTTCGCTGAAAGTGATGTTTTGGACAAGAATATCATCAATTTTGGCTGTTGCTCCATTTTCACCCAAGCTTCCAATGCTGCAAAAAAGAAGAAGTAGAATTAGAATTTCATTCTTACTATCTCCTCTAATTGTATTGTATTTTATGTAGGATAAGATAACAAATACTTGTCTCACCTAATGCCATGGCCTGGTCCACAATTTATGTTTTTGACATTAATAGTAGATGAGCCCGATGAAATGGAAATGCAATCATCCCCTGGTATACAATATTCATAATCATAAGTAGCAAAACCTCTTATGTTTATGATGTGTTTGTGAATATAAACTTTAGATAAGTAAAATAAAGGTTTGCACTTACAGCAGCGTTAACATAGGTCTATGCTAGATGGACATATAGTAACATATTATTAAGCTATTGGATATATGATAAATGGGTTTATGTGAATTAAAAAATTTGAAATTAATAGCTTCCAACCTGTCCCAATGATACAGTTGTCGATTTTGGCATTCTGAACTCTTTCTATATGAATACCATCAGTGTTTGGGCTATCTTCAGGAGCCTGTATCTGCAGACCGCTTATTTCGATCTCAGAAGAATCCAAGACTGCAAGATGCATCTGTTGGCTATTTACAAGTTGCAAGTTTCGTATCAAAACATTTGAGCATCCGATAATACGCACTGCCTGTAAGACCAACAAATAATCCAAACCCATTGCATTAGCACAACCGTCTCCAAGGAAAATTTAAAGAAAAAAAGAAAAAAGAAAAAGTGTTTATAACATTGTGTCTCTGTACAAGCAAATAAAAAAGGTTATTAGGTTGGAAACAAACCGTCGGAGCCGCATGCAAGCAACCCTGCACACATGAACATTTCTGATGATTAATATAAGTTGAACCAGCTGGTTTATACTTATTGTATTGTTGTTTAATGTTAAATGCCAAGAGTTGGAGAGAATGAGAGAGACGACTGTGGATGGTGCTAGTCAAGAGGCTCGAGGTGAAGTCTAGGGAACTTGTACGTGGATGTTCAATGGCAGAGAGATGAAGGAATATTAGAGAATGTGACACAACGGCTACAAAAATACTTGGTGAAATAGACTAGTTAAAACGAAACGCTTACATTTTGTTCATGCACTTTGCAAGACTTCGACCACCAATCCTGGCCTTGACCATCAATGACACCACCTCCTTCTATGGTCAACCCCGATATACCAGAAAATTGGAGCCACATACCACGTTCATCACTATTCCATGCAGATTGTTGATTGGGTGCAACTATTGTTCCTGTAATCTGCATGTTATCTATATCAGCATACCATGTGTCTATAATCATCACACGCAGACAACCTGACATCATACTTCCTTACCTCGACTGTAATATGAGACTTGCAAGGACCATGAAATGTCACTGGCGTAACGAGAAATTTCCTTCCCAACGGCATTTCTTGCGAAAGATCAAGGCCGTAAGGTGCCACCCATGCAAACACTTTCCCATGCTTCTTGGAATGCCTAAAATAACGAGAAAACACCGATTAAATAACCACAAAAGAAGAAATAATCAAATATAGAATGAGAATGAGTAGAACAATACTAATAATTTAGTTCGTCATATTTTCTTGTTTGTGGAAAATGAACATTCTCATTAATAAAATTTAGTTAGTTGTAAAAATTTTAATGAGATTACAAAGTATACCTAATCTATTTTTCCAAATTTCATTTATAATGAAAGATATATAAGAAACATGACGCTTAGAAGAAAGAAAAACCTATTCCCACTGCAAAAAAATTACTGCAGTGAGTTGAAGGGGAAGCTATGATCAGTGCATCAAACTTTGCACGAGTATCAAAATAAAATTGAATATATATAATAATGGATTAAAAGGTAATCACCGTCTGATCATCATTTAGACCGCTGGCATGTGCACCGTAGTCCATGACATTGAAGATAGCTAAAGCGCTGGAATCACTTTCGCTCAGCACCTTTCTATGAGTAGCCCAACTTGAATCTACCATTAACAGGGCCAGAATAGCAACAGCTGAAGCGAATGTAGTCTGCAGATAATTTCTTTGTTAAAAGCGTCTTATAATTTTTTAAAAGAGAGAAAGAGAAATCACATTGTTTGCAACCTAAAGTACCGTAGTACGATTACCAATGATTTAAAATCCATTGCCAAAGTTTTGGTGTGGAACCTTTGTTGCAGCCTACAGATGATCGAAACTTGTTTCATGGCAGGCAGAAGAGCGGGGATTTTATAGTGCTAAAAGCCATTTAAAACGTGTTCCTATTTCTTTTTCGTTTGCTTCATGGACTCGATTTGGTCCGCTTTATTTTTTTCCGACCGCACCGTGCCCATCAAAATTGACTTAACTGTCAGTGGGCATTGTGGAAATATCGTGTTGCTGTAACATATCCAAATTCCAGAGGACAAGGAATAGTTTGATCGTTGTTCAATTTGTGATCGGTGACGTATTTACCTTTGGACCGTGAAATCGAATAATGAAAACCGATTGATATGGTATGCCTAGGGTCGTAGTACTTTCCCCGCATTATGCCGTGCCGCAAAACCAAAAAAAAAATAGCTTTTCTAGTCAGAAATACTGACCTCTGTGTAATTTTGGAACATTCACATTATGCATTCTCAAAATTTAAGTTCACTTTATGCGTAGTCGTGTCGGTGTGTCGCTGTCCGTCTTCTTCGGATAATTGTCGATTTAACAATAACTGCTCGTGCTTATCCATTTTGTGGTCAATTCACCGCTACGTCAACGCGAGCGTATTTTGATGTATTTTCTGTTTGTTGAGAAACCTTGACAGAGAAATCGAATGTGCGTGCATTTACTGCAAATCGCATGTGTGCCGGAAATATGACGCTGCCTAAAATACAACGTCCATTGGTTTCTTTCTTGGATCAAACATGATAGTGAGTTCCCACGTTTTCCTAAACTAGTTTTTCTTCATCCACATAGAGCAGGACCAAGACATAATAGAATTTACGAGTCTAATTACCTTCTCACTGAAAATACAAACGTCCCATTTTATTAGAGATTTATTTTGAAAATTTTCATGGCTACAACAGACTACGCTCCAAATCCTTTTGTTGCGCTATAAACGTGTCAAACCTAATCAACTCTGAAATGAATGCAATTTTTGCAACTCTCTAAAAACGAGCGCTCAATTTCGCAGTCGACCCGCACTATAAACGTGTAAAGCCTAAATCAACTTTGAATGAATGCAATTTTTGTGTTTTACAACACTTACTAACGGAGTTGTCTAAAGAGCCGGAGGAATTGCCCGGACGGTTAAAATTGGCTGGAATCCGGGTCAAAAAATTTAAAAAATCTTGCAGAAACAGTGTTTGAATGCTGATTTTGACATTGGAAATGGATTCAGCACCATCAAAAACCTGTAGGACACCAAAAATATTAACCTTTGATAGTTATAACATGGATTTAGAAAAATTCCTGCCGGATTTTCTGAAAATCTTACCGGAATTTTCATGATTTTCAGGGCGATTCCTCCGGCTAGTTAGACTACGGCCTTCCTAACCGAGCGCTCAATTTCGCAGTGGACCATATAGAATCTAACCTCCTTTCGAAGTGTTAAACCCATCTTCTAAAATTCCTCCATCCACGCATGCCACGATTTGGATGCCTTACGTCAACTCATACATTTTTCTACACAGTTTGCATTTCCAGCTTTTCTTTTCGTTGCAATTTTGTACAAATGTAGGTGCTTTCTCGAGTTTGCCGAAATTTCTTCGGTGGAAAAAAAGTGATTAAAAAATTGCTGTTTCGAAAAAATAATTAGGTGGGTAGATCTGTTTAATTAGGTGGACATATCTGTTTTGAAAATTTAATTACGTGGGAAGATCTCTTTAATTAATTAGGTGGACCTGTGTGTTTTGAAAATATACTTAGGTTGAGAGATGTGTTTAGATTGAAATAAAATTTCTCCAAATTTAATGGTCAATAATTATTACTGTTTTGATAAGAATTTAATTATCATGCAGTATTTGCTTAAGGATTAAGGCAAGATTTAACTCTATGGTAAAAAACACACCATATACAAGCTATCAAATTATTATAGGGAATGCTAGGCATAGTGGTAGTGGGTAAACAAGATGTTAAGGTGTTTTTCATACATACATATGTATCATTAAGTGGACAAACCGAACCATGTCGATCCATCCATCCAGGAAAGACCAGTGCCAGTCTTAAAGCCTCTGTCCAAAAGAAATATCTACACCACCTCCTATCTATACCATCACGTATAATATTGATTTGATATTGATTTGTGGATACATAGTTATAAGACACTAATAAAGTTTTAAAGTAAAGGAAAATAAGGTCTTGATCCCGATCCTGAATCAGGTAAGGTTATTAGAGAGAGGTCCTTGTCTCTAGGTTCATTCGATTGACTAGCCATTGGATTACATTAGAACAAGGTCAAAAATCTATCCTGACTACTAAATTGTGGGTTTAAATCATTCCGTAAACCCGGGCCGTCCTATACTGAGGTTGCAAGTATAAAAAAGCCATCATCCCTTCCAGAGGGCTTTATAGCTCTTATGAAGGGCCTTTTACTTCAGGCCCAAGGAGGAGGGGTTTTCCCAAAGCTCAGGTAGTACCCATCCATCACCGAGGTACAGTAATGACTATAGCGTAAACCACTTACTAATCACTCTTCAACTCACACATCCCTACTCTGTAGTAGCGGGTCTTGCTTGTCTTAGGTCAAATATTTTGAGATTAGAGCTTTCTGGTTTGTCGCTCAGCAATATTTTAGAATAATTTTAATAGTGATTATAAATAAAGTGTTAATATTAATTTAAAACGTAATCATTTCCTTGCTGCCCTTTATATTAAATTGATTAATTGAAAAAAATCATGTACATGTGTATCATGTGAACATGACTTATGCTTTTTTGAGCATGTGAATTCAAAATTATTATTCACCTCAATTTTTTCTTGTGTAGGAGCTCCTTAACTTCCTCTTGTACATTGTAATTTATTTGTCAATTCAAGATCAATATAATTGCAATGGGTAGTAAGGTCAATGAAAATGTTTACAAACTTATTCTAGAACTTATCTAACAAACATATGGAAACACAGTATACAAAAGTGAATTGTACACGCTCATTTAAATTTCAACCAAAAGAACTTACACTTTCAATTAATAAATTTCATTAACTTTTTTATTTCTCTTTATTTGAACGAAGGTGAATCTCAACAACACTATGAAAGAACGATCACCCATGGAATGCTATGAACACGATTGACTTGTATTCTTTTACATATTTTTAATATTTCCATAGTAAACCCACTTGCTATTGTTCATTTTTTCTACCCTAAGATAATATAACATTGTGGCACTTATGTTTATAGAATTAGATATGGTTTAGTTAATAGTTTAAGTATTATGTACATTTTTTCATGCACAAATTATTTGGTAAGCTATTAATATTTTTAGTTTAATATTATGATACCGAACTTTGTATCCACTTGTAAAACTAAACTCTATGCATTTTGAATCACATTATTTGTATGAGCCTTTCACAAGTGGGTGTGATAATAAAATGCATGACATATATTGTACTTCATACATTAACATGACTAAAATGATTTGTCCTTCCCTCTCTTCGAGGGATAGAATTTGATAGACATTTTCCTAGTATTTGAGGTTTAGAATTTTTTAATGTTCGTTTTGTAACACCTCCAGTTAAGGAAATTTTTTTTTTTTTTTTCTATAACATAAGGTCCTGTTATTATTTAATAACATCCAATATAACTCATGGGTATTCCCCCTTAATACCTGAACCCAATTTCCATCACTTTTTTTTTCTTTTGTACTGAATAAGATTTAATCTTCCTTTTTTTTTTTTGATAGTAGCATACATGCCTTACTTATATGATACATCTTCCCCTTACCCATATACTACTTTCATATAGAGCCTTGGGCAATATACATTTAATGAGCATATGCATATATATATATATATCTACTATATTTGTATTTATCATATACATTTCCAAACCTTTTTGTATAAATAAACCTGGCCTTGGCAAGATTAATTCAATGAACATATGAATATATATATATATACCCCTATATTTATATATATAACATATATAAGTCCAAAAGTTCTGAAGCGCTAACATATATATATATTACCCATATCAATTTTTTCAACCTCTTTAGTTTCCTTGGACACTTTTCTTCTACATTTCCATATATTTATATTAGTTTAGATCATTTATCCTTACCAATCAAATATTCATATAATCAAGTAAAATGTTAACTATTATTATTGATATGCTCAAGGTTTTATACCTCTTTCATCCCTTTTTATTTATTTATCAAAGGGAAATCTGTCAATTGCTTAAGGCTATTATATCTAGTTATATCTATATATGAAAATCGTGAGCATAATAATTTCTCCGGTTTTCAAATCATGTTCTTTACCCACTAGCAACAATCGTGAGTTATTAGTCTCTTCAGCGCTTTATATATATTACCATAACCATCATAGTCCATCAAGGATTTACATATAACACTTGAAGTACCGTCAACCATGTTGACCTTCTTATATAAGCAAAACCCTAATGAGATAATCGACGTAGACGTGTATAATATCGGCCAACCCCAATGTGTTGTCAACGCAACATTTGGGTATGCCACGTAACGGTTCCACGCCGCTGCTCACCTGTACATCAGTGCGGTGTATGCATATTCTCAGGCGAAATTTCTCATTATGAAACCTACAGTTTTCATGCTAATTGTTCGTCGATTTATTCAAATTCTTATGTATGTTTGAAAGTTCGTTTTCCGAGCATTGAGATTGATAGATTTAATTCAGAGTACCGTGATTTGTATCAACCCTAACTGTGTGATTCCTCTTACGTTATGTACAGGGGCTTACATACACCGAAGATTTGCAGTTTCAGAGCGATATATCTGACAGGGAGTTTTCGTGTGGGCTATTCGTTGCGTGTCTGCGTAGGAGAATATTGTACAATTCAGAACGCCGTCGTTTGACAGAGATAGATGCACGCGCCCTCCCCTCCGCCGCCACACTGTTTCCACTGCAGAATTTTGTGCCTCCGATTCATGACTGAGACAACTCAATTTAATCCTCGTACCACGTCTCCTGAACCGAAAACCCCTTTCATCAAACAGCTTGATGACGGCCATGGAGGGGTCATTTCGGAAAGGTGGAATTCGCAGTAAATCTGTTGTCAAGGACCATGAAAAAATTAAATAATATTTACTTATCAATTGTGGTACTGGGGTTGATCTGCAACCGGATTAATGAAAATCCCCCTCGGGATTGTGTCAAAACGCAAAATCGTTGCGTTCTGTCTTGACCAGGCTTTCCTATGTACGTTAGATGACTCCATCCTAGGGTTCCCCGTTCTCATTATAATCCCTCCATTATTCAGGGTTCTTTACTGTTCTGCTAGCTCTTTCATTTTGCTGTTTTCTTTCTTCCCAAGCCTCTCGGCCTTTAGCTATTCGTGGGTTTCTTTTTTTTTCTAGAAGAAATTCTTTCCCTATTCTGTCTAGGCACAGTGAATTTGAGTGTGTTTTGGTTTGGTAAGCTGTTCCTATCCTAATTATCACGATTGCTGCTCGACCTTGTGGCGGTTTTCAGCTTTCATGCGGCAGGTTCCAGGTTTTCTCACCACCGAGCAGGCTCGTTGCCGTGCCTGCAGATTTCATCACTGGCGGGTAACTCTTTGTTTGGTCGGATATCTTCTCTACTCTCTGTTATTTAAAATTTTCTTTTCTCTTCTCTTATTCGTTTATGGCACAGAGGTGATCATTTTCCTTTCAGGGTTTGTAGAATCTTCTTGGCGTTTACCTACATGCCCTACGCTAACTTACTTCTACGTCGATCCTGGTGTACAGGTTGCCCCAGAACCGATTCTTCACAAGAAGATTTGGGCGCAGCTCCTGTTGCTCTGCTGGTTTGGCCTCCGCCATTTTCCCAATCCTATTTCTCCTTATTCTCTCTGGTTTATTTCTGTGATTTATGTTTATAACATGCAGTAGCAGCTCGTCTTTCACGCTTGAACCCCATAGGTAATTATTTAAACCGATGTTTCAACAATAAGCGCTCAGTTTTAATAGCACTGGTCACCGATCTGAAACTTAAATTTCCGAACCCTAGTTTAAGTTAACGTAGCAGGAAGGAAGAGAAATTGTCCCATGTTTCGGTGTAATATTTTTTTTTCCTAAATTTCTAATCTCCCAACTGTGACGGCGATCCTTACCACTCGCAGGTTCTGGTCGCATTTAAATTTTTGTTGATCTCGCGTTCAGGTTTGAATTTGGTAAACTAAACGTCGTGTAAATCTGATGGTTAACCTCGGATTTACGTTTAGACATAAAATCAGTCTCGTTCCTATTCAATGTATACTCTTGAACGGAGTTGTCTGTTTTGCTTTCTGTTAATCTATTGAGTCGCTACCATATATGAAGTCTAACTTCAATTGCATAAACGAAATGCTAATGGTTAACCCTGCGCTGCCATATGGTTTATGATTGTGATATGACATTAATAAACATAACCTAGCATAATAATCATAATTTGTAATTGCATGCGGGTTAAATGATATAGGTTGCGCGTATATATTCATCATCACTCTATTGGACATCTGTTGATTTATTTATCATGTCTAAAACGGAACTCGATGCCGTGAATAAAACCTTTGGTACCATCTGGTGGTTATTATTTTAACACAAATCCGATTTCAAAATGGTTTCAATACTCGTTGTGAGGTCGTATAGTTGGACTAATCATTTGTTCGCGTGTTTGTTTTGTTCACATCTATTTTGGTTCCCCATATCACTTATTTATAATGGGGTTTAACATGTTTTATGGAGTTAGCGCTAGGCGCTTATTTTGTTTTTTCATATATACATATGTGCTCGATAGTAGTTGACTAGGGTACCTTAATGATAAGTTAGGTTTTATTATGATATAGAAGTTTCAAGGATTTGAACTATATTGAAAGTGCCATATGCACTTTAAACGCTATAATTAAGATCACATTTCCATGGAGTAAAAGTTATTCTTAAGCAACCAAAAGTTCAAGTTGCATACTCTAATGTTTTTACTGCTCTTTTATTGTACGTATAAATTGCAATGCTACCACACTATTTTTTTAAGCATACATATGAACATGTATTTCCACTTTTGTATAGTTGCATGCAATACAAGTAAATGTTCAAAGTTTCTACTTGCTGCATTTATGATTCACAACTAAACGTATCCGAAGGTGAATGCCTTAGAATGGATTCTCACAGCTGTAGAATTAATATCAATCGCCATTTTAATGGTTTTCTAGTATGTAGCCAATTCATACCAATGTAAAGTAGATGCACAAAAAATTTTAGAACATACCACAACTTGCAACTGACCAACCTCCCAACCTTAGAGTCCTCTCCACTCCCCAGACCTGCTCCCCGCAAGGTAGTAGATCACCTCCCAGAATGTATCAACCTCTCGATCCGCCTAAGAGCAGCCTATTTAAGCCCAGGTTTCCCAAAGCATATTTACATCTACCAGAATAGTTGGTGATGCTTTCTTTCCTGTTTAGCCTAGGCTTCCCATTTTGGGACTCTTTAAAGCTGCTTTAAGCTTTTCCTCAGCTTTTCCATCTTTTTTCTCACCTCTTCCAAACTACTCCTCTTCATTGGGGAATTTTAGATTCCTCCTCAAATCTAAATTAATTTCCTTCAAGGATTTTTGAAAGATTTTTGGGGATTTGTTGGCTTATCCATCCTCATGGATTTGGCAAGTGATCTCTAATTCTCATCTTGGTCAATTTGCACAATCATTTTATTTATTTCCTCAAATAAAATATGCAATTACATTCACACCACACTTATCCCTTGGGGTCCACCCCCTTAGGATTTTAAGTTCAAATGTCTAACTTTAAAAATTCAACACACAAATTGGGGGTGTTACACGTTTCTCTTGAATTATTTGAAACTATGAAAAATGTATTTTTGACGATTTAGCTTTTTCTGAAAACGTTATCAACACCTTATTTTGGAAAGCCAAGGAATTTGAAATATATATAGTTGCAGCAGAAACTAGGGTACAAGGCATGCTAGAAAAGCATTAGACATGTTATAGTGTGCAACCATCTTATTTAGTCATTCAAATTTCTTTCTTCGTGAATTTCTAACCATGTCTTCTAACAAAGTGCAAAGACGAAGAAATGGTGAGGGAAACAACTCACACAAGATGGAAACTAGGCTAGAAATGAACCAATCTTTTCTAAATACTAAGGAGAAAAGATCAAAGCTAAGTGAAGAGTTTTTTTAAAACAAATAATTTAATCATTAAAAAAAATAGAAAATCATTTCATTTCAAAGATCAAAATATATTAAGATACTCTGATCAAAATTATGTAATATACTCTGATTTTTTCATAATATTGAATTTATGTATACACTCACAATCATATTTTAAACCATAAAAAAGTGAAAATATCATTCCAAATGTAATTTATAACTTAAAAACTAAAGTTATATAATTGGATAGCCCATGATGTTTCATATTCACACTCCAATTTCCCAGTCATTAATGCTCGCCCTAATTGATGTTTACGTTATTTTAATTATAATATTGCAATGACATTTATGTCTGGATAGAGTCCCTATTCACAACATTGTCTCCTCAAAAAAACTAAACATCTTCAAATTGTTTAGTAAAAATATTTTTTCCTTCCTCGAAAGAAAAGATATTATCAAATATACGAGGATGCTCTTTTCTTCCAGTAATAAAATGGAGGTCGAATAAAAGAACCATATGTGAATCAAAGTACAGATGGGTCATCACAAAATTGCAAAGTGTCATGAATTAATGAAATTTGGTGATTCTCTCCCTTTGGTAAAAAAAAAAATCGACATATTGCAGGAAGACTGCCATTCTACTAAAGGATCTCACCTGCAAGTGACGGAAAAAATTTAAGACTCTTTATAATAACCGAGAATTTATTGGAGGAATTATATTCGGTGAGAAATAGCAAACGGAGTCCTTAGACTAATAAGTGAAATAGGAGAAAACTGAAAGCAAGTTGTAAAGAATTACCTCCGTGCATTTAAGGCTTGATAATTTTGTTGTGCGCCAAGCTACTCGAGGATACCCATTGATAGTAAAAGGAGGTTAAACCCTTCCAAAATTCAAACTTATCAAAACAGATATATATGCACTGACATTATAATGCAGACTTGTTCATTTTCTCAGGGGTCATGATTTACCTGCTGGAGAGCTGAAGGGCTGTAAAGATAGTCCTTCCCAGTGAGCTAAGGTAGGGGCAATAAAAACTCACCATCCAACCTGAGGAGACATGCCGAAATTCCGAGCTGCGAGTAAGAGCAGAGGAAGCTCGAAAAACGCCTCAATATTTCCAGTGCTACTCTATTCAACTATTTTATGTGTTGCCCTCTTTCAGAAGTGTAACCACCAGATAATATGATATGTGGAAACCCTCAAACTTGGCGGAGATATACCAGAGCCGCGCAGAACAGAAGCAAGCAAGAATGACGTTATACGTAATGGGGGAGGGTTTTGGCAAAGACCTGTTCCAGCCAGGCATACCTACTGCCTTAATTTCCAAGTACGGTTGCAGTAGAGAAGAAGGCAAGTAGACTTAGAATTCTGGACCTAATCCTAACCGGACCTGCGATTTTGGTGCCACTTAAACCCTCTAGTAATGTGACAGCTAGTGTGGAGTACACTCATTAAGCCAGGAGTTAATGAGATTCGTAAACTGTGTAAACTCAAAACAAAATGATGGGCATGATGTAAACATATAATATATGTGTCAAGTTAGGATAACATATCATATGAAACGATAAGTAAATACCATGACAAAGGTTAAGGTGTATAGGCGTTAATTTTTAACGATATAATAATAAAGTTAGAATCTTGTTTTAAACCATGGGAAATGGAATTATATGGAGTTGTAATATGATTAATTGATATGTAGTATGGTTAGTATTTTTATCGATAGGTTCAAAGTATTTTTTTGTTTGTTTGTTTTGTTTGTATGTATGTCACATTCATTATTACATTTATAACAGTGACAAAAAGAACTATAATTGGGGCTGGTTGAAAATGGAACGGATGGTGAGAATTCTTGGGTAATATTTGCAATAGCCTAGATCCATCTTAACCTAAGGATGGTAAAGGTTGATAAACATCAAAACACTTCTTTAGGGATATATCTTACATCAGAAATATATATATATATATATATATATATTTTAAATTTTCATGATTAATTATAAAATCAAATAATACACATAAATGTCATGAGACTTTTAATCATGCACATTCATCTCCACTTTATTATAGAAATTGTTAATCTATAAATAAACTTTGTTACAATATCATGACTTACCCATAGCACATGCTCAAAAATTCATAACTCATATTCACATGATACTTGCTTATGATATTTTTTAATTAATCAATTTAATTTAAAAGGCAAAAACAAAAAATACATTTTAAAAATATCTTAACTTTTCATTAATATTTCCTATCAAAAATATTTTACAATATTTCATAAAAATTAAATGATAATTAACAATTAAACAAAATACTTGAAAATCTACATCAATATAAACACGTATATGCACCTTATTATATTTTCAAAACACATATGTCCACCTAATTATATTTTCAAAACACATCTATCCACCTAATTATATTTTAAAAACTGCTTTATATCTCTTGCTCCTGCTCTTCGTGGATGAAGAATTATATTTTCAAAAACTACTTTATATCTCTCGGTCCTGCTCTACGCGGATGAAGAAAAACCTAAAATACCAAGGGACGTCCAAACTGATTTCCTGATTGCAAAAACGCATAAAATGGAGGCTTTTGGTATTTTGGACATGTTTTTAAAATTTTGATTCAAGTTCATGTAAAATTTCGTGGGAATGAAGAGGAATTTATTTTAAAATAAGGAAAATTTGCAAATACCAAGTAACAGTAAAAATGAATACGGATGGTAGTTGGTTGGTACAATTCAAAAAAGCGTAATCTAAAGAGCCCGCGTTTTGACCCAAATTCCGGCCACGATTTTCAGAAAATCCGGCAAAGATTTGCTCAGAAAGTTGTTTATAGTTGTTAAACATTAGTATTTTGAGTGCCCCAGGGATTTTTGATAGTGCTGAATCCATTTCCACTATCAAAAATGGATTCCAAGCACTGCAACTATCTGATTTTTACAAATTTATTTGACCGGATTCTGGCGAATTTCTGCCGTCCGGGCCAAAACGCGGACTCGGTAGACAACTCCAAAAAAAAATGTGCAAGATTGTTGGTTTGTTAGTTAGGCAGATTTGTACGATTCAAAATTCAATATGCATGGTCGTTGGTTGGTACAATTCAGCAATATACACGGTTCGCTGTTATGCAAGGTGATTGGTTCGTGCAATTCAGAAAAATGCACGATTCAACTTCACGGCCGTTGTTTTGTAAGTTTGGCAGATTTGTTAACGTGCTTTTTAATATTTTTTAAAGAACTTTTGTTGGGGTTGACTTGAAATCTTATGAAAAACTGGAAAATTTATTTTAGTTATGATTTTTTGGATTTTTCTTGTTGGAGTTTACTTGAAATCTAATGAGAATTTGGAAAATTTTAGTGATATATTTTTTAGAGTTTTTATTGAAATTCACTTGAAATCTCATGAGAATTTGAAATTTTGAGGTTGATTATATTAATAGAGAAGATACTAGCATCGAATTTATTTTAATGTATGAAAAATTTAATATATATAAATAATTTAATTTTAATTATTATTAATTTTAATGTAATTTTCTGAAATTAATGTTTAGATTTCAGTATTTAGATTTTTGTTATTATTTTTGTGTTTAGAATGTGTTTTTTAATCTATTTAATAAATATTAATATTTTATTAACCTTTTGAACCAATATATGTGGTTCATTATTGACATTTAAAAAAATATATATACGTATATAAAAAAAAAGTTTGATATAAATATATATGTGAAATAATAATAAGAAGACCAAAAAGAAAAAGAAAAATAAACAATTTTTTTTTCAAATCCTAAAATAATAATAATCTTTTTTATTAACTAATACTAAAATAGTGAATTAAAATATGAAAAAGTTTTAAGAAACACTTATTTTATATTTATATAATATTTATAATATTTTGATTTTGAAACCTCATAAATATTATTAATATCAGTAATAAAGAATATTACTAATATTAATAATAAAAAATATGAACAATAATAATAATAATAATAATATTGAAGTGGATAGTATATTAACCAACTCCCTGCGCGCTGCAGCCCCTGCAAACCCTAGCTTCTCTCCCTGCGCGCTGCAGCCTCTGTGGTTGCGCTTGCTCTGGCAGGGCCTCCTGCTTCTGCCGCTGCTTGGTTGGATCCTTCAAGACTTTGCTTCGTTTGCGAGTGCCCCTGCGCTGCACCTGCCCTCGCAGGGCCTGCTGCTCATGTTGCGGCCTGTTGTTCCTGCTGCCTCCTGCTGCCTCTGCTGTGTTGGGTCAATGTCTAGGCTGGGATCCGAAGGCTCTCCCTGCGCATCCTGAGCTCTGCTAGGGTTTCTGCTGCGTGGCTGCCCCTGCGGCAGCCGGCCTCAGGCCCTCCCTATGGAGACGCTGGGTGCTGCTACGGATTCTCATTCTACTCTCGCCTTCGACGCGTTCAACCAGCTTCTTGCCGGGTTGCCTCAGAAGAAAAGAAGCGAAGCATCCAAATTTGTTAAGAAGCTCGATGAAATTCCTGAGATCTCTTTGCCTCTGGAGGCCCCCATTCAAGTAGCTTTATCTTTGGCGGATCGAGGTCTCATCGGCCAGTTCACGGGTCTGTGGCCATCTCCGAAAACTACTGAGCAATGGGTGAGCAGGAACTGGGCTCCTTTGATTAAGGAAAAGGTTACCTCTTACTTTCTGGGAAAAGGGTACTTCCTCTTCGAATTCTCCTCCAAAGAAGACAAAGACTTGATCTTTCAAAATGGGTCGTATTTCATGGGTTCTCAGGGCCTCTATCTGAACAAATGGACTCCGGACTTTGATCCGCTTGTCGATGTCCCCAAGGCTGTTCCGGTGTGGGTTCGTCTTCCAAACCTCCCAGTTCACTGCTGGAACTGGAGTTCCTTGAGACACATTGGCAACACTCTCGGGAAATTCATAGATCGGGCAAACAATAAGGACCAGTACGACTATGCCAGGATCTGCGTGGAAGTAGATCTAGAGGTTGGTCTTCCAGAGGCTATAAAAATCAAAGTCGGAAGCCGGTCTCATGTTCAGATCTTGGACTATGAGCAATTTCCGTTCAAATGCAGGAAATGCCACGTTCATGGACATTTTGCTAGAAACTGTCCATCCAACGCTGAGCCGAAGAAAGGGATTGAAGAGGGTTGGAACCAAGTCAAACGAGTAAAAACCAATCACAAAGGGAAAAAACCGGGAGGACCCTCTGGAAAAGGCTCTCAACAGGCCAATGTTCAACGCCCCCCTCCCAAAAAGGCGCAAGGAAACAAATTTGACCCTTTAAGCCAGCCGACAGAAGATTCTCAGGAGAACGAGACATAAGATCCAGTTTCTCCTAGCAAAGATACTCCCTCAGCCTCCCTCAACGGAACAAGTGCTGAAGATCCCAATGGTATGCCCTTAGATGATGAGGAAGAAGAGAAAGAAACGGATGAGTCAGAGGAGGAAGGAGAAATAGGAGAATCCAAAACCTCGGTACGAAGATCTACAAGAGGCCGTAAATCTGACAGGGAAAAAAGAGAGCAGGAGACTTACAAAGATAAGTTACAGGGCAGTCAACCAACTCTGGAAAATTTGCTTGCCTCAAAGCCAAGGATGTTGAAAAATCAGACCCATGGCCCCAAGGGGGCCCATCAGAAACATAAATAATGAAGATCATCTCCTGGAATTGTAGAGGTATGGGGAGTAAAGTCAAGGAAGAAGCCATGAGAAGCTTAATAAGAACAGAAATCCCAGACATACTTCTCGTCTAGGAGACTAAGTTGGAAGACGTAGTCTTCCTGCAAGTATGCAAGAAACTTTGGTTCAAAAGTGAAGCAAGAGAAATCTCTGCCCGGGGAGCTTCGGGAGGGATTGGCACTCTATGGAACCCTAACAAATTTGTAGTCACCTTTGAGGCTAGAAATACTCACTGGTTGCTGCTGAAAATGAAAAATCTGGATACCAAGGAAATACTTTGCCTCTTCAATGTTTATTCTTCGGTCAGTGTTGGGAAAAAAAAGGAATGTTGGGATACTATAAGGCAACAAGCAGACCTGGCAAATCTGGAAAATATAATTATTGCTGGAGATCTTAATCTCACGCTCCACTCGTCTGAAAAAAGAGGAGGCAGCGCTGTTCGTGATCTGGCAAGGGAATGGGCAGAAGATCTTCTGCAGGACTGGGACTTGCTAGATATCAAACCCTCTTCCGGTAAGTTCTCTTGGTCTAACAAAAGAGTGGGCCCTGGTCATATCGCTGCCAGATTAGATAGATTTTTCATACAAAGCTCCTTTCTGTTACTAGGATTAGAACCCAGAATGCACATCCTTGCTAACAGCGTATCGGACCATAAGCCTATAAAGCTTGAACTCCTGGCCCATCCAGACCTGGGCCCTATTCGATTCCGTTTTATTCCTCTCTGGGTCAAATAATCAAACTTCGTGCAAATTGTCAAAGATTGTTGGAGTCAGCCTGTCAATGGTTCTCCCTTCTACATCTGGGAGGAAAAACTCAGAAGGGTAAAGGGCGATCTAAAACAATGGGCAAAAACCCTGTCCAACCCGGCTACAGAAAGAAAAGCCATCAAAGTCTCTCTCGCCTCTCATCAATCTCATATGGAGCACGCTATTGTCATAGAGGAGATCCTAGACCAAGAGGCTCATTTGCAACAACGCTATCATAAGGCCTGCCTAGCTGAAGAAGAATACTGGAGATTAAAATCTCGAAATCTCTGGCTCAAAGCAAGGGACAGGAACTCTGCCTTTTTCCACAAAGAAACCCAAGTCAGGAAAAGCTTCAACACTATTTCTGAGATTAAGGAGGATAACGCCACCTTCAAGGATTTTGAAGACATTAAAAAATCAGCCTTCTCTCACTTTCAAAACTTGTATAGTGAGGATAAGGACTCGGACCAATACTCAGATCTGCTTGACATCATTCCTTCTGCAATTTCTCCTCGTATGAATAAGATCCTTGAGGCCAAAGTCACCAAAGACGAAGTCAAAAAGGCCCTCTTTGATATGGATCCGGATAAGGCCCCCGGGCCGGATGGCTTTTCCGCCAGGTTCCTTCAAGTTTGTTGGCCGATTGTTGAAAAGGATTTGCTCAAAATGGTTCAGAAGTCTCAAAATGCTCAGAAAATAGGAGGTAGCACAAACTCTGCTTTCCTAGCCCTAATACCAAAGGAAAAAGGTGCCAACAACTTCAGCAGATTCCGCCCGATTTCCTTATGCAATACTGGGTACAAGATTATCACTAAAGTTATTGCAAATAGACTGAAGCTCATTCTTCCCAAAATAATTCTGGAGAACCAAGGAGGCTTCATTCAAGGAAGGAAAATCGTGGACAACTTCACCCTTGTTCAAGAAGCAATCCACTCAAGTCTTCTTCGAAAAGAACAAGGTATGGTGATTAAACTTGATTTAGCAAATGCTTTTGATCGTGTAAATCATAGCTTTCTTTTACAAGTAATGAGCAAGTTTGGTTTTAGAGCAAATTTCATCAAATGGATCCGGGCATGCATCTCGAAGCCTTGGATCACTCCTCTTGTAAATGGAAGAGCCACTGATTTCTTCAAAGCTTCAAGAGGGCTAAGGCAGGGGTGTCCTCTTTCCCCTCTGCTTTTTGTCATCCAAGCCTCTCTCCTCAGCTACCTGTTAGACAAAAAGATGCAAGATCAAGATATCAATGGACTGTGTATTGCTAGAGGGGTAAAAAATATAAACCATGCCCTATTTGCAGACGACACTCTGTTTTTGGGAGCTGCCTCTCTCTCCTCCGCCTCTAAATTTAAAGCAGTTTTGGATGACTTCAATGAAGCCTCTGGCAGCGTTTTAAATAAGAACAAATGTCATATCTACAGTTGGAACACCTCGCCCAGATTTCTCTCCGCTATTTCTAGATGTTTGGGCTTTGCTGCCTCCTCCAATTGGATCTCCTTTAAATACTTGGGCCTTCCTGTTTTCCATAAGAAATCTACAAGCAAAGACTGGCTCCCTCAGCTGGAAAAATTCAAGTCTAGGATCCAAGCCTGGGGCTTCTCCTAGCTTAACACTGCTGGAAAATCTGTCCTTATTAAATCTGTGCTCTCCAGTCTTCCCCTATTTCAATTCGCTATGTTTCTTGCTCCGGCAAGTATATTAAAAAAAATGGAAGAATTCATGCGGAGGTTTTTCTGGAAGGGAGGTAAATAGAATGAAAACAAGATTCCCCTTATCAGTTGGGAAACCATCTCCAAGCCTCTGAGGGAGGGTGGGTTAAATTTCAAAAATCTTTGTCAGCAAAACGTGGCTATGGCAGCTAAGATTATTTGGAGGATCATAGCGCCCAAGCCTCGCTGGGCCCAATTGGCTCTCTGGAAAAATTATTTCAGGGGTCCTCGTTCCTCCTGTTTAGATAATGTAATCCATTTGCCTTATTCGTCTTTTCTCAAACTGTATGTTAAAGCTGCTCCCTTAATCAAAGCGCACTCCTATTGGATTCCAGGAAATGGCAAAAAGATCAATATCTGGGCTGATAAAATTATGAATAAGGACCCAATTGAAGACAGAGCCTCCATTAGAGCGCTGCATTGCTGGATGGATAGAGAGGGGCTGTGTTCGTTGTGGGATATTTCTCTTTGGAAAGACTCTGCTTGGGCAAGGTGGAAACGAATTGAGGTGCCGGCTCACCTGACACTCGAATGGTCCACGCTGCTGGACCTCCTCCATGCTTTGGCACCCACGCGCATGAGGAAAAAAATATGTGAAAGGCTGGGGGCCGAATGCCAAAGGCTACACTGTCTCCATGGGATATGACAAGCTGAAAGAGAGGCCTTACGTCCCTCCTGACCCTGCACCTTGGCAGGGGGTCTGGCGTTTTCCTTCATGGCCCAAAGTCGACTTCTTTGCTTGGCTCCTTTGCCACGGCAGGATCCTTACGTATGACATCTTGCAGAAAAAAGGGTTCTATGGTCCCTCCATGTGCTCACTGTGCAATGAAAATGCAGATACTGCTTCCCACCTAGTCCTCGAATGCAAGTTCTCTAAGCAGATCTGGTCCTCCTTCATTCACAATTTGGATCCCAACATTTTGCTCCCTCGTTCCACTGCTGATCTCTTTTCTAATTGGGCAATCAGATATCCTGGCCCCCCTTCTAAAAATCAACTAATTAAATCCGCATGGGCTGTCCTTCCTAAGGTTATTTGTTGGCAGATCTGGCTAGAAAGAAACAGAAGAATCTTCAGAAATATTAAACAGAATCACAAGGTCTTAGAAATCAAGATTAAATGTCATCTAAAGGAGTGCTTGACTGATATAAAAGATGATTCCAATCTCATCCAATAGGACATTGCTTGGGGATCTTCCCTTGACTTGCAATTTCAATCAGCAGTTAGAAACGTCCCTCCTCTCAAAGACTGGCAAATAAGGAAGTCCGAAACTGACCTTCAAGACTGGCTCAATTCACATTCAAGGCACTCTCTCTTTTTTGATGGGGTAGCAAAGGGCAATCCGGGAAAAGCTGGTGCTGGAGGTGTTGTTGTAAGTCCAATTGGGGAAAAAATCCATACCTTCGCTTGGGGGCTTGGATTCTCATCCAGCGTTCAAGCTGAAGCTTTGGCCCTCTACCAAGGCCTCAAGATCCTCAAAGATTTAAATATAAGTGAAGCTAATGTCATAGGGGATTCCCAGATCATTATAAACGCAATGGTTTCCAACTCCCCAGCCTCGGATCTCAAACTAGCAAGGCTGATATCCAGAATTAAGGGTATGGAAAACGCTTTTCAGAAGCTGAATTAATATCATGTGCTGAGAACTCACAATAAACAGGCGGACATTGAAGCCAATAAAGCTACACTCCTCTCTGTCGGGGTCAAGATGAAAGACGAGGAAGAATCTTGGGAATCTATCCCATAAGCTGTCCGTGGTCATGTTTTACTGTTGGCTCTTAAATAAATTTGTTTGTATCTTTAAGTTAGGGAAAATCTCTGAAATCGAATTTTTAGATTGTCTGTCATGGAAGAAGTCTGCAAGCTTCGGCTGCATTTTCAATATTAGCAATAAGATGCATCAGGATTTAGACATCCTCAATGTAATCAGATTTCTGGCATTCAGGCCAAGATGAATATTAATATCACATAACCGTTTCTGTCAAAAAAAAAATAATAATAATAATAATAATATTGAAAAATTTATTATTTTTAATATTTTATAAAGTTAAATGGTTTAAGAAATATTTATTAAAACCATTTTATTTTGGGTTATACATTTTGTCCATATGTTATAAAACCAATCTTACTATTATAAAAGCAATATGTAAATATAATATATTTATTGTTTTAAATAATAGTAACAATAATAATATATTTATTTAAAATATCTTAATTTTAAAAAAAATGTATATTTATTTTTTTATATATTTTGAATTAAAAAACAAATCACTAACCTAAAAATTACAAGATCAAATTAATTAGAATAATAAACTAATAAATATAATGTATGTCTAATGACATTGTTTAAATGATTTTCAAAGTGAAATAAATATAAAATCAAATTACAAATATTTTTTTAAGTGAAACATAAGTTGTGTATTTTACATATAAGGATTTTTCAAAAGATAAATGAAAACGGAACCAATTTTTTTTTATTAATAACTTATATCTATGAAAAAATTAAACAATATTCAAATTGTTTCTTTAAGTTAAAATATTTATAACCATACAAACTTGATGTCTAGTTGATATTGATATTTTCCTTTACAAAATACCCTTTCTTTTTAACTCTTGCTTATAGCGGAATTCTAAGAATTCAGTCTTCTGCCATAATCGGGTCCAACTTCACCCAGATTTCATTTATAAAACATTAAAACCTTATTATAATAAACAATAATACAAATACACAAATATAAAAACTATTATTAAGGTGCGAAAGCAAACAAAAATAACTTTATTTTGAATATCAGGCAATGCAGGGTTTATTATATGAAAGGAGTGTTGTTCTAGATAGTATAGAGTCTTGGGGAATGTCAAATTATCGACTTGTGAAACCTCATCAGTTCGGGTTCATGGTAATCTAGGCCCTCATCAGTTGTGAAATTTAACTGGATCTGCAATTGAATTGAATTTAAACCGGGAAATCAACACACACTGGTAGCTTCATAACCTTCAAATTTTAAAACTTTTGAACGGCTCTCTTGAGCTACAAGTTCAGATTAAATATAAAAAGGAACAATTTGTTAAGATCCAAAAATTAGGGATCTAATTTTTAAATCTAGGGAAATATTTAATTTATAAAACTAGCTATAAAAAAAAACAATGGGTTAAGATCTACAAATTATAGATCTGATTTGCTTTTTTCTAGAAAAATATTTTCTATATAGTTGGCTCATATTCATAATTATTTCAAAAAGTTACATACAGGAATATTCATAAAATGTAACCCATATCAGAAACTAGGACTAATATGGTTTCCACAAATACAAATTGTAACGATACCCCATGTCAAAAACACTCGATATGGATCATTGTCACAATATATCATATGAAGAGATGCTCCCATAGAGTCCGGCCAAAAAGTGTCTGGTTTTGTCAATTTAAATTACTATTCGAAATCGACATCTGGAAAATGCATGATGAAAAACCTCCAATATCCATAGTATGGGTAAGATGTTCCAGTCCATTGCAAATGTGTCCAGTGTGGTAGTGGCAAAAAAAAAAGGTTTTGTAACAAAAAAGGCAGTCTTCCAAGCAACTGATGTGGATCTTCCATCTGATGTGTGTATCTGCAAACTTCCCCTGAGCGTTCTCCTTGTTTGTACAGGAAGCATCCCCATTACATGAATATGCAGTTTTAAAAAAATTTACGGTGCCCTTTGCCCCATTACCAGAGGCATCCGTCAATTCATAGTGCATCTCTCTGAAGGTTCCATGTAGTCCCTTTTTGGATAGTCTATTAGCTATGTTGTTTTTCTCTCTATAGATGTGCTTGAAAATGATGTGAGAGAAAGTCCTTGGGATCTCTTGAATCCTATCCATCCACGTAGTTAGGTGACCCGTGGACATGGAATTTAAGTTGTTCATGTGGTCTATCAGTACTTTGGAATCTCCAAAGATCCATATTTTGTCGATGTAGAGCTGCTTTGTGAACCAAAGTAGTCCCAAGAGTGCCATAATTTCCGCCCTGGTGTTTGATCTATGTCCCCCGTACCAATGTATCTTATAATGGCATAGTGGATTGATTATCATCAATGCACCACAGCCACATCTATTATTTTGGTCCACCCCGTCGGAAAAACTAGCTGGATAATGGATATCAAAAGGTCTCATTCTGTGAGATAAGTCTCTTGGTGGTTTGTCTGAATTCATCGGCTCCTCCCATCTTTGCGTGACCCTCTCTGTCACTCCATCTAGGCTACATCCCCATCCTCTGAAAGTCCAATTCTCCTA
This sequence comes from Pinus albicaulis, assembly GCA_034641835.2. NCBI lineage: Eukaryota > Viridiplantae > Streptophyta > Pinopsida > Pinales > Pinaceae > Pinus > Pinus albicaulis. The sequence continues at coordinate 35,414 of JAXQQM020073512.1, forward strand.
CAACACCACAAGTACTAATGAAAGTAAAGAGGAATTGTTCCAAATTGTTTACCTTTTGCATGCCACCAAAATATGCAGTCTTGCACCGAGGAGAATGTTTTCTGCTGTATGTTGAAATTTTTAAAAAGTATGTGTGAAGTGTGCTTAGAAAATGCACAATTAAAAAAGAGATGGACATTTTCTTCATCGTGCTTCATGCATATTCTACATATCCCTGGTCCTATGTTGCCCCTCTTTTATAAATTTGACCAGTCCAAGTTTTTGTCTTTCCATACTAGCCATATCAAAATCATAATTTTGATGTGTACCTTTTCCTTCCATATGTTCTTGATCCAGCAATCCCTTGTCTGGCCCGTTTGTTGTTTCACTAATTCCATGTATGTTTCAGCTATCTTCACTTGTCCCTTTTTGAGAGTACCCCCCCCCCAAATTGATGCAACCCACAGATTGGTTATGGGCGAAACCTGTTTGTCTCATATTATCTAGGAAGTTTCCCCATGCCCCCATATCATTTCCCCTTAACCCCAATTCTTAGGCCTCGCGCCACCTCAGACATCCCATCTGCCAACTATGTATTGCTTGACAAAAATAGAAGATGCTCATTCCATTGATTCTGTTGCACAAATCCAGGTCTATAATGTTGTATCCAGGGAAACCCCAGATACCTCCTTCCCCGATCATGATTTTCTTTCCGTTTCCAAACTTCCACTTTAAAGATGATATGTACAATGACCAATTTCTTCTAAGACTATTCCAAATGGCTGAACATTCCATTTTAGTTTCCCATCCCATTATGAATATGGTCTCCAATATTTTGTTTTCTAAATAATTGTACCTGATAATATCACTCCATATCCTTGGAAACTGGGTGCATCTCCATATTGATTTCAGTATTAGTGCCCTTTCGAAGGTATCAGTGTCCTGTAACACCCCAATTCCTGAGATTTCATTTTAAAGTTAGATACTTGAACTTTACATCCTAAGGGGAGTGGACCCCAAGGGATAATTATTTTGTGAATGTAATTAAACATTTTATTGAGGAAATGAATAAATTATTGTGGTGCAAATTGACCAAAAATGAGATGATGAGATCACTTGCTAAATCTGTGAGGATGGATGAGGCAAATATTTCCCCACAATCTTTCAAAAATCCTTGGAAGATAGTAAGTTTAAATTTAGATTTTTGAGGAAAAATCTGAATTTCCCCAATGATGAGGAAAGTAGTTGGGAAGAGGTAAAAAGCTGGAAAGGCTGAGGAAAAGCATAAAACAGCTTTCAAGAATCCCTAAGTGGGAAGCCTAGGCAAACAGGAAGAAAAGCATCCTGAAATTCTGGACGCAGAATTAGAAACAGGCTTTGGGGAACAATAGCTTAAATAAGCTGCTCTTGTACAGATTAGAGGTTAATATGCTATAGGAGGTGATCTCAGCTCGGGGGCGAGTTCTGGGAGACAAAAGAACTCTAAGGTTGGGAGGTTGGTCTATTGCACAAGTGGTATGTCTCTAAGAAAATTTGTCTTATTGTTTTCTATAGTATGAATTGGCTACATATAAAAACAAAATTTATTTCTAGGTTTGTTCATGTTATTAGTCTACATTTAACAGGATGTAGTTCCCAGGCAGTAACCTGATCATCCTGTATAGTTGTAGAAGAGAGACCTGTAAAGTGGAATTCCACATAGTGTTTAAACCAGGGTGGGTCTAAATCTGAGGAAACCTTGTTTGTTTGTTCAGGAAACACTGTGGAATTGTATTTAATCTCCTTCTGTTTCCAAGTATAATTTTATGTCAGCTATCATAAAGAGAAATGAAATTAACTATAGTTCACTAGAACAATAGCAGGATACTAGTTATAAATTATACTGTCTATGAAAGAACAGAAGGAGAGACTCAACAGACTGACCTCAGGTTCAGTCAAATACTTCATTATATTTGCAGGAAATCAAATTATCTTAGACAACAAGATAGTCCATAAGCCCTTATTCTAATACAGGAAAATAGTAGATATTCACACAAAAATAAATAAGGAAAGGGACCAGACCATGATCTCATAGATCTATTCTAATATCATAAGATTGAGAATGAATACATAGAGTACAGAAATATTGAGTAAGCAGTTGAGAAGCATAGGATTAAGAAGTAAATAAATTGCAACATTTTACCTAGTAGCATTTATTTAACCAACATACTCTTGACTATGAGGAAGGTGAAAAGAGTTCAAATTCCATTACCAGCTCTTTAGCAATCCAGTTACCATCAGACTCACAGGTAGATACGAGCTGTAACTAATTGCAATGAAATGAGAAGAAGCTTGAGAATAGAACTATGCTTGCATGCCTTTGAAAAGTGAGAAATTATAAATTATAGACTCTCATACATAGAATTCATCTAGTTATAAACAAGAATTGTCTCATAAATGTCCAGCAAGCTGTTCATATGTCTAGACAGTCTGGCATAAAACCAGTTTAGTGTAACTAGGAGCAAAGGCAACTATAATTATACTATAAATACCAAAGTATAGACTCTACACGGAAAAAAATGAGCAAAGCACATCAGAAGAACAGACAAATATCAAATATAACAACCTGTACATTCTGATGTCTGCAATTAAGAAAACTGGAATATCAATATCATTTCCAGAGAACAAAATAAATTCAGACGAGCAACTTAAACAAAGCCAAATACCATGGTATGAAATTATATGCTTTATTTATACAGTCCCTGTATAGTTACCACTGTGGCAGAGTATATTAAAATCAATCAAGACAATAGGAAGTATATAATTGTCCAACATTTTCAAAAGAAACCCTGAGCCTATTAGGCTGGGGAACATAAAACCCAACCCCCATTTCAACAGAACGAATTTAGACAAGTGCCGTCCAAGGATGAAAATGGTAACAAGAAGAAAATGAAAACCCTGACTCGGAGAGTGAGTCTCGTTCTATATGCGACCTTGCGCAACATCACAAGAGAAGCATTGTTCAACGCTCACAATATAACGCAGCAGGAGAGGAGAAGAAACCTCATATCTATACCGACCTGGAGGGCAAGGAGACGGGGTTAGAGTTCACACGATTTAAAGGTTCATTCGCTACTGTCATAAGTCAGCAAGAGTCATTTGGAGTACCTGTAGAAAAAAAAATGACCCGAAATGCCAGTTAGTCATTGCGCCATCGTAGATAAACGAGCGCATAACTGAAATAAGCTCTGGATTAAAACTATCACCTGTGGAAGGTAAACCCTCAGATGCGTCGAGCCCTGTCCTCGACCATTCCACAGAGAGGGATTAAGATAAGTTATCCTCGAGAATAAAATGATGAAACCAAAAATTATACGCTGGAATGGCAAGAATAATTAACATACCTCATACAGCTCCATAGACCAGGAGGCGTTCGCTTGAGGAGAGGCGATGCAAGGGGTATCGTATCAATCAGTCGAATTTTAAATATAACCAGAGAAGGGTTGAAGTAACTCCGAAATTATCAACCAATTACACCATGCGCTGAACAAGACCTGGATCATTGAAAAAAAAAACCAAACGCATTCACCTGATTGATTATTCAAAGTAAAAATATATATTCAGCATCAAGCGTAAGGCCTTTGTAACCTAAGTATGAAAAATTCACTTCTGCAATAAAATTAAGATGTGCGTGGGGGAGATTACCTGTCTGCGCATTGAGGAACGAGAGGCGCCATATCTTCTCTCGCCAAAGGAGAGTCGAAACCCTCGGCAGAAGTAGCATGGCTTAGTCATGGAAGAGACCTGCGAATGAGGAGAGCGAAAACTGACTAAACTCCCCACTCTAAACTTATATAAGTCTTCAGTAACCACATGAACCCTAACTGAAGAACGATCACCGTCGTCCACTTGGCAGCATCTGAACAGTAAGCCATGGATCGAGGGCAGCCTGGAGAATTAATACCGTCGTATCAAAATTTATGGAGGCTGATGAGAATTGAATTCTCTATGTCCGGTGCAAGCATTGAAGTGGGTGTCGATCACCACACAGGTTGAGTTGTGCCAGCTATGTGGACTCACCACGTAAGCTAACGAACAGGCATAAAACGATGCAATGCTCAGTTAATCAACCCAACGCCTGACGTGGATCAGATTTTCACCATGACGAGGCCATAGAAATCCAATCCGAAATAATAATATGCGCTATGTTCAGATTTAAAAACCAAGGCCAGTACAATATATATCTTAAATCCAGTTAAAATCTGAGGTACTCATATGAGTAGTCATATCAAACCAAGCGCATAGGAAAATCCATTCATCATAATATACTTTTCGAATTTTATGATAAGGCTATCACCATATATATATATAACGTAACCATCGTGACTATGGCTATTCGAAAGGGTTCAATTGCCATGGGCAACAACCCTTACCACGAAACTTATATAACACATGCTTATAGTTCATATGGGTTACGATGGAGGTTAATAATTTTCTTAATGGGATGTCTGACCATTAAACGAAGGGAGAGTGTGGTTCATATACACCACCTCCCTAATTATAATAAAAATAACATATAACGAGAAATAGTGACAGAGGGTATTATTGAACATGATGAAATGTAAACTGTCATAGTGATGGGATTGAGATGTCAAAATAACCCTAGGCTCACTAGCTTGCACTCGCATAGAAATATTTTTTATTTTTTTTGGGTGAAATTGGAGGTGTGACAAATGGTATCAGAGCCCAAGTTATAAAACTGGGTTGGTGACTTTGTTCTCACGATTGCTGTGTACTCACTGTGTAATTTTATTGCTTTAGCAAAAGTTTTGGTTTTTGTTGTTTTTTTTTTTTCTGTTCACTGACCTGTGCTATGTAGTGTACAGTGAGGTGATAGAATGGAAGAAGGTGGTGGAATTTATGTAGATCTGCAAGGTGAGCCAGACCCGAATGTGGCCATGATGGCTATGTTGCAGAAATTGCAACAGGAATTAGCTGAGATAAAAAGCCAGAATGACAGATTGTCATTAGCCAGTGAGGAGCAGGAAAGGCTCATCAGAGAATTAACCTCACGGAACAGCCAAGAAGGCGAAGGTTCCGAGAAGAGGAAAACTGATGAATCTGATGAGGAAGATGCTATTCGACATCAGAATAAGCAGAAAAAGGAATTACAAGGGGAATTCCGGAAAATCAAACCTCCCTCCTATGATGGGGAAAAGGAGGAGGATGCTGAAGCCTGGTTGCTGAATATGATTAAGTATTTCCAGGTTTATGAATATGAAAGCAATCTGAAGGCCAGATTAGCTGTCTACCAGCTACAGGGTAAGGATACCTTGTGGTGGGAGGAGACAAAGATGGTGCATGCCATAGATGAAAAGGCAGTTACTTGGGAAGATTTCCAGGCTAAATTCAAGAATCGCTACTTGAATGAGCGATACTATGATGACAAAGCAAAATAATTTCATGAGCTTAGATTGGGACAGCTCACTATCGATGAGTTTGTTACTAAATTTACCAATCTGTTAAGATATGTACCTTACATAAGGGAATAAAAGGCAAAGGTACAGATATTTCTGAATTGTTTTCCTATGATATACAAAGAGAAAATTGAGTTTGACAACCCAAAAACAATGGACGAAGCTGTTAGAAAGGCTAGATTGTGTTACCAACAGTTCAAAGGAAAAACTGATTAAGGAAAAAGTTGGGTAAGTAAGAATGAATTCAAAGGGAGAAAACCAAAACCAGCCTATTTGAAGAATTTTGGCAGAGATCATCAAAGGAAAAGGTTTGGTAAACCCAAAGAAAGTCAAACTGCACAGTCTCAAGTGGCATCGAAACCAATAGATGGAGACAGTAAAAAGGAGGGAACAGTTAGAATGAAGGAGCCCTTGAAATGTTGGGGCTGTGGAGAACCCCATCTTTTGAGGGATTGCCCCCATAGAAATGTTCATATGCTCATGAGGGATCGAGAAGTGACAACAGTAAATGATATAGCCAGAAACATACCAACTATCAGTGCAGCCCTGGAAAATCGACAAGCAGAGCATCAAGCAACCATGGTGGAACTGGAGGGTAAGATTTCTGACCTACCTATTTCTGTTCTGATTGATCTAGGTGCTTCTTTGAGTTACATTAATCCAAATATTGTAGAAAAATGTAACTTAAAAACTAAAAAATTTCAACAGTCATGGCTAGTACAGCTGGCCACTGGAACAAAAAGAAAGGTAACACATAAACTGCCCAGAACAGAAATCAAATTAAATGAGTTCCGAACAGAAGTAAATTTGAACATTTTACCCTTAGGGTCATATGATTTATTGATAGGAATGGACTGGCTGGAAAAGAAGAAAGCTTTGATGAATTGCTGGGATAAGACTTTACACTGTGTAGATGAGGAAGGGAAACCTTTCATTCTAAAAGGGAAACAAAAACCAATTTCTGTCAGACAAATTTTAGCCTTGCAATTGAAAAGAACAGCTAGAAAAGGATATCAGGTTTATGCAGTGCATGTGGAAGAAAAAAAACAGAAAACTGAAGGAGAATTACTGGATGCTGTACCAGTAATAAGAGAATTCAAAGAAGTTTTTCCAAAGGAAATCCCTCATCTTCCCCCCAAAAGAGAGATTGACTTCTCAATCGATCTGGTGCCAGGAGCAACACCTGTTTCACGAGCACCATATCGAATGAGTCCTCCTGAACTTATAGAGTTGAAAATGCAACTGCAATAATTGCTAGACAAAGGGTATATCAGACCAAGTGTGTCTCCTTGGCGAGCACCAGTGCTGTTCGTGAAAAAGAAAGATGGAACTTTCAGGATGTGCATCGATTATAGGCAACTGAATAAGTTGACCATTAAAAATAGATATCCTTTGCCTAGAATTGATGATATTTTTGATCAGGTGAGAGGAGCTTCAGTATTCTCCAAAATTGACTTAAGAACTGGTTACCACCAGCTCAGAATTAAAGAGGAAGACATCAGCAAAACATCCTTTAGAACCAGGTATGGCCACTACGAATTTGTAGTTCTACCTTTTGGTTTGACAAACGCCCCTGCCACATTCATGTGCCTAATGAACAGTGTATTGAACAAGTATTTGGATAAATTTGTTCTTGTTTTCATAGATGATATTTTAGTTTACTCAAACAGTGAAGAGGAACACAAAGAACACCTGAGGATAGTGCTGCAAACTCTAAAGGAAAATCAGCTATACGCTAAATTTAGCAAATGTGAGTTCTATAAGGACAAGATCCAATACTTGGGTCATATTATTTCTGAACAAGGCCTTGTTGTTGATCCGGAAAAGATAAAGGCTATAAAGGAATGGCTAGTACCCTTGGATGTTTCAGCAGTTAGATCATTCATGGGGATTGCCATCTATTATCGCAGATTTGTGGAGAGATTTTCTGCCATAGCACATCCCATCACTTCCTTACAAAGGAAAGGTGTCAAGTTTGTATGGACTGAAATGCCAAAAACAGTTTTGACCAATTAAAGCTGAAACTTACCACAGCCCCTATACTGAAGATTGCAGATCCTGATAAGGAATTTGTGGTATGTACGGATGCATGTAGAGAAGGATTGGGAGGAGTTTTGTTGCAGGAAAATTCTGTGATTGCCTACGAATCCAGGAAACTGAAGATACATGAACAAAATTATAGTGCCTATGATTTAGAGTTAGCAGCTGTTATTCATGCTCTGAAAATGTGGCGGCACTATCTTCTTGGAAAAATATTTACACTGATGACTGATCATATTAGTCTCAAATATTTCTTTTCTCAAACTGAATTGAATGCTAGACAAGCCAGATGGCTTTCCTTTTTAAGTGAGTTTGACATGGATATAAAACATATTAGAGGAAAGGAGAATAAAATTGCTGATGCATTGAGCAGAAATGCTTATCAGCATATCCATAATATTGGAAGTAGTGCTCAGATAGATATAGAAGAATTGGTGAATAAGGCAGCAAATCAGGACCCAAATTATGAAACACTTCTGGTAAAACTACAGAAAAAGGAGAAAACTGATTTTTCCCAAAACCCAAAAAGGGTTGATTTGTTATAAAAACAGATTGAATATCCCCAATGTAGAGTCTTTAAAAAGAGAGATTCTGGATGAGTATCACAAACAACCCTATGCAGGCCATCCAGGGTATCAGAAAATGTTAACTGCCCTGAAAAAGAAGTTGTTCTGGCCAGGAATGAAGAGAGAGGTAGCAGAATATTTAAGTAGATGCATGGAATGTCAACTAGTTAAGGTGGAACATCAGCATCCTGCTGGTCTTCTGAACCCTTTGCCCATTGCAGAATGGAAGTGGGACACCGTTTCCATGGACTTCATTACAGGATTACCAAAAACCAAATACCAACATGATTCTGTAATGGTAGTGGTAGACACTTTAAACAAAGTTGCTCACTTTATACCAGTGAAATCTACCTTTGGAACAGCTCAAGTAGCGAATGTGTTCCTGAAGGAGATAGTAAGGTTCCATGGAGTTCCTAAGGTGATTGTGTCTGATAGGGATGCTAAGTTTACAGCCGCCTTTTGGAAGGGGTTATTTGGAGGAATGGGCACTAAATTGAATTTTAGCACCGCCTACCACCCTCAGACTGATGGTCAAACGGAAATAACAAATCAAATTTTGGAGGACATGCTGAGAATGTATGTGATGGATAGACCCTCAAAATGGGAAGATTTCTTACATTTAGCTGAATTTGCCTACAATAACAGTTATCAATCTTCCATTAAAATGAGTCTGTTTGAGGCACTATATGGAAGGAAGTGTCGTACCCCTTTGAGCTGGAGTCAGCCAGAAGACAAACTGATGTTGGGACCCGATGCTTTGCAAGAAATGGAAGGAATTGTCAAACAGATACAAAAGAACATCAAGACAGCACAAGATCGCCAGAAGAGTTATGCAGATAATAAAAGAGTGCATAGAGAATTTAAAGTTGGGGAGCATGTATATTTGTGTATTAAACCCAAAAAGAGCACCCTTTATGCTGGGAGTTGTGCAAAATTGGCCCCTCGATATTGTGGTCCCTTTGAAATATTAGAAAGGGTGGGACCAGTGGCTTACAAGCTGGCCTTACCACCCCATGTTAGAGTTCATGATGTCTTTCATGTTTCATTGCTAAAAAGATATGTGCATGATGCTTCTCACATAGTTGATTCTAATGTTGTACAGGTGGAACCAGAAGGGGAGTTTCTGCCAGAACCGCTTCAAATATTGGAGCGGGAAGAAATTGAATTGAGAAGCAGAACAGTAGCCAGAGTAAAGGTGTCGTGGAAGCACTTTACTGCTGAAGAAGCTACATGGGAACGAGAGACTGAAATGATGGAAAAATATCCATTTTTATTTGCAAAATAAACTCTAGTAGTTGAATAATAACACCGAGGACGGTGTTTATTTTTAGAGGGGGAATATGTAACACCCCAATTCCTGAGATTTCATTTTAAAGTTAGATACTTGAACTTTACATCCTAAGGGGAGTGGACCCCAAGGGATAATTATTTTGTGAATGTAATTAAACATTTGATTGAGGAAATGAATAAATTATTGTGGTGAAAATTGACCAAAAATGAGATGATGAGATCACTTGCTAAATTTATGAGGATGGATGAGGCAAATATTTCCCCACAATCTTTCAAAAATCCTTGGAAGATAGTAAGTTTAAATTTAGATTTTTGAGGAAAAATCTGAATTTCCCCAATGATGAGGAAAGTAGTTGGGAAGAGGTAAAAAGCTGGAAAAGCTGAGGAAAAGCATAAAACAGCTTTAAAGAATCCCTAAGTGGGAAGCCTAGGCAAACAGGAAGAAAAGCATCCTGAAATTCTGGACGCAGAATTAGAAACAGGCTTTGGGGAACAATAGCTTAAATAAGTTGCTCTTGTACAGATTAGAGGTTAATCTGCTATAGGAGGTGATCTCAGCTCGGGGGTGAGTTCTGGGAGACAAAAGAACTCTAAGGTTGGGAGGTTGGTCTATTGCACAAGTGGTATGTCTCTAAGAAAATTTGTCTTATTGTTTTCTATAGTATGAATTGGCTACATATAAAATAAAATAAAAAAATTCTAGGTTTGTTCATGTTATTAGTTTACATTTAACAGGATGTAGTTCCCAGGCAGTAACCTGATCATCCTGTATAGTTGTAGAAGAGATACCTGTAAAGTGGAATTCCACAGAGTGTTTAAACCTGGGTGGGTCTAAATCTGAGGAAACCTTGTTTGTTTGTTCAGGAAACACTGTGGAATTGTATTTAATCTGCTTCTGTTTCCAAGTATAATTTTATGTCAGCTATCATAAAGAGAAATGAAATTAACTATAGTTCACTAGAACAATAGCAGGATTCTAGTTATAAATTATACTGTCTATGAAAGAACAGAAGGAGAGACTCAACAGTACGGCCTCGAGTTCGGTCAAATACTAAATTATATTTGCGAAATCAAACTTTTGTGAACAACAAGATAGTCCGCCAGCCCTTACTCTAGTGCAGGAAAGTAGTAGATATTCATAAACAAATAAATAGGAAAAAGGACCAGACAATGGTCTCATGGATTTATTCTAACATTATATTACTGAGAAAGAATACATAGAATACAAAAATTATGAGCAAGCAGTTGAGAAGCATAGGAGTAAGAAGTAAATAAATTGCAACATTATACATAGTAGCATTTATTTAACCAATATTTCCTTGACTATGAGGAAGGTGAAAAGAGTTCAAATCCCATTACCAGCTCTTCAGAATCCAGTTACCATTAGACTCACAGGTAGATACGAGCTGTAACTAATTGCAATGAAATGAGAAGAAACTTGAGAATAGAACTATGCTTGCATGCCCTTGAAAAGTGAGAAATTATAAATTATAGACTTTCTGTTAGCCACCTATAATATTTTGTTATACCAAAAGGTGGCTAAGATCTTTTTTGAGCCTCCAAGGAACAAATTTTATCACTAAAAATTGTTGGCTCTTGAAGTCTCTCTATGGCCTCATGCCTCTGTCCCAAATCCTCATTTGCTGTCCCATTTTATACTCAGAAACATCTGCTGATTTCGTATAACAAACTACTGAAGAAACGATCATTTTCTTCCCTTTTTTCTCCATATTATTCCTTTACTTTTCATAACTCCTCTTCTTTCCATTTATGAAAAATTCCCCTTTCATAGTTAAAAACTCACTTTTTAACTATTCCGAAACCCCCAAATCCATTTAAAACTTTGAAACTTTTCATGGAAAACAAGTTTTAAAGTTTTATTGCTATGGACCTAAGCCCCTTTGGGCTAAAGTCCTAAACCACTTCCCCCCACATGCCCATACGTTAAAACCAAACGCCAAAGCTTTTCGGCGCTAATCGCAATCGGAAACAACACAAATGGGTTGATCGGAAAGACCAGGCTCAATGGCCCGATTGCGATTGGCCCTTGTCTTTATACTCTCGGGCATATTACATTCCGTGAAAACCACCGGCCCCGCAATCGGGCGCCTTTTTCCCTTTAACTTATATATTTTCTGCCCGAGCCATTATAACTTGTTTTTATTGCAAAACTTTGGTTTTCATATGTTTAAAGGTTTTTCCGCCGGTGCGTAGGTCGAAGCAATCCTGACCGTTGATCTAGTCCTTCGATCCAACGGTTCGCGCACAATCGCATCGCGACTTTTCCCTGTTGCGTAATCGCATGCCCATCTCTGCGACCTCCGATTGCGATCCCTCTGATTCATTCCCCACCGTTGATCTAGTCCTCAGATCAACGGCCAGCGCTCAATCGCAAGTTTCTAATCGCATGCGTTTTTGTTTCATCCCCGATTGCGATGGCTCCGATTTAATCCTAGCCGTCCATCCTCCCGAAGATCCAACGGTCCTTATTCCCTCCGATCACAAGTCTTGCCCCCGTTTCGAAAACCCTCCGATTCATCTTCCGTCGTCGATCTGATCTGCAGATCAACGACCAGCGCTTAATCGCATTGGAAATTTACATCGCATGCACTTGCCTGCCCCCCCCGATTGAGATCCTCCGATTAGATCTGGACCGTCCACGTGTCCAGATCGGACGGCCCAAAACCACCCCGCCTTATTTCTTCTCCCCGCTCTCATTTTCCTGTTTTGCACCGATCTCCACCGTTAGATATTTTTATCCGACCGCTACGCTCCTCCCCCGCCATCTGAAGCAGTTTAAACCTATTTTTCGCAGGATTTCTTAATTGTTTTGTGTTTGATGTAGGTGTTCTAAATGGTTTTCCATTGTATAACGAAGAAATGCCAAGAGCTGGGAATGATGATTCTCATGCCCTCGTTTCATTAAAGAGAAGCCATCCGCGGGGCTCCATTCCATGTTTCGTCAGTACTCTATGAGTATTGATGCCGTAAAGCCCAGTGCGGGTCTGCACATCGACAAGACACTGTTTTAATTCAAACACAGTTAAAGAGTATCAGTTTTGAAGACAGAGCACAGCAGATGAAGATTGAAGACATTTTTTATGGGGATTACGGCTAAGACAGTTATCAAAAGCCTAATCCCCAATCTAAAACACAGTTTAAAGGAAAACCTAAAGTGTTTTATCAGACAGAAAGCCTCCACCGCCACATCTGAGGCAAATTGATTCCTCAGCTACCACCGAGCCACCTGTTGCGTCAAAACTTTCAAACAGAGGCCGAAGTTATTAAAGAAGATCATATTTCGCCTCAGAGCAGCCAAGGAGTTACTTCTACAGGGTAATCAATGCAGAAATATCTGCAGAGTTACTCCCCACATTACAAAGAGCCTCAAAGTCAAAATAAAGCTCCCACCGAGCTTTGATATTTATTGTAAAAAGTTAATACGGTGATCCACCTGTAAATTTCTCTCTCGAGCCCCTCGAAAGGCCGAGAAGTCTTGAACCTGTATTAATTATCCTGAGAGATATTTTATCAGATCACCTCCTCATTCTTCTATAAATACCTCAAGAGAAGATGAGGAGTTGTTGGTTGCAGAACTTTGAAATACACTTGAGCTTGAGACTTCTTTTTGTACATAGTATTCACTGGCCCTTGAAGCTCTATTTGTGCTAGAGTAGTTAGGTTGAATAGTGAAGATGATTGTTGAACTGAAACATTGGACTTGAAGTTTGTAGCTGGTTTGACATCAATATAAAAGCTGTTTCATGGGATCCTGATCTATATTGACGGTGATGTTATTCTCATTTGTAACTTGTTATTTTACTACTGTTTTCATGTTGTTTCATTTTCCACTGTAAAGAACAGTTTAAACAGGGTTAGGACCTGCTGTATATCAGTAACCTTCTCTAGCTGAGAAATCTTTATTTGAATGTTTTCTTCCAATATGTGTTATTTAGGAATGACTTAATTCAGCTTTAGGCATGAGAATGCTGGTGTTCCCTCATTTTATCGTCCTAGCTGAATATTATTTCTGAATGTTACTTTCAGTATGTGTTATGTGATGATGAACTGAAGGAAGATATGGTTAGCCCTCGTCCCAGACTTGTCTGCATAACTACTAGATTGTTTCCCTTGGAATGTGTTAAAAGCTGGCTAGTTTAGAAGCACTTGCTAGATCTTAGGTCATTCTGTGTTATCTTTGTGTCTCCCCTTGTTTTGTGTGTTTTCTATTGGAAGTGTGTCAAAGGCTGGTTGGTTTAAAAGCACTTACCAGATCCTAGTCTTCTTTCGTGTCCTCCTTAAGTGTTTGCCAAAGGCTGACTGGTTTAAAAGTACTTATCAGATCCTAGGCTGCTCTTCGTTCTGCATCTGTTTAATTCCCCTTCTTAGTGTATCACTCCATTCCATAAATCAAAATTTAAATAAATCCTTAGACATAGATGACTTGCCCCTTGGATCACACTTGATGTTGTTGTTCAATTAAAGCCCAGATATGACTCCATAGCCCAATGGACTAAAAACCAGCGTTATATCTATCTATCTTCCAAAACTGTTCTATTTGCTTGCAACTTCTCACTTTTGAAACTTTTTTGCACTTAGGACTTTCCCCTCAAGTAACATTTCATGCTCAACCATCCAAAACAAAACAAAACCCTTGGCCTTCATAACTAGCCTAATATCATTACCTTAAGCTTTTCAAAGACAATATCCATCTTTGCACATATTGGAGAGATCTCTCTCCGGATTCAAGAGGGCTAGATCCTAGAATCCCAAAGTTTGGTTGAAATGATGTTAACTCTGTGATTGGACTCTCCCAATCTTTCTAATAAATTATAGAGACCTAACATTTCTGGCGACTCCATTGGGGAAACTTTAACCCAGAATCTCTGGTTCCATGAAAATTGTTTTATTTTGCAGCTGAGCCACCAGAAGCTAACATTTCTGGCGACTCCGCTGGGGAAACTTTAACCCAGAATCTCTGGTTCCATGACAATTGTTTTATTTTGCAGCTGAGCCACCAGAAGCTAACATTTCTGGCGACTCCGCTGGGTACCCTTACCCAGAATCTTCATAACATTTTGAGAGTCAAAAGCAGCCTTTTCAAGCACTACCAAGAAATGGTAATTAAGATGAAACTCAATTGAATCAGTGACAAACTAGGTCAGTCCTAGGATTCTTCCGAGTTTTTATCTAACCTTGGAAAATCAGCTAGCTTAGCCATAAGGCTAGACTGTCTTTGTTTCATAACCGTAGCTAAGTTTTGAGGCAAAGTTAGGATATTCTTCCGAACCACAAATAAAAGCAATTTAGAAAATACCAAAAACATTTCAGATTGGTAGTAAAACACTAGTTTTGATATCTTTTGTACGTCTTTGATGTGTTTTACTTTATACTCTTAGACAGAGTCTGGAAAGGGCCAGGTAGCCTCCGGGTCTCATCCTCTTTTGGGGGTGACATATCTGGTGAATGCCCTCCCAGTCAACCTCTGGTTAGATTTTGTTGTGTTTTAAGATATCCTTGAAAGGAATGTTTCACAAACACTGTGGTGGACAGTGTACCCCTTTGAAAAAACTCTGAACTTTCCACCTGGCGACTCCACAATCCTGAACAGACCTTAAGACTCCACTGGGAAGAACCCTTATCATTATAAAATCATTCAAACTCAGTTAGAGGACTGTGGGATTTGAAATCGTAAAACAGATTGGTGAACATCTCTAAGATTGTCATATCTGGTTGAACTTCTCTTGTTTTAGGTCTAAACAACATAGCATAGTGGCTTCTAAAAAGATTCACACTAGAGCCCATCTAGACCCTAACCCACCTGAGATAGTTGATAATCCAGAAAGTATCCTTTGGAAGTCTCCTAAGGTTAAATTATTAACTGTTTTCAGATCACCCTTGAGAGCTAATTCAATCCCCGAAAATCTTTCAGCTCTGCAACAATCACAAACTGACTTAGTGAACCCATTTAGGACTAGGTCATTTGATGATATAATCCAGTTAGACTCTGAATCTTCACTTTCATCTCCTGAAACAAGTGAACATCCTGGTAGCAGGGAAAAAACACCTCCTGATTTACATTTCCTTCACAATTTAGGTGTCTCTCATCCAAGATCATCTCAACAGTCTACTCTTGGTCCATCCACTTCTACTCACCCGACATCCACTGTTCAAACCACTTCACCTCAGCCCACTTTCCCTTCTGTAAATCCACCTCCACCTCCTGCCATGGCAACATGGTATGCTCCCTTAGTCCTTCCTGTACCATTAGCCAATCTTCCACATGACTATCAGTCCAAAATTCCATTATATGATGCTAGTAATACTATAACAACATCTCAACATGTGGACAAGATGAATGACTACTTTGACAGAAACGAAATTGATGATGATTCTGTCAAGTTGAGACTATTTGCTCAAAGTTTGGGGGGAGAAGCAAGAAAATGGTTTAAGGGTTTAACCCCCCATAGTATTAATGATCTCCAAGCCTTCCATCAAACATTCTTAAACAAATGGGAAGTGAGAAAGAATCCTCTCCAAGTCCTTGTTGACTATAACAATCTCCATAGGAACCCTGGGGAAAGTGTACAATCTTATTGTACCAGATTTAACAGCGTCTATAATGCACTTTCCCCTGAACTAAAACCTCCTCAGGGCTCAGCTTTAAACAAATTTCCTGAAGGGTTTGATCCGGACATGACATATTCACTTAGAGAAAGAGTCTTTGCAACTCTAGAAGACATGCAAAGGGGTGCTCTTTCTGTGGAAGTAAACTTGATGGAGAAAAGAGCAAGAATGAAGAGCGAGAAGAGAGTATCTTTTAGAGAGGAATCCACCCCTTGCACTTCAAGCTCAAAGATGGAGAGAATGATGGAAGAAATGATGAAAGAGATGAACATAATTAAGAGAGCACAAGAAAATCAAAATCAAACTGCTCCTCAAAATAGAAACCAGAATCAGAATGTTAGAAGGAACCAACCTCCAAACAGACCCAGGGAAGATGATCAACAGATCACTCCTCCCTTTCATCAAAACTATGTAAGTGAGGTTGAACAAACAGAAGACATAGCAGAGGAAGAGGATATCAACATGTTTGGGGAAGAGGATGATGACTTTGAGGTTCAGTATGATAATAAACAAGGTCTTTACACACCTTACGACGACAAAAGAAATGATAATGAAAATTATTATCGGGACATGGAAAATGTCGTCATAGAACCTCAAAGAGAATATGACCTTAGAAGCAAGACCAGTCAACAAGCCCCCAACACCAAAGCCTCTGACAAATCCTCTCAAAGCAGCACCGCAGCTAAACCCAAAACAGCCAAACCAAAAGACAAAACAGTGGTTGTTAATTCTGATAAGGATAAGGAGAAAAACACTCAAAATTCTGAAAAACAGAGTGAAGACATCAACAGTACTAACACTTCAGCTAGTACTCCTTCTACAACAGTTGTGTCAAGTAAAAAAAATCAGCAAGCTGTAATTGTTGATAGAGTGACAGCTAATAAGGTTGAAACAAGTGCTTCAAAGAATCAAACCCCTTTCAGCCTTGAACAAGAAATCTTAAAGATCAAAATCTCTGTTCCATTAACTGAGTTAGCTGCCCAACATGTATATAGGAACCAAATTTTGAAGGCTTTAAATATAGAGGAAAATGGAGATACAGTTAATCTTAGTGACGACCTACCAGAGTTGATTTTCGGCCCTAAGATTGAAGGGAAGTTTCAAGAAGGACCAATTCCTCCCTTTTATGTGAGTTTAAACATTCATGACAAAATTCTACACAACGTTATGCATGATTCCGGGGCTTCTCATAATTTAATGCCTAAAGTTGTGATGGAGAGCCTTGGTTTAGAAATTACCAGACCCTACAAAGACCTATACTCCTTTGACTCAAACAGAGTAAAATGTCTAGGATTGATCAAATACCTCTGTGTTAACCTAGCCCAGATTCCAGCCAAATGTTTACTCATGGACATTGTTGTGGCTGATGTTCCCCCAAAGTATGGAATGCTTTTATCAAGATCTTGGGGAGCTAAGTTACAGGCGACTATGCAGATGGACATGACATATGCGACCATCCCGGTTTTCAATCAGACCAGAAGACTTTATAGGGAGTCTCATATGCAATACACAGTTACAAGTCAAGACAGACCACGAAACTCTCCTATATATTCTATCAATACAGGCCTTGATTCTTTTATCATGTTTAAAAATGAAACTCCTAGTGAACAAGTCACTTTAACATAATTAAAGGCTGACAGGGAAGAAGAGTATAATAATGCAAAAGTGTCCAAACAGTTTGCCACATGTGAAAACATTAGTAAACAAAGCATAGGTCTTGATTTTCCGGTTATGAGCCCATTGTTGTTAGGACTTAACAACCCAGAAAATACCCCTAACATTTCCGGCAACATCCCTCAATCTATTGAAGAATTTGAGGATTCAAAACAAATTCAATTGGGTGCTGCTAATCATGAACAGTCAGAAGGCACCATAGTTAAAAAGGACAATCGCCAAACAGACGAAACCGAAGACAATCCTTTATGGAGTATGTATTTTGATGGGTCATGCACTAGAAATAATGCTGGTGCAGGGGTTTGGATCATTAACACTGAAAACAACCACACGGAATGCATCTCATGCAAATTAAACTTTCAGTGTTCCAACAACATAGCAGAATATGAATCCCTTCTCTTAGGCTTGCATCTCTTGAAGAAATTAGGAGCCAGAAGAATTAATGTGTGCGGGGATTCTGAGTTAATCATTAGGCAAGTCAATGGGGAGTATAATGCGAATCATCCCAGACTTAGAGCCTATCGAAATGATGTCATGGATCTGTTGACAACATTTGAGGAGTCAAACCTGAGTTTCATCCCAAGGAAAAAGAACATTATGGCCCACAATTTAGCCTTTGCGGCCAGAACATGTCTAACGCTATATGAGACTGGAGACAACACAACTCCGATAAAATTTAGACCGGCAGTGCCTGATAACGAAAAATATTGGCAAGTGTTTGACAATGACAAACAAATAGAAGACTTCATGCAATTCGGAAATGAGTTCGAACTGCACAGTTCAGATTCAGATTATGATACAGACTACAGTGAAGAAAACTTTCTTGGTGAAGAAGAATCGTCTCCTCAACCTGCCAATATTAACCTATTGTCTAGCAAACTTAGGAACAAAACAGAATTAAGTGCAGAGTTAGAAACGGAAGAATTACAAACTCTGCAGTCTAAAGATGAAAATTTGCTGAGTGGTCTAACGCCTTTAGAGGAGTTGTTCGATTTTAACGATGTGGCAAATAAACCAAAACTGGAACCTGTAGAGACTGAAGTAGAGGAGTGCAATATAGGCAGTGAGGAAAAACCGAAAATGATCAAACTGTCCAAAACTTTGCCAGCTCACATTAAACTCAAATACATAGAGCTGTTCCAAGAATTTTCTGATGTTTTGCTTGGAGTTACGAAGATCTCAAATCCTATGACACTGAAATAATACAGCATAAAATCCCTCTTAAAGAAAACCATTTAAACAGAAACTGCGCAGAATAAACCCTGTCCAGTTGCCATTGGTTCAGAAGGAGATCATGAAAATGTATGATGCTGGCATTATTATCCCTATTAGATATTCTGAGTGGGTATCTAATCTGGTGTCCGTTAGGAAGAAGACTGGAGAAATCAGGCTTTGTATAGACTTTAGAGACTTAAACAAAGCTTCGTTAAAAGACAACTACCCTTTACCAAAAATGGATCACATTTTACAAAGGGTGGTGGGGTCTAAAAGGATTTCGTTGCTTGATGGCTATTCAGGGTATAATCAGATTTTAGTTCACCTTGCTAATCAATTAAAGACAGCTTTCACTACTCCATGGGGCACTTTCATGTATGTGAAGATGCCTTTTGGTCTAATGAACGCTGGAGCAACCTTTCAGAGAGCCATGGACATAGCATTCTCGGAAGAATTGGGCTTCTTCATCATTATCTATCTAGATGATGTCACTGTGTTTTCAAAAATAGATGAAGAACATTTAGAACATTTGAAAAAAGTTTTCGAGAAGTGCAAAAGGTTTGGAATATCTTTAAACCCTAAGAAGACACTATTTGGTCTCCAAGAAGGTAAGCTTCTTGGACACATTATTTCAGAAGAGGGTATAAAGATAGATCCAAAGAGGATTGAGGCTATATTTCAAATCTCTCATCCTCGAAATATCAAAGAGTTGCAGTCTTTCATTGGAAAGATTAACTTTTTGAGAAGGTTCATCCCTAACTTGGTAGAGCTCCTTAGAAATATCACAAACATGTTGAAGAGGGAGCAAGGGATAAAATGGACCTTGGAAGCAAAGACATCCTTTGAGCTAGTGAAACAAGCATTAACCAAAACACCGGTTCTCATAAGCCCTGATTTTTCAAAAGATTTTTATATCTTCTCATTTGCATCAGAACATACCATTGCTGCTGTCCTTTTACAGAAAAATCCACAAGGACAAGAGCAGCCTATTGCATTCTTTAGCAAGGCATTGAGGGATGCCCCTTTGAAGTATAACATTATGGAAAAGCAAGCTTTTTCTTTGGTTAAATCTTTGAAAGACTTCGGAGTATACATCCTTCACTCACACATCATTTCCTTTGTCCCAAACTCAGTTGTTAAAGACATTCTAACACAGGACCCAGATGGTAAGAGAGGTAAGTGGATTTTTGTTATTCTTGAATATGATTTAGAGATAAAACCCACTAAACTCATCAAAGGCCAAGGTCTAGCTAGATTAATGGCTGAATCCAATTTTGAAGTTCTTGATATTAATGTGATTAATGCTTTGGACAGCCAAGAAGAATTCTCAACTCCCATTATTGAAAACCATTTTCTGAATTCTCCTTGGTATGTTGATATCGTTTATGTTTTGCTTAATTTAAACACGCCTCCTGGTTTATCGAAAACGAAGGCAAGGTTCTTAAAACTGAAAGCAGTAAACTATTGCATTATAGATAGGTGTCTTTATTGGAAAAATGCTAGTGGTATATTGCTTAAATCTTTGCCTGATTTTGATGCAGAGAAGATTAAGCAGGAATTTCATGAAGGACAGTGTGGAGGCCATTTGTACTGGAAGTCAACAGCCAACAAAATTTTGAGGGGTGGTTTCTTTTGGCCCCCCCTTTTTCTTGATGTTCACAAAATGACAACTACTTGCCATAAATGCCAATTGTTTGAGGGCAAGAGAAAATTATTACCCCTTCCTCTGCATCCAATCACTGTTGAAGCTCCTTTTCAACAGTGGGGACTTGACTTCATAGGTGAAATCCATCCATCATCTTCTGCCCAGCATAGATGGATCCTTACTGCCACAGACTATTTCACTAAATGGATAGAATCCATTCCTTGTAGGCAAGCCAATGATTCAGTTATTATAAAGTTCATAGAAACCAATATCATTTCCAAATTTGGCTGCCCTACCAAGATCATCACGGATAATGCAGCAGCATTTAGAAGCAAGAAAATGGTTGACTTCTGTCATAAATACCAGATAACACTAGGTCACTCCACAGCCTATTACCCTCAAGGTAATGGACTTGCAGAGTCCTCCAACAAAATCTTAGTGAACATAATGAAGAAACTGTTGGAAGACAATAAGAAGTCATGGCACACGAAGCTGATCCATGCACTATGGGCTGACAGATTAACATTGAAAAAATCCATTGGTATGTCACCCTTCCAGCTTGTATATGGTACAGATGCGATTTTTCCTAACAGCCTTGGTGTACCAATTATGAAGTTAATTCAAGAGTTGCAGACTGAAGATAATGACATGATCAGAAGAATAAATCAGACCATTCATCTTCAGCAAATCAGAGAGGAAGTGTACAACAAAACATTGCAGAAACAGGACAGCATTAAGAAGCTTTTTGACAGAAGAACAAAGGCCAACAATTTCAAGATTGGGGACAAAGTGTTAAAGTGGGATTCAAAGAGAGAAGATAAGGGAAAGCATGGTAAATTTTACAATCTATGGCTTGGCCCTTACTCTATTCATTCAGTTGCTGGAAACAATGCATTCTTCTTACAAGAGCTGGATGGAACATATTTTTTTGGGGGTCCAGTCAATGGCAAGATACTCAAGCATTACTTATCTTGATTCATGATATGTTTTTAAGCCTTCTTTTTTCTTTTTTTTTCCATTGTAAACATTTCATCCATCATTGCATTCAAAGTTATGAAAAATCAAAAAATACAAAAACAAAGAAAGAAAGAAAAGAGGGCAGAAATGAAGAACAAGAAAGGCACAGCCCCATGCCAAAAAGAGAAATAAATCTGAAAGTGTGCAAGCTTAAAATACCACTCCTACAAAACACACTTCTAGTTAGTCAAACTGTTTAATCTTGACTAATTAGCTTTCAATTTTCTGCTGATAGGGTAGTGAATTTGATTTGCCAAACTGTTTAATCTTGGCTTATCAGTAGATAGATTAGGATAGAAATTAAAGGTTCAAACATGTTCAAAATCTGAACCAAAGTCTCCAAAGAGAGATGACTCAAAACTGTTTTATTTTTCTGAGTCATAAAAGAGAAAAACTGGTTCTAATTTGCCCAAAATCTGAATTAGATATCAAGAAAGAGACAGCTCAAAACAAAATTAAAAACAGAGCTGTAAAGAAAAGAAGGCCATAATGAGAAACTTTCAGATCTTAAGCCTCCCATTTTGATTTAATTTTCTGCAAATAATAATCTATGAGCAGCTTGTTTTTATGCCATAGATCATAGCAAGTCGAACGGCTCAATCTTGACTTGATTATTTTTAAATTTCTGTTGTAGAATTTAGAGAATGAAAGTTTGTTGGACTGTTTAATCCCAACAAACAGTAGACTAGGTAGAGAAATATCTGAGCTCAACTGTTTAATCTGAGTTCAGGGAGAAATAAGGATTAGAAATAGATTAGATTTCATGCTTTCAAAAGAAAAAATGTTGTAAGAGAGTTTGCCAATCCAAGTGCACTCTAAGAAGAAAAAATGTTAGATCAGTAGGATTGGGTAGGTAGAAAGCTTGTAGATGAAAATCCATTATTTTCATGGCTGCTGAATATGTTTTCAGAACCAGATCATCCAGCAAAAGAGGGACATCCCAATGGATGAGGCAACTAATCAGCCTCCCAGAAATCAAGTCTGAATTCTTGATGCCTTCAAGAAGGCACCATCCCCAAGTGGAGCCACTGTTAGCCACCTATAATATTTTGTTATACCAAAAGGTGGCTAAGATCTTTTTTGAGCCTCCAAGGAACAAATTTTATCACTAAAAAATGTTGGCTCTTGAAGTCTCTTTAAGGCCTCATGCCTCTGTCCCAAATCCTCATTTGCTGTCCCATTTTATACTCAGAAAAATCTGCTGATTTCGTATAACAAACTGTTGAAGAAACCATCATTTTCTTCCCTTTTTTCTCCATATTATTCCTTTACTTTTCATAACTCCTCTTCTTTCCATTTATGAAAAATTCCCCTTTCATAGTTAAAAACTCACTTTTTAACTATTCCGAAACCCCCAAATCCATTTAAAACTTTGAAACTTTTCATGGAAAACAAGTTTTAAAGTTTTATTGCTATGGACCTAAGCCCCTTTGGGCTAAAGTCCTAAACCACTTCCCCCCACATGCCCATACGTTAAAACCAAACGCCAAAGCTTTTCGACGCTAATCGCAATCAGAAACAACACAAATGGGTTGATCGGAAAGACCAGGCTCAATGGCCCGATTGCGATTGGCCCTTGTCTTTATACTCCCGGGCATATTACATTCCGTGAAAACCACCGGCCCCGCAATCGGGCGCCTTTTTCCCTTTAACTTATATATTTTCTGCCCGAGCCATTATAACTTGTTTTTATTGCAAAACTTTGGTTTTCATATGTTTAAAGGTTTTTCCATCGGTGCGTAGGTCGAAGCAATCCTGACCATTGATCTAGTCCTTTGATCCAACGGTCCGCGCACAATCGCATCGCGACTTTTCCCTGTTGCGCAATCGCATGCCCATCTCTGCGACCTCCGATTGCGATCCCTCCGATTCATTCCCCGCCGTTGATCTGGTCCTCAGATCAACGGCCAGCGCTCAATCGCAAGTTTCTAATCGCATGCGTTTTTGTTTCATCCCCGATTGCGATGGCTCCGATTTAATCCTAGCCGTCCATCCTCCCGCAGATCCAACGGTCCTTATTCCCTCCGATCACAAGTCTTGCCCCCGTTTCGAAAACTCTCCGATTCATATTCCGCCGTTGATCTGATCTGCAGATCAACGGCCAGCGCTTAGTCGCATTGGAAATTTACATTGCATGCACTTGCCTGCCCCCTCCCCAATTGAGATCCTCTGATTAGATCTGGACCGCCCACGTGTCCAGATCGGACGGCCCAAAACCACCCCGCCTTATTTCTTCTCCCCGCTCTCATTTTCCTGTTTTGCGCCGATCTCCACCGTTAGATATTTTTTCCGACGGCTACGCTCCTCCCCCGCCATCTGAAGCAGTTTAAACCTATTTTTCACAGGATTTCTTAATTGTTTTGTGTTTGATGCAGGTGTTCTAAATGGTTTTCCATTGTATAACGAAGAAATGCCAAGAGCTAGGAATGACAATTCTCATGCCCTCGTTTCATTAAAGAGAAGCCATCCGCGGGGCTCCATTCCATGTTTCGTCAGTATTCTATGAGTATTGATGCCGTAAAGCCCAGTGCGGGTCTGCACATCGACAAGACACTGTTTTAATTCAAACACAGTTAAAGAGTATAAGTTTGAAGACAGAAGCACAGCAGATGAAGATTGAAGACAATTTTTATGGGGATTACGGCTAAGACAATTATCAAAAGCCTAATCCCCAATCTAAAACACAGTTTAAAGGAAAACCTAAAGTGTTTTATCAGATGGAAAGCCTCCACTGCCACATCTGAGGCAAATTGATTCCTCATCTACCACCGAGCCACCTGTTGCCTCAAACCTTTCAAACAGAGGCCGAAGTTATTGAAGAAGATCAGATTTCGCCTCAAAGCAGCCAGGGAGTTACTTTTGCAGGGTAATCAATGCAGAAATATCTGCAGAGTTACTCCCCACATTACACAGTGCCTCAAAGTCAAAATAAAGCTCCCACCGAGCTTTGATATTTATTGTAAAAATTTAATACAGTGATCCACCTGTAAATTTCTCTCTCGAGCCCCTCGAAAGGCCGAGAAGTCTTGAACCTGTATTAATTATCCTGAGAGATATTTTCTTAGATCACCTCGTCATTCTTCTATAAATACCTCAGGAGAAGATGAGAAATTGTTGGTTGCAGAACTTTGAAATACACTTGAGCTTGAGACTTCTTTTTGTACATAGTATTCACTGGCCCTTGAAGCTCTGTTTGTGCTAGAGTAGTTAGGTTGAATAGTGAAGATGATTGCTGAACTGAAACATTGGACTTGAAGTTTGTAGTTGGTTTGACATCAATATAAAAGCTGTTTCATGGGATCCTGATCTATATTGACGGTGATGTTATTCTCATTTGTAACTTGTTGTTTTATTTCTGTTTTCATGTTGTTTCATTCTCCACTGTAAAGAACAGTTTAAACAGGGTTAGGACCTGTTGTATATCAGTAACCTTCTCTGGCTGAGAAATCTTTATTTGAATGTTTTCTTCCAATCTGTGTTATTCAGGAATGACTTAATTCAGTTTAGGCATGAGAATGTTGGCGTTCCCTCATTTTATCGTCCTAGCTGAATATTATTTCTGAACGTTACTTTCAGTATATGTTATGTGATGATGAACTGAAGGAAGATATGCTTAGCCCTCGTCCCAGACTTGTCTGCATAACTAACAGATTGTTTCCCTTGGAATGTGTTAAAAGCTGGCTAGTTTAGAAGCACTTGCTAGATCTTAGACCATTCTGTGTTATCGTTGTGTTTCCCCTTGTTTTGTATGTTTTCTATTGGAAGTGTGTCAAAGGCTGGTTGGTTTAAAAGTACTTACCAGATCCTAGTCTGCTTTCGTGTCCTTCTTAAAGTGTTTTTCAAAGGCTGACTGGTTTAAAAGTACTTATCAGATCCTAGGCTGCTCTTCGTTCTGCATCTGTTTAATTCCCCTTCTTGATGTATCACTCCGTTCCATAAATCAAAATTTAAAGAGATCCTTAGACATAGATGACTAGCCCCTTGGATCACACTTGATGTTGTTGTTCAATTAAAGCCCAGATATGACTCCATAGCCCAATGGACTAAAAACCAGCGTTATATCTATATATCTGCCAAAACTGTTCTATTTGCTTGCAACTTCTCACTTTTGAAACTTTGCACTTAGGACTTTCCCCTCAAGTAACATTTCATGCTCAACCATCCAAAACAAAACAAAACCCTTGGCCTTAATAACTAGCCTAATATCATTACCTTAAGCTTTTCAAAGACAATATCCATCTTTGCACATATTGGAGAGATCCCTCTCCGGATTCAGGAGGGCTAGATCCTAGAATCCCAAATTTTGGTTGAAATGATGTTAACTCTATGATTGGACTCTCCCAATCTTGCTAATAAATTACAGAGACCTAACACTTTCATACATAGAATTCATCTAGTTATAAACAAGAATTGTCTCATAAATGTCCAGCAAGCTGTTCATATGTCTAGACAGTCTGGCATAAAACCAGTTCAGTGTAACCAGGAGCATAGGAAACTATAATTATACTATAAATACCAAATTATAGACTCTACATGGAAAAAAATGAGCAAAGCACATCAGAGGAATAGAAAAATATCAAATATAACAACCTGTACATTCTGATGTCTGCAATTAAGAAAACTGGAATATCAGTAGCATTTCCAGAGAACAAAATAAATTCAGATGAGCAACTTAAACAAAGCCAAATACCATGGTATGAAATTATATGCTTTATTTATACAGTCCCTGTATAGTTACCACTGTGGCAGAGTATATTAAAATCGACCAAGACAATAGGAAGTATATAATTTTCCAACATTTTCAAAGAAACCCTTAGCCTATTAGGCTGGGGAACATAAAACCCAACCCCCATTTCAACAGAACGAATTTAGACAAGCGTCGTCCAAGGATGACAACGCTAACAAGAAGAAAACAAAAACCCTGACTCGGAGAGTGAGTCTCGTTCTGTATGCGACCTTGCGCAACATCACAAGAGAAGCGTTGTTCGATGCTCACAATATAACGCAGCAGGAGAGGAGAAGAAACCTCATATGTATACCGACCTGGAGGGCAAGGAGACGGGGTTAGAGTTCACACGATTTAAAGGTTCATTCGCTACTGTCATAAGTCAGCAGGAGTCGTTTGGAGTACCTGTAGAAAACAAAATGACCCGAAACGCCAGTTAGTCATTGTGCCATCGTAGATAAACGAGCGCATAACTGAAATAAGCTCTGGATTAAAAATATCACCTGTGGAAGGTAAACCCTCAGATGCGTCGAGCCCTGTCCTCGACCATTCCACAGAGAGGGATTAAGATAAGTTATCCTCGAGAATAAAACGATGAAACCAAAAATTATACGCTGGAATGGCAAGAATAATTAACATACCTCATACAGCTCCATAGACCAGGAGGCATTCGCTTGAGGAGAGGCGACGCAGGGGGTATCGTATCAATCAGTCGAATTTTAAATATAACCAGAGAAGGGTTGAAGTAACTCCGAAATTATCAACCAATTACACCATGCGCTGAACAAGACCTGGATCATCAAAAAAACAAACCAGACACATTCACTTCATTGATTATTCAAAGTAAAAATATATATTCAGCATCAAGCGTAAGGCCTTTGTAACCTAAGTATGAAAAATTCACTTCTGCAATAAAATTAAGATGTGCGTGGGGGAGATTACCTGTCTGCGCATTGAGGAACGAGAGGCGCCATATCTTCTCTCGCCAAAGGAGAGTCGAAACCCTTGGCAGAAGTAGCATGGCTCAGTCATGGAAGAGACCTGCGAATGAGGAGAGCGGAAACCGACTAAACTCCCCACTCTAAACTTATATAAGCCTTCAGTAACCACATGAACCCTAACTGAAGAACGATCGCCGTCGTCCACTTGGCAGCATCTGAACAGTAAGCCACGGATCGAGGGCAGCCTGGAGAGTTAATACCGTCGTATCAAAATTTATGGAGGCTGATGAGAATTGAATTCTGTATGTCCGGTGCAAGCATCGACGTGGGGGTCGATCACCATGCAGGTTGAGTTGTGCCAGCTACGTGGACTCACCACATAATATAAAGAACAGGCATAAAACGATGCAACGCTCAGTTAATCAACCCAACGCCTGACGTGGATCAGATTTTCACCATGACGAGGCCATAGAAATCCAATCCGAAATAATAATGCGCACTATGTTCAGATTTAAAAACCAAGGCTAGTACAATATATATCTTAAATCGAGTTAAAATCTGAGGTACTCATATGAGTAGTCATATCAAACCAAGCGCATAGGAAAATCCATTCATCATAATATACTATTCGAATTTTATGATAAGGCTATCACCATATATATATATAACGTAACCATCGTGACTATGGCTATTCGAAAGGGTGCAATTGCCATGGGCAACAACCCTTACCACGAAACTTATATAACACATGCTTATAGTTCCTATGGGTTACGATGGAGGTTAATAATTTTCTTAATGGGATGTCTGACCATTAAACGAAGGGAGAGTGTGGTTCATATACACCACCTCCCTAATTATAATCAAAATAACATATAACGAGAAATAGTGACAGAGGGTATTATTGAACATGATGAAATGTAAACTGTCATAGTGATGGGATTGAGATGTCAAAATAACCCTAGGCTCACTAGCTTGCACTCGCACGGAAATTTTTTTTTTTTTTTTTGGGTGAAATTGGAGGTGTGACATGTCCAACAGTCCCCATCAACCCCATTGTTTTGGCATAGTAATGTTGTCCCAACTAGCCAGGTGGTATTTACCACCCCCCATGCCCCCATTCCAAATGAACTTTGATATGGTTGACTTAATTTTTTTATGATAGTCCGCGACATGGTGTAGAGGTGAGCCCATTATACGGAAAGTTGCTGAAGAACTTCCTGTGAAAGTATGAGTTCCCCCCCTCTCGACAACCATTTGAGGGACCAACCATTTATTTTCCTTTTATGTTTATCAACAATCCATAGCCAGTCCGCCACCCTGTAGTTTGAAGGCTTTAAATGAAATCCTAGATATGTCATATAATGAGTGATACCAGAGCATTTGGAATTGAATATCTCACAGATCAAATTTTTTATCTCCAGGTTCTCCTCAAAGAAATATAAACATGATTTATATGCATTGTCAATCATTTTGGATGCTTCGTAAAATTTATCAAAATTTTCTCTGATATCCTCCCAAATCTCCTTAATGAGTATGTCATCTACGAAAAAATTGTGAGTTATATCCTTGAGTGGAGAAATATTAATTCCCTTTATCGACCCCACATGATTTTTCGGATTAATGTTGTTGCTTAAAGCACACATAGTCATTATGAAAAGTAGTGGAGATAGTGCACAACCCTGTCTGAGGCCCTTGCCCACTTTAAAAAATATGGATGGTGTGCGGTTTATTATGATCGCCATCGGAGCCCCCATAATGCATCTCATGATCCATTCCACTGCCTCACATGTCATGCCAACCTTATAGAGGATCATGCAGAGTAAAGTCCAATCCACTCGATCGCAAGCTTTACTAAGATCAATTTTCATCACCGTTGCCTTCATTTTCCTGGAATGAATAGAGTGTATGGTTTCCTGGGTGATATTTGTAGCTTCGTGGATACCTCTATCGTGCATAAACCCAAATTGTTCTGGTGATATATGCCGAGATAAGACTCCTTTGATACACTCCATAACAGTTTGAGAGATGATTTTGTATAATGTGTTACATATGGATATAGGACGGTAATATTCAAAGGTAATAGTGCCTTTATTATTTGGTATGAGGGTGATAAACGTAGAGTTTATCTCCCCATGAACTCTTCTAGTCCTTCTTGCCTCCTCCACCATCGCAGTGATGTCATGCAGCATGTATTCAGAAAAATGTAGGTAAAACTATGACGTCCATACATCTGGGGCCGGACTCTTGTCCCTGGAAAAGGACTTAATGACTCATTCCACTTCAGCTTTCGTAACCTTAGCTCCCAAAAAATTGTTGTCCTCTTATTGGAACATCATCGGGAAAAATTCCACTGCCCATAATTGTTCCTCAATGAAGCTACCCTCTCTGGCCCCTAACAATCCTTTAAAATGTTTAATAGCAGCATCCTGAATAGAGTCCGTGGAGATGTAACTTTGACCAGAAAATCTAATCTCCCATATGGAAATAGTGTTTTTGAGGCCGTTTGCAAATGAGTGGAAGTATTTTGTGTTTTTGTCTCCCTCCTTGAGCCAGATTGCTCTACATTTTAATTTCCAGCACTGTTCCTGAACGATTAGGATATTACATTTTTCCTTCTCACCTTCTCTAATTTTGTTCCATCCATTAGTAGTCATGAGGCCATTATCCATATTATAAAAATTCCTTTGGATTCAATCGAGATAGCTTTTAGATCCTTTAGAAGATTTTCCTTTTTAATTCTTTCCCAAATTCTGACTTTGGATTTCGGCGTGTGTAGTGTTTGTGATAAGTGCACCATGGGTGATATTCCCGACTCCCGAGTGTGCACCTTGAGAAATTAGATTACCATTTTTTTGAAGTCAGCATCCACCAACAAAGTTCTATTAAATTTGAAGGGATATCCCTTCCATTTGTTTTCAAATTTCCATTTCATCGCAATTGGTCTGTGGTTCGAGCTAAGGAGTCCTTCCACCTAGGTTTTGACTAAGCCCATCTGCTGATGTAGATGCTCGTTAACCAAGAAGAGGTCAATATGTTTTGAAATGTACTCCTCCCCCTTCCTGCTATTGTACCATGTCGGGCACCTAGCCTGCATATCCATGTCCTTTAGATATGTTTCCTGGATCATCTCCCCAATATAATCTGGCAACGGATCTCTTCTGCACTGAGGCCCCCAATTCTCTAATCATTATATTATTATGGTTATAAATTTATACTTATCGAATTATTCTTTTTAATAATTATACAAAATTTTACTAAATATATATAGTGTTGTTTTATCATTATACTACACGTATAATTTTCGAACACCCTTTTTTAGTTAGAACCATGTTTTGAATTATTTTTCATTTATTTCTCTCTTTTGCGATTTAATTTTTTTAATAAATTTTTATGTAACATTAAAGATAACATAACCAATTCCCATAATATATATTTATAATATACATCATTTAATTCTAAATTATTATTATTTGTTTTAAATTTATATGATTAATAATTTGTTTTGATGCCTAATGAGGGAATTCCGTGTACAAGTAGTAATTTTGAATATAAAACATTGTAAAATATTAGTATATGATATAAAAACAACGAATTTGGAATTCATATCTACAACTCTTAATTTTGAATAAAAACATTTAAAATATTAAATATAAAGAAATTTAATATGGGAGTAAAAAAACATAAAATATATCAAAATAATTAGATGTATTAGTAATGGACACTGAAAAAATAAATATAGCTAACATAGCCACTCACTCTATACCAATAGATGTTCGAATAATAGTAGCCATTTTCAAATATGAAGATACATAATATTTTATTTAATATAAAATAAATTATTTCAAATTGAGGAATCCTTGATGAGGGTGTGATTTGAGCAAGAAAGAACAATGGGATTTGGTCTATAGTAATCATGTTAATGATGGTAATAAAAGGACATGGGATGTAAAATAATGCATGGAAAGCTCGGTCATATTAATGAGGAGGTGGTGGCATACCATGATGAATGAGGCCAATTGCACATTTGGTATTTATTTATTGCAAGTTCAAGAGGAAAGAGCTCAAAACTCTTAGCAGGTCAGCAAGAGCCAAGGTTAAGGGCAATAGGAATTACGTGGGGATTGTCATGGGTAGTTTACTCGACTAGTGTTCGAGTGACCTCTCCACACCTCCTTCGCTCTCGTGGGTACGTGCTAGTGAAACCATCTCTTTCTATTATGTCTTCAATGCTACTTCTCACTGTCAAATTGCATTGGCATGTTTGCATTGTTCTCTTTCTTTTGTTCTGGAAATTTTCCAGTTACGTGGCTATTTGTTGGGAATTACTTTTTCTCATAATCGTTCAGTCCACAAATTTGTTGATTCATGGAATCCCTCCTATCCATACATAAAGTCGAATCCCAAACTAGGGTGGGGGGGTTATATTCTGCTTCATTTACACTCCTTTGTTAGTAGCATAGGGCTTAGGCATGGGGAATTTCTGGTGCATGTGGAGCATTTCGTGATTTTGACATTAGTCAAATCTCTCTTGAAAAGGTAGCTATGACTCTAAAGAATTTAAAGGTCATGGGAAGTTGGTCCAACCAAGCGAACTGTAATTTATTTGTTAATTCAAGATCAATATAATTTATTTTCTTGTGTAGGAGCTCCTTAACTTCCTCTTGTACATTGTAATTTATTTGTTAATTCAAGATCAATATAATTGCAATGGGTAGTAAGGTCAATGAAAATGTTTACAAACTTATTCTAGAACTTATCTAACAAACATATGGAAACACGGTATACAAAAGTGAATTGTACACGCTCATTTAAATTTCAACCAAAAGAACTTACACTTTCAATTAATAAATTTCATTAACTTTTTTATTTCTCTTTATTTGAACGAAGGTGAATCTCAACAACACTATGAAAGAAAGATCACCCATGGAATGCTATGAACACGATTGACTTGTATTCTTTTACATATTTTTAATATTTCCATAGTAAACCCACTTGCTATTGTTCACTTTTTCTACCCTAAGATAATATAATATTGTGGCACTTATGTTTATAGAATTAGATATGGTTTAGTTAATAGTTTAACTATTATGTACATTTTTTCATGCACAAATTATTTGGTAAGCTATTAATATTTTTAGTTTAATATTATGATACCGAACTTTGTATCCACTTGTAAAACTAAACTCTATGCATTTTGAATCACATTATTTGTATGAGCCTTTCACAAGTGGGTGTGATCATAAAATGCATGACATATATTGTACTTCAGTCATTAATGCTCGCCCTAATTGATGTTTATGTTATTTTAATTATAATATTGCAATGACATTTATGTCTGGATAGAGTCCCTATTCACAACATTTTCTCCTCAAAACAAACTAAACATCTTCAAATTGTTTAGTAAAAATATTTTTTTCTTCCTCGAAAGAAAAGATATTATCAAATATACGAGGATGCTCTTTTCTTCCAGTAATAAAATGGAGGTCGAATAAAAGAACCATATGTGAATCAAAGTACAGATGGGTCATCACAAAATTGCAAAGTGTCATGAATTAATGAAATTCGGTGATTCTCTCCCTTTGGTAAAAAAAATAAAATCGACATATTGCAGGAGGACTGCCATTCTACTAAAGGATCTCACCCAAGTGACGGAAAAATTTAAGACTTTTAAACAACCGAGAATTCATTGGAGGAATTATATTCGGTGAGAAATAGCAAACGGAGTCCTTAGACTAATAAGCGAAATAGGAGAAAACTGAAAGCAAGTTGTAAAGAATTACCTCTGGGCATTTAAGCCTTGATAATTTTGTTGTGCACCAACCTACTCAAGGATACCCATTGATAGTAAAAGGAGGTTAAACCCTTCCAAAATTCAAACTTATCAAAACAGATATATATGCACTGACATTATAATGCAGACTTGTTCATTTTCTCAGGGGTCATGATTTACCTGCTGGAGAGCTGAAGGGCTGTAAAGACAGTCCTTCCCAGTGAGCTAAGGTAGGGGCAATAAAAACTCACCATCCAACCTGAGGAGACATGCCGAAATTCCGAGCTGCGAGTAAGAGCAGAGGAAGCTCGAAAAACGCCTCAATATTTCCAGTGCTACTCTATTCAACTATTTTATGTGTCGCCCTCATTCAGAAGTGTAACCCTCAGATAATACGATATGTGGAAACCCTCAAACTTGCTTGAGATACCCAGTTGCTACAGAGCGCAAGCAATTGAGAATGAGGTTACACGGGTGGGGAGGGTTCACAAAGACCGTTCCACCTGCATACCCAACGCCATATTTTCTTAAGTACGGTTGTATGTAGAAGAAGACAAGAGACTTAGATTCCTGGACCTAATCCTAATCCTGACTGCGTATTTTGGACCTAATCCCAACTGGACTCCGATTTTGGTGCCACTTTAAACCCCTTCTAGTATTGTGGACAATTTATGGGATACACTATTCATCTTTGTGAGTTAATGAGATTCGTAAACTGTGTAAACTCAAAACAAAGTGATGGGCATGATGTAAACATATAATATATGTGTCAAGTTAGGATAACATATCATATGAAACGATAAGTAAATACCATGACAAAGGTTAAGGTGTATAGGCGTTAATTTTTAACGATATAATAATAAAGTTAGAATCTTGTTTTAAACCATGGGAAATGGAATTATATGGAGTTGTAATATGATTAATTGATATGTAGTATGGTTAGTATTTTTATCGATAGGTTCAAAGTATTTTTTTGTTTTGTTTTGTTTGTATGTATGTCACATTCATTATTACATTTATAACAGTGACAAAAAGAACTATAATTGGGGCTGGTTGAAAATGGAACGGATGGTGAGAATTCTTGGGTAATATTTGCAATAGCCTAGATCCATCTTAACCTAAGGATGGTAAAGGTTGATAAACATCAAAACACTTCTTTAGGGATATATCTTACATCAGAAATATATATATATATATATATATATATTTATATATTTATTTATTTTAAATTTTCATGATTAATTATAAAATCAACACCCACATAAATGTGGAGACTTTTAATCATGCACATTCATCTCCACTTTATTACAGAGATTGTTAATCTATAAATAAAACTGTTACAAGATTGTTGTTTAATGTATAGCACATGCTCAAAAAATCATACAACTCATATTCACATGATACTTGCTTATGATATTTTTTAATTAATCAATTTAATTTAAAAGGCAAAAACAAAAAATACATTTTAAAAATATCTTAACTTTTCATTAATATTTCCTATCAAAAATATTTTACAATATTTCATAAAAATTAAATGATAATTAACAATTAAACAAAATACTTAAAAATCTACATCAATATAAACACGTATATGCACCTTATTATATTTTCAAAACACATATGTCCACCTCATTATATTTTCAAAACACATCTATCCACCTAATTATATTTTAAAAACTGCTTTATATCTCTTGCTCCTGCTCTTCGTGGATGAAGAATTATATTTTCAAAAACTACTTTATATCTCTTGGTCCTGCTCTACGCGGATGAAGAAAAACCTAAAATACCAAGGGACGACCAAACTGATTTCCTGATTGCAAAAACGCATAAAATGGAGGCTTTTGGTATTTTGGACATATTTTTAAAATTTTGATTCAAGTTCATGTAAAATTTCGTGGGAATGTTGAGGAATTTATTTTAAAATAAGGAAATTTGCAAATACCAAGTAACAGTAAAAATGAATACGGATGGTAGTTGGTTGGTACAATTCAAAAATGTGCAAGATTGTTGGTTTGTCAGTTACGCAGATTTGTACGATTCAAAATTGAATATGCATAGTCGTTGGTTGGTACAATTCACCAATATACACGGTTCGCTGTGATGCAAGGTGATTGGTTCGTGCAATTCAGAAAAATGCACGATTCAACTTCACGGTCGTTGTTTTGTAAGTTTGGCAGATTTGTTAACGTGCTTTTTAATATTTTTTAAAGAACTTTTGTTGGGGTTGACTTGAAATCTTATGAAAAACTGGAAAATTTATTTTAGTTATGATTTTTTGGATTTTTCTTGTTGGAGTTTACTTGAAATCTAATGAGAATTTGGAAAATTTTAGTGATATATTTTTTTAGAGTTTTTATTGAAATTCACTTGAAATTTCATGAGAATTTGGAAAATTTGAGGTTGATTATATTAATAGAGAAGATACTAGCATTGAATTTATTTTAATGTATGAAAATTTAAATATATATAAATAATTTAATTTTAATTATTATTAATTTTAATGTAATTTTCTGAAATTAATGTTTAGATTTCAGTGTTTAGATTTTTGTTATTATTTTTGTGTTTAGAATGTGTTTTTTAATTTATTTAATAAATATTAATATTTTATTAATGTTTTGAACCAATATATGTGGTTTATTATTGACATTTAAAAAATATATATATACGTATATGAAAAAAAGTTTGATATAAATATATATGTGAAATAATAATAAGAAGACCAAAAAGAAAAAAAAAATAAACAATTTTTTTTTCAAATCCTAAAAATAATAATAATATTTTTTATTAACTAATACTAAAATAGTGAATTAAAATATGAAAAAGTTTTAAGAAACACTTATTTTATATTTATATAATATTTATAATATTTTGATTTTGAAACCTCATAAACATTATTAATACTAGTAATAAAGAATATTATTAATATTAATAATAAAAAAATATGAACAATAATAATAATAATATTGAAAATTTTATTATTTTTAATATTTTATAAAGTTAAATGGTTTAAGCAATATTTATTAAAACCATTTTATTTTGGGTTATACATTTTGTCCATATGTTATAAAACCAATCTTACTATTATAAAAGCAATATGTAAATATAATATATTTATAAAAAATATTTATTGTTTTAAATAATAGTAACAATAATAATATATTTATTTAAAATATCTTAATTTAAAAAAAATGTATATTTATTTTTTTATATATTTTGAATTAAAAAACAAATCACTAATCTAAAAATTACAAGATCAAATTAATTAGAATAATAAACTAATAAATATAATGTATGTCTAATGACATTGTTTAGATGATTTTCAAAGTGAAATAAATATAAAATCAAATTACAAATATTTTTTTAAGTGAAACATAAGTTGTATATTTTACATATAAGGATTTTTCAAAAGATAAATGAAAACTGAACCAAATTTTTTTTATTAATAACTTATATCTATGAAAAAATTAAACAATATTCAAATTGTTTCTTTAAGTTAAAATATTTATAACCATACAAACTTGATGTCTAGTTGATATTGATATTTTCCTTTCCAAAACACCCTTTCTTTTTAACTCTTGCTTCAACATAGCGGAATTCTAAGAATTCAGTCTTCTGCCATAATCGGGTCCAACTTCACCCAGATTTCATTTATAAAACATTAAAACCTTATTATAATAAACAATAATACAAATACACAAATATAAAAACTATTATTAAGGTGCGAAAGCAAACAAAAAGAACTTTATTTTGAATATCAGGCAATGTAGGGTTTATTATATGAAAGGAGTGTTGTTCTAGATAGTATAGAGTCTTGGGGAATGTCAAATTATCGACTTGTGAAACCTCATCAGTTCGGGTTCATGGTAATCTAGGCCCTCATCAGTTGTGAAATTTAACTGGATCTGCAATTGAAATGAATTTAAACTGGGAAATCAACACACACTGGTAGCTTCATAACCTTCAAATTTTAAAACTTTTGAATGGCTCTCTTGAGCTACAAGTTCAGATTAAATATAAAAAGGAACAATTTGTTAAGATCCACAAATTAGGGATCTGATTTTTAAATCTAGGGAAATATTTAATTTATAAAACTAACTATAAAAAAAAAACAATGGGTTAAGATCTACAAATTATAGATCTGATTTCCTTTTTTCTAGAAAAATATTTTCTATATAGTTGGCTCACATTCATAATTATTTCAAAAAGTTACATACAGGAATATTCATAAAATGTAACCCATATCAGAAACTAGGACTAATATGGTTTCCACAAAATACAAATTGTAACGAGACCCCCAAGTCAAAAACACTCGATATGGATCATTGTCGCAATATATCATATGAAGAGATGCTCCCATAGAGTCCGGCAAAAAAGTGTCTGGTTTTGTCAATTGAAATTACTATTCGAAATCGACATCTGGAAAATGCATGATGAAAAACCTCCAATATCCATAGTATGGGTAAGATGTTCCAGTCCATTGCAAATGTGTCCAGTGTGGTAGTGGCCAAAAAAAAAGGTTCTGTAACAGAAAAGGCAGTCTTCCAAGCAACTGATGTGGATCTTCCATCTGATGTGTGTATCTGCAAACTTCCCCTGAGTGTTCTCCTTCTTTGTACAGGAAGCATCCCCATTACTTGAATATGCAGTTTTAAAAAAATTTACGGTGCCCTTTGCCCCATTACCAGAGGCATCCGTTAATTCATAGTGCATCTCTCTGAAGGTTCCATGTAGTCCCTTTTTGGATAGTCTATCAGCTATGTTGTTTTTCTCTCTATAGATGTGCTTGAAAATGATGTGAGAGAAATTCCTTGGGATCTCTTGAATCCTATCCATCCACGTAGTTAGGTGACCCGTGGACATGGAATTTAAGTTGTTCATGTGGTCTATCAGTACTTTGGAATCTCCAAAGATCCATATTTTGTCGATGTAGAGCTGCTTTGTCAACCAAAGTAGTCCCAAGAGTGCCATAATTTCCGCCCTGGTGTTTGATCTGTGTCCCCCGTACCAATGTATCTTATAATGGCATAGTGGATTGATTATCATCAATGCACCACAGCCACATCTATTATTTTGGTCCACCCCGTCGGAAAAACTAGTTGGATAATGGATATCAAAAGGTCTCATTCTGTGAGATAAGTCTCTTGGCGGTTTGTCTGAATTCATCGGCTCCTCCCATCTTTGCGTGACCCTCTCTGTCACTCCATCTAGGCTACATCCCCATCCTCTGAAAGTACAATTCTTCCTACAACACCACAAGCACTAATGAAAGTAAAGAGGAATTGTTCTAAATTGTTTACCTTTTGCATGCCACCAAAATATGCAGTCTTGCACCGAGGAGAATGTTTTCTGCTGTATGTTGAAATTTTTAAAAAGTATGTGTGAAGTGTGCTTAGAAAATGCACAATTAAAAAAGAGATGAACATTTTCTTCATCGTGCTTCATGCATATTCTACATATCCCTGGTCCTATGTTGCCCCTCTTTTATAAATTCGACCAGGCCAAGTTTTTGTCTTTCCATACTAGCCATATCAAAATCATAATTTTGATGTGTACCTTTTCCTTCCATATGTTCTTCAACCAGCAATCCCTTGTCTGGCCTGTTTGTTGTTTCACTAATTCCATGTATGTTTCAGCTATCTTCACTTGTCCCTTTTTTAGAGTACCCCCCCCCCCCCAAATTGATGCAACCCACAGATTGGTTATGGGCGAAACCTGTTTGTCTCATATTATCTAGGAAGTTTCCCCATGCCCCCATATCATTTCCCCTTAACCCCAATTCTTAGGCCTCGCGCCACCTCAGACATCCCATCTGCCAACTATGTATTGTTTGACAAAATAGAAGATGCTCTTATTCCATTGATTCTGCTGCACAAATCCAGGTCTATAATGTTGTATCCAGGGAAACCCCAGATACCTCCTTCCCCGATCATGATTTTCTTTCCATTTCCAAACTTCCACTTTAAAGATGATATGTACAATGACCAATTTCTTCTAAGACTATTCCAAATGGCTTAACATTCCCTTTTAGTTTCCCATCCCATTATGAATATGGTCTCCAATATTTTGTTTTCTAAATAATTGTACCTGATAATATCACTCCATATCCCTGGAAACTGGGTGCATCTCCATATTGATTTCAATATTAGTGCCCTTCTGAAGGTATCAGTGTCCAACAATCCCCATCAACCCCATTGTTTTGGCATAGTAATGTTGTCCCAACTAGCCAGGTGGTATTTACCACCCCCCATGCCCCCATTCCAAATGAACTTTGATATGGTTGACTTAATTTTTTTTATGATAGTCCGCGACATGGTGTAGAGGTGAGCCCATTATACGGAAAGTTGCTGAAGAACTTCCTGTGAAAGTATGAGTTCCCCCCCCTCTCGACAACCATTTGAGGGACCAACCATTTATTTTCCTTTTATGTTTATCAACAATCCATAGCCAGTCCGCCACCCTGTAGTTTGAAGGCTTTAAATGAAATCCTAGATATGTCATATAATGAGTGATACCGGAGCATTTGGAATTGAATATCTCACAGATCGAATTTTTTATCTCCGGGTTCTCCTCAAAGAAATATAAACATGATTTATATGCATTGTCAATCATTTTGGATGCTTTGTAAAATTTATCAAAATTTTCTCTGATATCCTCCCAAATCTCCTTAATGAGTATGTCATCTACGAAAAAATTGTGATTTATATCCCTGAGTGGAGCAATATTAATTCCCTTTATCGACCCCACATGATTTTTCGAATTAATCTTGTTGCTTAAAGCACACATAGTCATTATGAAAAGTAGTGGAGATAGTTCACAACCCTGTCTGAGGCCCTTGCCCACTTTAAAAAATATGGATGGTGTGCGGTTTATTATGATCGCCATGGGAGCCCCCATAATGCATCTCATGATCCATTCCACTGCCTCACATGTCATGCCAACCTTATAGAGGATCATGCAGAGTAAAGTCCAATCCACTCGATCGCAAGCTTTACTAAGATCAATTTTCATCATCGTTACCTTCATTTTCCTGGAATGAATAGAGTGTATGGTTTCCTGGGTGATAGTCATAGCATCGTGGATACCTCTATCGTGCATAAACCCAAATTGTTTTGGTGATATATGCCGAGATAAGACTCCTTTGATACACTCCATAACAGTTTGAGAGATGATTTTGTATAATGTGTTACATATGGATATAGGACGGTAATCTTCGAAGGTCATAGTGCCTTTATTCTTTGGTATGAGGGTGATAAACGTAGAGTTTATCTCCCCATGAACTCTTCCAGTCCTTCTTGCCTCCTCCACCATCGCAGTGATGTCATGCAGAATGTATTCAGAAAAATGTAGGTAAAACTATGACGTCCATACATCTGGGCCCAGACTCTTGTCCCTGGAAAAGGACTTAATGACTCATTCCACTTCAGCTTTCGTAACCTTAGCTCCCAAAAAATTGTTGTCCTCTTATTGGAACATCATCGGGAAAAATTCCACTGCCCATAATTGTTCCTCAATGAAGCTACCCTCTCTGGCCCCTAACAATCCTTTAAAATGTTTAATAGCAGCATCCTGAATAGAGTCCGTGGAGATGTAACTTTGACCAGCAAATCTAATCTCCCATATGGAATTAGTGTTTTTGAGGCCGTTTGCAAATGAGTGGAAGTATTTTGTGTTTTTGTCTCCCTCCTTGAGCCATATTGCTCTACATTTTAATCTCCAGCACTGTTCCTGAACGATTAGGATATTACATTTTTCCTTCTCAACTTCTCTAATTTTTTTCCATCCATTAGTAGTCGTGAGGCCATTATCCATATTATAAAAATTCCTTTGGATTCAATCGAGATAGCTTTTAGATCCTTTATAAGATTTTCCTTTTTAATTCTTTCCCAAATTCTGACTCTGGATTTCAGCGTGTGTAGTGTTTGTGATAAGTGCACCATGGGTGATATTCCCGACTCCCGAGTGTGCACCTTGAGAAATTAGATTACCATTTTTTTGAAGTCAGCATCCACCAAAAAAGTTCTATTAAATTTGAACGGATATCCCTTCCATTTGTTTTCAAATTTCCATTTCATCGCAATTGGTCTATGGTTTGAGCTGAGGAGTCCTTCCACCCAGGTTTTGACTGAGCCCATCTGCTGATGTAGATGCTCGTTAACCAAGAAGAGGTCAATATGTTTTGAAATGTACTCCTCCCCCTTCCTGCTATTGTACCATGCCGGGCACCTAGCCTGCATATCCATGTCCTTTAGATATGCTTCCTGGATCATCTCTCCAATATAATCTAGCAACGAATCTCTTCTGCACTGAGGCCCCCAATTCTCTAATCATTATATTATTATGGTTATAAATTTATACTTATCGAATTATTCTTTTTAATAATTATACAAAATTTTACTAAATATATATAGTGTTGTTTTATCATTATAATACACGTATAATTTTCGAACACCCTTTTTTAGTTAGAACCATGTTTTGAATTATTTTTCATTTATTTCTCTCTTTTGTGATTTAATTTTTTTTAATAACTTTTTATGTAACATTAAAGAGAACATAACCAATTCCCATAATATATATTTATAATATACATCATTTAATTCAAAATTATTATTATTTGTTTTAAATTTATATGATTACTAATTTGTTTTGATGCCTAATGAGGGAATTCCATGTACAAGTAGTAATTTTGAATATAAAACATTGTAAAATATTAGTATATGATATAAAATAACAACGAATTTGGAATTCATATCTACAACTCTTATTTTGAATAAAAACATTTAAAATATTAAATATAAAGAAATTTAATATGGGAGTAAAATACATAAAATATATCAAAATAATTAGATGTATTAGTAATGGACACTGAAAAAATAAATATAGCTAACATAGCCACTCACTCTATACCAATAGATGTTCGAATAATAGTAGCCATTTTCAAATATGAAGATACATAATATTTTATTCAATATAGAATAAATTATTTCAAATTGAGGAATCCTTGATGAGGGTGTGATTTGAGCAAGAAAGAACAATGGGATTTGGTCTATAGTAATCATGTTAATGATGGTAATAAAAGGACATGGGATGTAAAATAATGCATGGAAAGCTCGGTCATATTGATGAGGAGGTGGTGGCATACCATGTGAATGAGGCCAATTGCGCATTTGGTATTTATTTATTGCAATTTCAAGAGGAAAGAGCTCAAAACTCTTAGCAGGTCAGCAAGAGCCAAGGTTAAGGGCAATAGGAATTACGTGGGGAGTGTCATGGGTAGTTTACCCGGCTAGTGTTCGAGTGACCTCTCCACACCTCCTTCGCTCTCGTGGGTACGTGTGGTGAAACCATCTCTTTCTATTATGTCTTCAATGCTACTTCTCACTGTCAAATTGCATTGGCATGTTTGTATTGTTCTCTTTCTTTTGTTCTGGAAATTTTCCAGTTACGTGGCTATTTGTTGGGAATTACTTTTTCTTGTAACCGTTCAGTCCACAAATTTGTTGATTCATGGAATCCCTCCTATCCATACATAAAGTCGAATCCCAAACTAGGGTAGGGAGGTTATATTCTGCTTCATTTACACTCCTTTGTTAGTAGCATAGGGCTTAGGCATGGGGAATTTCTGGTGCATGTGGAGCATTTCGTGATTCTGACATTAGTCAAATCTCTCTTGAAAAGGTAGCTATGACTCTAAAGAATTTAAAGGTCGTGGGAAGTTGGTCCAACCAAGCGATAGGTTACAATCCGAGAATAAGGTCGATGAATCTTCATTTAAGCATGGGGTCTCTCAGTCCTCGATGTAATGAAGAGGTCAAGGCTTAGGGTTATACTGTACAGGATATGTCTCACATGTGTTATTGGGATAAGCCCCATCGAAGATGTACCAATTTGACTGAGATCATCCTTACGCAATATCTTAATAGGAAAGTGTGGGTCAAAGTTATTGAAATGTTATCTATTCATTGTTTTCTATTAGTTCTGGCTATAAAGCTCCACCGTAGGGACACCAATCCTCATATCGTTATCTCTCTCCACTAGAGCCACCCTATGTGATCAACAACCATGGGAGAACAGCTCTAGTAATTATATTTCACGGAAACATAGCAAGGGTTTTATAAGGAAACTTTGTGCAACGACGGTACGTCCGTCGTCCCTCTGAAGTTATGGCTCAAGCTCAAGTAGGTGGCGTGGTCAAGGTCGCGCTCAAAATAGTCCCACCAAGGTTCGCATGCATGGTAGTATTGAT
The DNA here is from genome assembly GCA_034641835.2 of Pinus albicaulis. NCBI lineage: Eukaryota > Viridiplantae > Streptophyta > Pinopsida > Pinales > Pinaceae > Pinus > Pinus albicaulis. Next base: position 78,603 of record JAXQQM020073512.1, read on the forward strand.
CGCTTGGGTAATGTGGAAACTAACACATACATAATGGGCACTCATTCAAAGGTGAGAAACGTAATTAGTGAATGGTAGGAGGAATTTCGAGCTAAGATGGATCCCAATGAGGAAGAGATTCTGGATTAATTTGGTTATCTTTTAACAGACCACATGTGTAGTAAATGAATGTTTTTAATACAAACTCTGCATATCTACTAGATGATGAAGACTTTATTGGCTAAGGCATTAATGTTTCCACTTACACGTATCCCTGGGCCCTTAGAAAATATGCAGGTAATTTGCAGGGAAGTCCAATTGATTTATTGTAAAATCCAACAACATAATGCATGTCTGGTATGCATTAAAGGACGTATCTTGTGCATTATTGCATTATTGTGTAGGCTAGTTGATATTAGAGGATATAAAGACAATTATATATATTTAGTAGCTCGAAAAACTTAAAAATTTATGTTTTTTTGTATTGGTTATAGTGCAACTAGATGGTCAACAAGTCTAGTTTCCTAATGCGAAAGTTGAGACCATCTAGACATGGATGCGTTCGAGTTTTAGTGGCTAATTTAAAATATGAAGATACATAATATTTTATTCAATAGAAAACAAATTATTTGAAATTGAGGAATCCTCGATCAGGGTGTGAGTTGAGAAAGGAAGCATTATGGGATTTGGGTCACATTATTCATGTTAATGATGGTAATAAAGGATGGGGGTGGTGTGGCCACCCCAGCACATGTAAACTCATGCAAGTGAAGATTGGGAATATTAATGAGTATAAGTGGTGGCATACGATGAAGAATGAGACCAGTTGCACAATCGATATATTATTTATCATTTTTTTGTGAGGAAAGAGCTAGAAACTTTGCACGTAAGCAGGAGGTGAGGTTGAGGGCAACAAGCATTGAGTGGGGAGTGCCAAGGGAATTTTACCAGGCTAGTGTTCGAGTGACCTCACCACACCTACTTCGCTCTCGTGAGTATAATTATTTGTCTTTATAATTATCTATTTTAATAATTTCCTACCAAGTATAATCTTGGGTTTGATATTTGTTCCTTTATTTATTAAAGTCATTATAATTTGGTTTGATATGTGTTTATTTATTTATTGAAGTATTCATAAATACTAAATTAATAAATTTTAATTTCAAAATTGATTTTATGATGGAAATTATTACGAATTATTCTTTTTCAAAACAAAATTATATAATATATTTTTTAATATTTTTATTTTTATTTAAATATAACAAGTCACTTCTTTTTTTTACCCAAATATTTTTTTATTCAAATTTTGAATTATATATATATATATATATATATATATATATATATATATATATCAGGTTCATAATATTTGTTGTAATAACGACCTTGCTTTTTAACATGTCAAAATTATAGTGAGTTCGGGAAGCTTCTTTCTAAGCTCTTTGAGCACATGAGTATGATTTAAAAAAAAAAAACTAAACAATTCTTTTCTTTATGTCAAATAAACCAAAGTATCGTCTCAGTAAACTTTAACCACTACCACCATCATCATCAATATAATAATTAATGAGATTATTATTTTTTAACATTATATATTTAATTTTAATAAATACATCATATATATTTTAATAGTTTTATCATTATAATAAACATATTATTATGAAATCCATCCTAAAAACCAAACGATGATTTGAATGTTTTTTTCCATTTTCTGCCTCTATTTATTTTAGTAATTTTTCATATAACATTTATGATATTATAATGAATTTCCCAAATATATATTTAAATTATATATCATATAATGAATTTCCGAAATATATATTCAAATTATATATCATTTAATTTAAAATTATTATTATTTATTTTAAAGATATATGAATCTAAATTTATTTTAATGATCAATATATAAATTCTCAATCTATTATATATTGAGGAGGAGTAAAGTACAAGTAGTAATTTTGAATATAAACTATTGTAAAATATTAGTATAAGATGTAAATTAATTGTAAATTTGATATTTATATATATAATTCTTAATTTCGAATATAAAGGCATTTAATATGGAAGTGAGAGGTATAAAATTTATGGTAATGGACTAAGAAAAATAAATATAATTAATATAGTCATTTACTCTATACCAACAGGCATTCAATTTATGCTTAAGTGTTTGCCTGTAAGATAAGTACTAGTAACTAGTTTCAAATATGAATATACATAATATTTTATTGAAGACAAACTAATTATTTCAAATTGAGGAAAATAATTTTGTGGGTGAAAATTACACTCTTTATTTATAAATATAAATCGTTTAAATTATTAGTATTTTAAAGATATGTTCTTTAAAATTTTATATGAAACTAGATAAAATATAAAAAAATGGTTAGATATCGTAATATTTTTTTCTAAATTATATATATATATATATATATATGAGAACTTCACTTAGCAAGTTTGTGAAAATGTAAAGTAAATGTTAATACAAGGTTTCAAGTCTAAATTTTTGGAATATTAAGTCATGGCATTGTACTTAGTTAAGATGCAAAAGATCCACTTCAAGGTTATAGTGGTAGCCTTATGAAACAAACATAAAAATATATATAAGCATATAATATAATATATTAGTCAAATATAAGAGAAAGTAAGTAAGCAATAAGAGAAAGTAAGTAGGCACAAAGAACCAAATTGAACTCTCATTAATCATGAAAATAATATAAATCAATCTTGTTAAATTTAGCAATAATAATATAAACAAATATAATTGTTAAATTTGGCCATATCAATATAAATGAATTTGGGTGAACAAATAAAATAACCAAACTAGTTTTTAAGACAGCTTTGTGGTGAAGTAGTCCCCAAAGCCATTCCCAATGCATTGGTACATATTGCCGTTGCTTTATTTGCAGTCGTTGAACTTATTTGAACATTTTCCAAAGTAATTCCTGTGCATGGTACTGTTTTGCTGCAGGAGAAATTCACAGCCACATTCGTCGATGACGTTCCGTGGATGTTTTTGTAAGTGACATCGTGTATTTGTACTGCAGATGGCTACACACAACATCATCAAACACATTATTGCTAATTCCAAAATTCAAAACCAATATTTCCAAAAGTTATTGCGATAACCAATATGTCCAAAAATTATTGTGATATATCATATTTGTCACTTCTATTCATTTAAAATTCCCGAAAAATATATCGCGGACATGATTAATAATTCAAAACTTCAAAACCAATCTCTAAATTTATTTATAATTGGAGCACTTGTAATTAATGATGCTAAAAGGGATTAATTACCTATTTCAAACCAATAGATACTAAAGGGAAAAAATTGTACTTTCACGCTTATTATATGCACATACACCAACAATATTTTAGAATTGGTGACATCTATGGAGACCATACACCCACAAACTTTAAACTGATATTTCAAGGATGACTGGAGAAAAACGCAATATGTAAAGTGGAAAAAGGACTATGATGCCCAATAATTAAGATTTGTGCTGCATGTGAGTTTCACTCGGGAATGTCGTGAAAATATGAAATTGCCCACAAAAGTTAGCTGACTACCTGAATTTTGCATGGAGAAGTCGAATCACAATAATATTGATCAATGATAATTGGATTCTTAACATTATCAACAACTATGTCCTCAAATGTGATATTCCGTGCATAGCCAGAACCCCCCTGTATATTTGGAAAAACGATGAATTTCGTTATAATCAAGGTAGGTAATGCAGATTAATATCAATTACGAACTGTAATGGATTGTTGTCACATAGTGAAAATATGAAGAGTTAATTATAAAATGAATAGAAATAGTTAAAAGAGTCATACACATGCTAAACCAACCTGCCAAGTCTTGATTCTAGCTCCATTGGACGTTTCGCTGAAAGTGATGTTTTGGACAAGAATATCATCAATTTTGGCTGTTGCTCCATTTTCACCCAAGCTTCCAATGCTGCAAAAAAGAAGAAGTAGAATTAGAATTTCATTCTTACTATCTCCTCTAACTGTATTGTATTTTATGTAGGATAAGATAACAAATACTTGTCTCACCTAATGCCATGGCCTGGTCCACAATTTATGTTTTTGACATTAATAGTAGATGAGCCCGATGAAATGGAAATGCAATCATCCCCTGGTATACAATATTCATAATCATAAGTAGCAAAACCTCTTATGTTTATGATGTGTTTGTGAATATAAACTTTAGATAAGTAAAATAAAGGTTTGCACTTACACCAGCGTTAACATAGGTCTATGCTAGATGGACATATAGTAACATATTATTAAGCTATTGGATATATGATAAATGGGTTTATGTGAATTAAAAAATTTGAAATTAATAGCTTCCAACCTGACCCAATGATACAGTTGTCGATTTTGGCATTCTGAACTCTTTCTATATGAATACCATCAGTGTTTGGGCTATCTTCAGGAGCCTGTATCTGCAGACCTCTTATTTCGATCTCAGAAGAATCCAAGACTGCAAGATGCATCTGTTGGCTATTTACAAGTTGCAAGTTTCGTATCAAAACATTTGAGCATCGGATAATACGCACTGCCTGTAAGACCAACAAATAATCCAAACCCATTGCATTAGCACAACCGTCTCCAAGGAAAATTTAAAGAAAAAAAGAAAAAAGAAAAAGTGTTTATAACATTGTGTCTCTGTACAAGCAAATAAACAAGGTTATTAGGTTGGAAACAAACCGTCAGAGCCGCATGCAAGCAACCCTGCACACATGAACATTTCTGATGATTAATATAAATTGAACCAGCTGGTTTATACTTATTGTATTGTTGTTTAATGTTAAATGCCAAGAGTTGGAGAGAATGAGAGAGACGACTGTGGATGGTGCTAGTCAAGAGGCTCGAGGTGAAGTCTAGGGAACTCGTACGTGGATGTTCAATGGCAGAGAGATGAAGGAATATTAGAGAATGTGACACAACGGCTACAAAAATACTTGGTGAAATAGACTACTTAAAACAAAACGCTTACATTTTTTTCATGCACTTTGCAAGACTTCGACCACCAATCCTGGCCTTGACCATCAATGACACCACCTCCTTCTATGGTCAACCCCGATATACCAGAAAATTGGAGCCACATACCACGTTCATCACTATTCCATGTAGATTGTTGATTGGGTGCAACTATTGTTCCTGTAATCTGCATGTTATCTATATCAGCATACCATGTGTCTATAATCATCACACGCAGACAACCTGACATCATACTTCCTTACCTCGACTGTAATATGAGACTTGCAAGGACCATGAAATGTCACTGGCGTAACGAGAAATTTCCTTCCCAACGGTACTTGCAGCACTGCGTCAGAAGGTGCCGTGCATGCAGCTTCCCATGCTTCTTGGAATGCCTAAAATAACGAGAAAACACTGATTAAATAACCACAAAAGAAGAAGAAATAATCAAAATATAGAATGAGAATGAGTAGAACAATACTAATAATTTAGTTCGTCATATTTTCTTGTTTGTGGAAAATGAACATTCTCATTAATAAAATTTAGTTAGTTGTAAAAATTTTAATGAGATTACAAAGTATACCTAATCTATTTTTCCAAATTTCATTTATAATGAAAGATATATAAGAAACATGACGCTTAGAAGAAAGAAAAACGTATTCCCACTGCAAAAAAATTACTGCAGTGAGTTGAAGGGGAAGCTATGATCAGTGCATCAAACTTTGCACGAGTATCAAAATAAAATTGAATATATATAATAATGGATTAAAAGGTAATCACCGTCTGATCATCATTTAGACCGCTGGCATGTGCACCGTAGTCCATGACATTGAAGATAGCTAAAGCGCTGGAATCACTTTCGCTCAGCACCTTTCTATGAGTAGCCCAACTTGAATCTACCATTAACAGGGCCAGAATAGCAACAGCTGAAGCGAATGTAGTCTGCAGATAATTTCTTTGTTAAAAGCGTCTTATGATTTTTTAAAAGAGAGAAAGAGAAATCACATTGTTTGCAACCTAAAGTACCATAGTACGATTACCAATGATTTAAAATCCATTGCCAAAGTTTTGATGTGGAACCTTTGTTGCAGCCTACAGATGATCGAAACTTGTTTCATGGCAGGCAGGAGAGCGGGGATTTTATAGTGCTAAAAGCCATTTAAAACGTGTTCCTATTTCTTTTTCGTTTGCTTCATGGACTCGATTTGGTCAGCTTTTTTTTTTTTCCGACCGCACCGTGCCCATCAAAATTGACTTAACTGTCAGTGGGCATTGTGGAAATATCGTGTTGCTGTAACATATCCAAATTCCAGAGGACAAGGAATAGTTTGATCGTTGTTCAATTTGTGATCGGTGACGTATTTACCTTTGGACCGTGAAATCGAATAATGAAAACCGACTGATATGGTATGCCTAGGGTCGTAGTACTTTCCCCGCATTATGCCGTGCCGCAAAACCAAAAAAATAATAGCTTTTCTAGTCAGAAAAACTGACCTCTGTGTAATTTTGGAACATTCACATTATGCATTCTCAGAATTTAAGTTCACTTTATGCGTAGTCGTGTGGGTGTGTCGCTGTCCGTCTTCTTCGGATAATTGTCGATTTAACAATAACTGCTCGTGCTTATCCATTTTGTGGTCAATGCACCGCTACGTCAACGCGAGCGTATTTTGATGTATTTTCTGTTTGTTGAGAAACCTTGACAGAGAAATCGAATGTGCGTGCATTTACTGCAAATCGCATGTGTGCCGGAAATATGACGCTGCCCATTGGTTTCTTTCTTGGATCAAACATGATAGAGAGTTCCCACGTTTTCCTAAACTAGTTTTTCTTCATCCACATAGAGCAGGACCAAGAGATAATAGAATTTACGAGTCTAATTACCTTCTCACTGAAAATACAAACGTCCCATTTTCTTAGAGATTTATTTTGAAAATTTTCATGGCTACAACAGACTACGCTCCAAATCCTTTTGATGCGCTATAAACGTGTCAAACCTAATCAACTCTGAAATGAATGCAATTTTTGCAACTCTCTTAAAACGAGCGCTCAATTTCGCAGTCGACCCGCACTATAAACGTGTAAAGCCTAAATCAACTTTGAATGAATGCAATTTTTGTGTTTTACAACACTTCCTAACCGAGCGCTCAATTTCGCAGTGGACCATATAGAATCTAACCTCCTTTCGAAGTGTTAAACCCATCTTCTAAAATTCCTCCATCCACGCATGCCACGATTTGGATGCCTTACGTCAACTCATACATTTTTCTACACAGTTTGCATTTCCAGCTTTTCTTTTCGTTGCAATTTTGTACAAATGTAGGTGCTTTCTCGAGTTTGCCGAAATTTCTCCGGTGGAAAAAAAGTGATTAAAAAATAATTAGGTGGGTAGATCTGTTTAATTAGGTGGGCATATCTGTTTTGAAAATTTAATTACGTGGGAAGATCTCTTTAATTAATTAGGTGGACCTGTGTGTTTTGAAAATATACTCAGGTTGAGAGATGTGTTTAGATTGAAATAAAATTTCTCCAAATTTAATGGTCAATAATTATTACTGTTTTGATAAGAATTTAATTATCATGCAGTATTTGCTTAAGGATTAAGGCAAGCTTTAACTCAATGGTAAAAAACACACCATATACAAGCTATCAAACTATTATAGGGAATGCTAGACATAGTGGTAGTGGGTAAACAAGATGTTACGGTGTTTTTCATACAGACATATGTATCATTAAGTGGACAAACCGAACCATGTCGATCCATCCATCCAGGAAAGACCAGTGCCAGTGTTAAAGCCTCTGTCCAAAAGAAATATCTACACCACCTCCTATCTATACCATCACGTATAATATTGATTTGATATTGATTTGTGGATACATAGTTATAAGACACTAATAAAGTTTTAAAGTAAAGGAAAATAAGGTCTGGATCCCGATCCTGAATCAGGTAAGGTTATTAGAGAGAGGTCCTTGTCTCTAGGTTCATTCGATTGACTAGCCATTGGATTACATTAGAACAAGGTCAAAAATCTATCCTGACTACTAAATTGTGGGTTTAAATCATTCCGTAAACCCGGGCCGTCCTATACTGAGGTTGCAAGTATAAAAAAGCCATCATCCCTTCCAGAGGGCTTTATAGCTCTTATGAAGGGCCTTTTACTTCAGGCCCGAGGAGGAGGGGTTTTCCCAAAGCTCAGGTAGTACCCATCCATCACCGAGGTACAGTAATGACTATAGCGTAAACCACTTACTAATCACTCTTCAACTCACACATCCCTACTCTGTAGTAGCGGGTCTTGCTTGTCTTAGGTCAAATATTTTGAGATTAGAGCTTTCTGGTTTGTCGCTCAGCAATATTTTAGAATAATTTTAATAGTGATTATAAATAAAGTGTTAATATTCATTTAAAACGTAATCATTTCCTTGCTGCCCTTTATATTAAATTGATTAATTGAAAAAAATCATGTACATGTGTATCATGTGAACATGACTTATGCTTTTTTGAGCATGTGAATTCAAAATTATTATTCTCCTCAATTTTTTCTTGTGTAGGAGCTCCTTAACTTCCTCTTGTACATTGTAATTTATTTGTTAATTCAAGATCAATATAATTGCAATGGGTAGTAAGGTCAATGAAAATGTTTACAAACTTATTCTAGAACTTATCTAACAAACATATGGAAACACGGTATACAAAAGTGAATTGTACACGCTCGTTTAAATTTCAACCAAAAGAACTTACACTTTCAATTAATAAATTTCATTAACTTTTTTATTTCTCTTTATTTGAACGAAGGTGAATCTCAACAACACTATGAAAGAACGATCACCCATGGAATGCTATGAACACGATTGACTTGTATTCTTTTACATATTTTTAATATTTCCATAGTAAACCCACTTGCTATTGTTCACTTTTTCTACCCTAAGATAATATAATATTGTGGCACTTATGTTTATAGAATTAGATATGGTTTAGTTAATAGTTTAACTATTATGTACATTTTTTCATGCACAAATTATTTGGTAAGCTATTAATATTTTTAGTTTAATATTATGATACCGAACTTTGTATCCACTTGTAAAACTAAACTCTATGCATTTTGAATCATTATTTGTATGAGCCTTTCACAAGTGGGTGTGATAATAAAATGCATGACATATATTGTACTTCATACATTAACATGACTAAAATGATTTGTCCTTCCCTCTCTTCGAGGGATAGAATTTGATAGACATTTTCCTAGTATTTGAGGTTTAGAAATTTTTAATGTTCGTTTCTCTTGAATTATTTGAAGCTATGAAAAATGTATTTTTGACGATTTAGCTTTTTCTGAAAACGTTATCAACACCTTATTTTGGAAAGCCAAGGAATTGGAAATATATATAGTTGCAGAGAAACTAGGGCAGGTTACAAGCGTTAGAAAAGCGATTAGACATGTTATAGTGCTCAACCATCTTACGAGTCATCCAAATTTCTTTTCTGCAATTTCTAACCATGCTCAGAACAAAGTGCAAAGACGAAAGGAAATGGTGAGGGAAACAACTCGCTGCGTGATGGAAACTAGGCTAGAAATGAACCAATCTTTTCTAAATACGAAAGGGAGAGAAAAGGCATCAAAGCCACATGAAGAGTTTTTTTAAAACAAATAATTTAATCATTAAAACAAATAGAAAAACATTTCTATTTCAAAGACCAAATTTCATTTCAAAGATCAAAATATATTAAGATACTCTGATCAAAATTATGTAATATACTCTGATTTTTTCATAATATTGAATTTATGTATACACTCACAATCATATTTTAAACCATAAAAAAGTGAAAATATCATTCCAAATGTAATTTATAACTTAAAAACTAAAGTTATATAATTGGATAGCCCATGATGTTTCATATTCACACTCCAATTTCCCAGTCATTAATGCTCGCCCTAATTGATGTTTACGTTATTTTAATTATAATATTGCAATGACATTTATGTCTGGATAGAGTCCCTGTTCACAACATTTTCTCCTCAAAACAAACTAAACATCTTCAAATTGTTTAGTAAAAATATTTTTTTCTTCCTCGAAAGAAAAGATATTATCAAATATACGAGGATGCTCTTTTCTTCCAGTAATAAAATGGAGGTCGAATAAAAGAACCATATGTGAATCAAAGTACAGATGGGTCATCACAAAATTGCAAAGTGTCATGAATTAATGAAATTCGGTGATTCTCTCCCTTTGGTAAAAAAAATAAAATCGACATATTGCAGGAAGACTGCCATTCTACTAAAGGATCTCACCTGCAAGTGACGGAAAAAATTTAAGACTCTTTATAATAACCGAGAATTCATTGGAGGAATTATATTCGGTGAGAAATAGCAAACGGAGTCCTTAGACTAATAAGCGAAATAGGAGAAAACTGAAAGCAAGTTGTAAAGAATTACCTCCGGGCATTTAAGCCTTGATAATTTTGTTGTGCGCCAACCTTCTCGAGGATACCCATTGATAGTAAAAGGAGGTTAAACCCTTCCAAAATTCAAACTTATCAAAACAGATATATATGCACTGACATTATAATGCAGACTTGTTCATTTTCTCAGGGGTCGTGATTTACCTGCTGGAGAGCTGAAGGGTTGTAAAGACAGTCCTTCCCAGTGAGCTAAGGTAGGGGCAATAAAAACTCACCATCCAACCTGAGGAGACATGCCGAAATTCCGAGCTGCGAGTAAGAGCAGAGGAAGCTCGAAAAACGCCTCAATATTTCCAGTGCTACTCTATTCAACTATTTTATGTGTCGCCCTCATTCAGAAGTGTAACCCTCAGATAATACGATATGTGGAAACCCTCAAACTTGGCGGAGATATACCATAGCCGCGCAGAGCGGAAGCAAGCAAGAATGAGGTTATACGTAAGGGGGGAGGGTTTTGGCAAAGACCTGTTCCAGCCAGGCATACCTACTGCCTTAATTTCCAAGTACGGTTGCAGCAGAGAAGAAGACAAGTAGACTTAGGATTCTGGACCTAATCCTAACCGGACCTGCGATTTTGGACCTAATCCTAACCGGACCTGCGATTTTGGTGCCACTTAAACTCTCTAGTAATGTGACAGCTAGTGTGGAGTACACTCATTAAGCCAGGAGTTAATGAGATTCGTAAACTGTGTAAACTCAAAACAAAATGATGGGCATGATGTAAACATATAATATATGTGTCAAGTTAGGATAACATATCATATGAAACGATAAGTAAATACCATGACAAAGGTTAAGGTGTATAGGCGTTAATTTTTAACGATATAATAATAAAGTTAGAATCTTGTTTTAAACCATGGGAAATGGAATTATATGGAGTTGTAATATGATTAATTGATATGTAGTATGGTTAGTATTTTTATCGATAGGTTCAAAGTATTTTTTTGTTTTGTTTTGTTTCTATGTATGTCACAGTCATTATTACATTTATAACAGTGACAAAAAGAACTATAATTGGGGCTGGGTGAAAATGGAATGGATGGTGAGAATTCTTGGGTAATATTTGCAATAGGCTAGATCCATCTTAACCTAAGGATGGTAAAGGTTGATAAACATCAAAACACTTCTTTAGGGATATATCTTACATCAGAAATATATATATATATATATATATATATATATATATTTATATATTTATTTATTTTAAATTTTCATGATTAATTATAAAATCAAATAATACACATAAATGTCATGAGACTTTTAATCATGCACATTCATCTCCACTTTATTATAGAGATTGTTAATCTATAAATAAACTTTGTTACAATATCATGGCTTACCCATAGCACATGCTCAAAAAATCATAACTCATATTCACATGATACTTGCTTATGATATTTTTTAATTAATCAATTTAATTTAAAAGGCAAAAACAAAAAATACATTTTAAAAATATCTTAACTTTTCATTAATATTTCCTATCAAAAATATTTTACAATATTTCATAAAAATTAAATGATAATTAACAATTAAACAAAATACTTGAAAATCTACATCAATATAAACACGTATATGCACCTTATTATATTTTCAAAACACATATGTCCACCTAATTATATTTTCAAAACACATCTATCCACCTAATTATATTTTTAAAACTGCTTTATATCTCTTGCTCCTGCTCTTCGTGGATGAAGAATTATATTTTCAAAAACTACTTTATATCTCTTGGTCCTGCTCTACGCGGATGAAGAGAAACCTAAAATACCAAGGGACGACCAAACTGATTTCCTGATTGCAAAAACCCATAAAATGGAGGCTTTTGGTATTTTGGACATATTTTTAAAATTTTGATTCAAGTTCATGTAAAATTTCGTGGGAATGAAGAGGAATTTATTTTAAAATAAGGAAATTTGCAAATACCAAGTAACAGTAAAAACGAATACGGATGGTAGTTGGTTGGTACAATTCAAAAATGTGCAAGATTGTTGGTTTGTCAGTTACGCAGATTTGTACGATTCAAAATTGAATATGCATAGTCGTTGGTTGGTACAATTCAGCAATATATACGGTTCGCTGTGATGCAAGGTGATTGGTTCGTGCAATTCAGAAAAATGCACGATTCAACTTCACGGTCGTTGTTTTGTAAGTTTGGCAGATTTGTTAACGTGCTTTTTAATATTTTTTAAAGAACTTTTGTTGGGGTTAAAAACTGGAAAATTTATTTTAGTTATGATTTTTTGGATTTTTCTTGTTGGAGTTTACTTGAAATCTAATGAGAATTTGGAAAATTTTAGTGATATATTTTTTAGAGTTTTTATTGAAATTCACTTGAAATTTCATGAGAATTTGGAAAATTTGAGGTTGATTATATTAATAGAGAAGATACTAGCATTGAATTTATTTTAATGTATGAAAATTTAAATATATATAAATAATTTAATTTTAATTATTATTAATTTTAATGTCATTTTCTGAAATTAATGTTTAGATTTCAGTGTTTATATTTTTGTTATTATTTTTGTGTTTAGAATGTGTTTTTTAATTTATTTAATAAATATTAATATTTTATTAATGTTTTGAACCAATATATGGTTTATTATTGATATTTAAAAAAATATATACACGTATATAAAAAAGCCGATATAAATATATATGTGAAATAATAATAAGAAGACCAAAAAGAAAAAGAAAAATAAACAAATTTTTTTTCAAATCCTAAAAATAATAATAATATTTTTTATTAATCAATACTAAAATAGTGAATTAAAATATGAAAGTTTTAAGAAACACTTATTTATATTTATATAATATTTATAATATTTTATTTTGAAATTCCTCAAACATTATTAACATTAGTAATAAAGAATATTATTAATATTAATAATAAAAAATATGAATAATAATAATATTGAAAATTTTATTATTTTTAATATTTTATAAAGTTAAATGGTTTAAACAATATTTGTTAAAACCATTTTATTTTGAGTTACATATTTTGTCCATTGGTTATAAAATTAATCTTACCATTATAAAAGCAATATGTAAATATAATATATTTATAAAAAATATTTATTGTTTTAAATAATAGTAACAATAATAATATATTTATTTAAAATATCTTAATTTAAAAAAAAAATGTATATTTATTTTTTTATATATTTTGAATTAAAAAACAAATCACTAATCTAAAAATTACAAGATCAAATTAATTAGAATAATAAACTAATAAATATAATGTATGTCTAATGACATTGTTTAGATGATTTTCAAAGTGAAATAAATATAAAATCAAATTACAAATATTTTTTTAAGTGAAACATAAGTTGTATATTTTACATATAAGGATTTTTCAAAAGATAAATGAAAACTGAACCAAATTTTTTTTATTAATAACTTATATCTATGAAAAAATTAAACAATATTCAAATTGTTTCTTTAAGTTAAAATATTTATAACCATACAAACTTGATGTCTAGTTGATATTGATATTTTCCTTTCCAAAACACCCTTTCTTTTTAACTCTTGCTTCAACATAGCGGAATTCTAAGAATTCAGTCTTCTGCCATAATCGGGTCCAACTTCACCCAGATTTCATTTATAAAACATTAAAACCTTATTATAATAAACAATAATACAAATACACAAATATAAAAACTATTATTAAGGTGCGAAAGCAAACAAAAAGAACTTTATTTTGAATATCAGGCAATGCAGGGTTTATTATATGAAAGGAGTGTTGTTCTAGATAGTATAGAGTCTTGGGGAATGTCAAATTATCGACTTGTGAAACCTCATCAGTTCGGGTTCATGGTAGTCTAGGCCCTCATCAGTTGTGAAATTTAACTGGATCTGCAATTGAATTGAATTTAAACTGGGAAATCAACACACACTGGTAGCTTCATAACCTTCAAATTTTAAAACTTTTGAATGGCTCTCTTGAGCTACAAGTTCAGATTAAATATAAAAAGGAACAATTTGTTAAGATCCACAAATTAGGGATCTGATTTTTAAATCTAGGGAAATATTTAATTTATAAAACTAACTATAAGAAAAAAAACAATGGGTTAAGATCTACAAATTATAGATCTGATTTCCTTTTTTCTAGAAAAATATTTTCTATATAGTTGGCTCACATTCATAATTATTTCAAAAAGTTACATACAGGAATATTCATAAAATGTAACCCATATCAGAAACTAGGACTAATATGGTTTCCACAAATACAAATTGTAACGATACCCCATGTCAAAAACACTCGATATGGATCATTGTCACAATATATCATATGAAGAGATGCTCCCATAGAGTCCGGCAAAAAAGTGTCTGGTTTTGTCAATTGAAATTACTATTCGAAATCGACATCTGGAAAATGCATGATGAAAAACCTCCAATATCCATAGTATGGGTAAGATGTTCCAGTCCATTGCAAATGTGTCCAGTGTGGTAGTGGCCAAAAAAAAAGGTTCTGTAACAGAAAAGGCAGTCTTCCAAGCAACTGATGTGGATCTTCCATCTGATGTGTGTATCTGCAAACTTCCCCTGAGTGTTCTCCTTCTTTGTACAAGAAGCATCCCCATTACTTGAATATGCAGTTTAAAAAAAATTTACGGTGCCCTTTGCCCCATTACCAGAGGCATCCGTCAATTCATAGTGCATCTCTCTGAAGGTTCCATGTAGTCCCTTTTTGGATAGTCTATCAGCTATGTTGTTTTTCTCTCTATAGATGTGCTTGAAAATGATGTGAGAGAAATTCCTTGGGATCTCTTGAATCCTATCCATCCACGTAGTTAGGTGACCCGTGGACATGGAATTTAAGTTGTTCATGTGGTCTATCAGTACTTTGGAATCTCCAAAGATCCATATTTTGTCGATGTAGAGCTGCTTTGTCAACCAAAGTAGTCCCAAGAGTGCCATAATTTCCACCCTGGTGTTTGATCTATGTCCCCCGTACCAATGTATCTTATAATGGCATAGTGGATTGATTATCATCAATGCACCACAACCACATCTATTATTTTGGTCCACCCCGTCGGAAAAACTAGCTGGATAATGGATATCAAAAGGTCTCATTCTGTGAGATAAGTCTCTTGGCGGTTTGTCTGAATTCATCGGCTCCTCCCATCTTTGCGTGACCCTCTCTGTCACTCCATCTAGGCTACATCCCCATCCTCTGAAAGTCCAATTCTTCCTACAACACCACAAGTACTAATGAAAGTAAAGAGGAATTGTTCTAAATTGTTTACCTTTTGCATGCCACCAAAATATGCAGTCTTGCACCGAGGAGAATGTTTTCTGCTGTATGTTGAAATTTTTAAAAAGTATGTGTGAAGTGTGCTTAGAAAATGCACAATTAAAAAAGAGACGAACATTTTCTTCATCCTGCTTCATGCATATTCTACATATCCCTGGTCCTATGTTGCCCCTCTTTTATAAATTCGACCAGGCCAAGTTTTTGTCTTTCCATACTAGCCATATCAAAATCATAATTTTGATGTGTACCTTTTCCTTCCATATGTTCTTGAACCAGCAATCCCTTGTCTGGCCTGTTTGTTGTTTCACTAATTCCATGTATGTTTCAGCTATCTTCACTTGTCCCTTTTTGAGAGTACCCCCCCCCCCCCCAAATTGATGCAACCCACAGATTGGTTATGGGCGAAACCTGTTTGTCTCATATTATCTAGGAAGTTTCCCCATGCCCCCAAATCATTTCCCCTTAACCCCAATTCTTAGGCCTCGCGCCACCTCAGACATCCCATCTGCCAACTATGTATTGCTTGACAAAAATAGAAGATGCTCATTCCATTGATTCTGTTGCACAAATCCAAGTCTATAATGTTGTATCCAGGGAAACCCCAGATACCTCCTTCCTCGATCATGATTTTCTTTCCGTTTCCAAACTTCCACTTTAAAGATGATATGTACAATGACCAATTTCTTCTAAGACTATTCCAAATGGCTGAACATTCCCTTTTAGTTTCCCATCCCATTATGAATATGGTCTCCAATATTTTGTTTTCTAAATAATTGTACCTGATAATATCACTCCATATCCCCGGAAACTGGGTGCATCTCCATATTGATTTCAGTATTAGTGCCCTTCTGAAGGTATCAGTGTCC